>CM066169.1:69364934-69964934 GCA_033629205.1 Lithocarpus polystachyus
AATTTGCAAAAAAATATATTTTTTTTTTATTATTATAAAAGAAACAAACATCCTAGAATGAAATGCATGAATGTAATGTAATGTAAATCCTAGAAATAGAGGTCACAAAAGATAGAGCAAAGAAGCACAAGGACCATGTCAGACAGACTCAATTAGATTGAGCCTTTTGCATCCAAAACTTTTTAGATGCAACTCTTGCATTGAAGTTATGATTCACATTAGAATTCTAAGCAACTCTAGGATTGGAATAAAGGTTTAACACCTTTACCAATTCACCAATAAGTACCATAGGATCATGAGCTTGAGGCTCAGGTACTTTAGGTTTATTTGCTCGCTTTGCAGCTTGCAATTTAAAACAATTTGGACGAATGTGTCCAGACTTTCCACAAAAATGACAAACCCATGCATGCTTATCATGCAACTTGCCCTTAGTAGAAGTAGAAGCTCTAGAATGAGAACCTTGTAAATCAACCCTAATTTTTCTAGGTGGAGTAACATCTATAGGTTTGACAGGTTCACTCACCAAGGGTTTGACAATCTCACTCTTAGGAGGTTCAGAAGAGGGAACAAATTTAGTGGAAGAATGTTCAAACATAGAAATACTTTCTTCAAAACCTAAACCAGTTTTGTTAGATGGAGACTTTTGAATACTCAGCATGTGATCAAGTTTGGAGCTTGCAGACCTATTAGTTTGTTCTTTAGCAACAGATAATTCAAGTTCCAAACATTTAACTTTATCAAGTAAAAGCATGTTCTCAGTTTTCAGATTATTCAAAAGCTCATTTGCATCAAATAATTTCACAAGTAAATTCTTCTTTTCAAGTTCCAAAGATGCAATTTTCTTCAAGCCTAAATCAATATTCATGGCATCCTTTGCAGCAACTTTGCAAAGTTTATTATAGGCTTCCTGTAAATCTGCATCTTCAGAGAGTTCCCCATCAGAAGGGTTCTCTTCAATAGACATGCTTTCATTAACTACAGTAGTAGTAGTGAAAGCAATGAAGTTTTCATCCTCATCACTAGCGGATTCATTGTCAAAAACTTCATCATCACTAAGGGTTACAGCCATAGCCTTACCCTTAGACCTCAAATATGTAGGACATTCATATTTCAAATGACCATACCCTTGACAACCATAACATTGTTGTCCCAAAGAATTATTAGAAGGCTGACCTACTTTCTCTTTAGGTTTTTCAGTGTTATTAACCTTAGTGGGATCATTCCTCCAAAAATTTCTAGGTTCAACAGTGTTCTTGTCTCTTGCCCTTCTGTTATTGTTCCTAAGAAAGTTTCTAAAGTTCTTAGCAAGATAGGCAATCTCTGTAGCAGAGAGTTCATCATCAAATCCACCATCCTCAACATCATCAACAGACTTAAGCGCTATTGATTTGGATTTGTTTGTTTTGGGTAGGTCCAACTCATAGGACTGAAGAGATCCTACAAGTTCATCAACAGGGATGGAGTCCACATCCTTGCTCTCAGTGATGACAGTTACTTTGGATCTAAAATCCTCAGTCAAAGATCTAAGAATCTTCCTAACAATTTTAGGTTGATCATAGATTTCACCCAAATTATAAGCAGAATTAACAATATCATTCAATTTAGCATAGAATTCATCAAAAGATTCATCATCATTCATTCTAATGCTTTCAAATCTAGTAGTTAATTGCTGCAATTTATTTATCTTAACTGCCTTTGTGCCTTCATGCACAGTCTGGAGGATATTCCAAGCAGTATGAGCAACCTCAACATTTGAGATTCTCTTAAATTCCTCCATGGAAACAGCATTAAAAATAGCATTCAAAGCTTTGCTATTGAAAGCAGCTGCCTCCTTTTGAGAAGTTTGCCACTCACTCACAGAAGTAGTGGGCTTCTTCCATCCGTACTCAACGGAATTCCAAACTCTCTCATCAATGGATTTCAGGAATGCTTTCATCCTTACTTTCCAATAAGCATAGTTGTTTCCATCAAAGTGAGGTGGAACAACAAGAGAGTGTCCGTGTTCCATGACAACAGGGGTCAAGGATCAGCTAAAAGATCAAAGGATCAAACACAAAAGCTACCCGCTCTGATACCACTTGTCAATTCGTTTAGACCCCTTAAACCCAAACAGATTAACCTAGAGAATTAGTCAAGTGATTAACTTAGGTAATTTAAACAAATCTAGGTTAACACAAATAAACAAAACAGTAAAGCAGCGGAAATAAAAGAACACAAAGATCTGATGACCCAGGAAAACTAAACCGGTAAAAAACCTGGGGAGGATTTAACCTAGCTATCTTCAAGGTAAACTGAATCCACTATGAAAGAATTGAAGTTTACACAATAAGACTTAGACCACTAACATCCTATTGCTACCCAAGTGTAGGAAACTTACTACCACGACCCCATGAAAGCTCCGAGATCCACGGACTCCTTCTTTCTTGAATTTTTCAGCAATTCATAAGCGCACCTGCTTGTATTTCTTTAAGATCTTTGATTCTGCAACTGTTTGATTTACTAAGCTCTTGACATAAGTCTTGAGTTTGAAAACCCTAAGTGTATGTGAAGGCAAATACCTCTAGATCTCACAATGAGATTCACAAACACAGCAAAACAGAACTCTAAAAACGTGGCTAGGGTTTTCCCTTATATACTTAGGGCAAAACATAAAACCCTATACATTAAGTGGGCTAGGGCTGAGTTGGAAAATTCTGCAGAAAAACAATCTGCATGACTTTCAATCGATCGAGTCTAATTTTCGATCGATCGAGTCAGGCAGAAAGTGCACAGTGAATTCTGCATAAAACTCGATTCCAACTTTACATTAAGAGCCATACTTTGAGCAAGTCTTACACAAGACTAAACATTGTTTTGATCATGGTTTGCCAACATTACAAATTGAAGTTCTAATACATTAGTTCCTAATTCTTAGAACCTAACAAAATGGAAAATAAAAAAGTGCATAAAAAAAACTCTTGTTCATTAGCTCAATTGTGCCCAAATCTAACTGCAATTTCTGCTTTGTTATATAACATAGAAATACCCAAGTAGAATTAAAGTAAATAAATAAATACCATATCTGTATAACATAGAAATGCCCAAGAAGAATTAAAGTTTAACTAGAAATATTTGACAATTTTTTATTAAAAGAAAAATAACATCACCAAAATTTCAAATATTCTTTTGAACCATAATAGCATAACCAAAATATTTTGGAAGGCCTTAGCTTGTATACTTAAAAATTTGGGCTAAACTTGTTAGGCATGATTGGTAACAATTCAAGCAACCAAAAACACAAATATTTCCACAAGAAACCAAATGAGTCACAGTTTATATCTTTAAAATGAACTACAAGAAACAAAATATACTATCCACTAGCAACATACCCATCTACATAGTCAAATGTCCAAGCTATGAACCTGAATGGTTTCTAAATAGCAGGTCAATATACTTGTCAAGATCAATGCAACAACATTATGGTGAGAGCATAACAATCTTGCCATAACAACAGTCATGTCACATAAGCCGTTAAATAAACCTTGACCAAGAATTAGCTCATGCCCAAAAATAGCAAATACAAGTGTGAGTAGCAATATAGCTTAGAAATCCAGTTGTGTTGTGCATAACAAATCAAGAATCATTATTCTAAGCTCACAAACACTATACCTCATTACCTATCAAGAGCCACAATTTATATCTTTAAAATGAACTACAAGAAACAAAATATATTATTTACAAGCAAAGTACCCATCTACATAGTCAATCCAAATTTAGAAAAGGAACAGATACCTAAAAAAAATTAGGAAAAAAAGAGAGGAGAAATTTCATAATGATTTTTAGCATACATCATGAGTTCATGACCAAACAACACAATTTTTGGACTAATGTCAAAGGCAACGCCAGACAACAACTTCACGTAGGTACTTAATCAAAACACATTCGGCTGTACCCAAAAGTCCCAATTTTTCAAACCCAAGCAAATCATCAAGCTTTATACTCAAAAAGGAGACCCAGTCACTAAACAAAACTCTAAGGGATTCAGTCACTTCTAAAAGGTAAATAAAAAGAGAAGCAAAAAGAAAAATAAAAGAGAAAAGACAATAAGGAGAAAGAGAGGAGGACCTGGTGGCCACCAGTGGTGGTGGCACCGGCGATAGCACCTCTAGCGGCCGAAGGAGAGAGACAAGAACGTACCGGAACTACTGCCAGTAGTGGAGGTGTAGGATGCGGTGGCTACTAGCTGTAGCCATGGAGATTCAGCATTGGTGTGAGAGAGTTTTTGAATTTTGGGTAGAGAAGGATTTGAAGAAGGAGAGAGTTTTTTGTTTTTTTTGGTAGCTGAAAGGCAAAGAGAAAAGAGCAAAGAAAGGGCAGGGTGTCACGCGGATTGATGACCTGTCCTTATTAGGTGTCAATTTTTTATGCGTTGGATTAAATAAATGGTTGGGATTGAAACTATTGCACCCTGTACAATACCCTAGGTATTGCACGGGATCTCAATCCCAATTCATCAACTTCCTGTTTCATATCACCGCCAGTCGCTCGGAACTATAATTCTTGTTCTGAAAAATCAAGGAACAGTGGGCAACTTTGGAAGCATGTATGGTAGTATTGAAAATTTTAAGTATTACTTACCTTCAACCAAACTTGAAGCACAAAGTATACATCTTTGAAACTGGTGACGTCCCTCTCCTATTGCCAAACATTGAATCATCATCAATATCCAGGAAATTTTATAGGTGTAATAGTAGGAATAGTAGCTAGGCTCCAACAACAGCTGTAATCCATACGTGTCTGCTAACAACAGAGCAATCTATCCTTTGTACCACGGTTCTATGACCTGCAATGTAAGTTTGGTAAACCCACCAAACTTAAAGAATACGGGCTTCTAAATGGGAGAAAAATCTATCATCTATCTTATACATGTATCTACTCTCTTATGTAGGGGTGTGTCTCATATCTGTTATATCATCTCCCTCTAGTGGGGGTGGGTACGTGAGACGGGTGGTTACTTAATGATTATGCATGGATGATCTGGAAGTGAAGCCCATGTCCACTATTTCAAGTATCACACTGCATAACAAGTTTAATGTCAAGAATATAGGGCTCTTGAGGAGAAAGTGGTTAAATTGGGCATGGATGAGGTATATGTTGGTCATTACTTGCTTTCTTTCTTTCTTCTGTGCACATTCTATTTTATTTATCTAATAGGAAACGTCTTTTTGGAAATAAACTATTTTGCCGATATTAGGATGTGATATTGCTCAAGGCTTCTCTGTAGTCAAAGAGTGTCTTGACTGATGTTTTCCTCTCAAAGTTAGAACGAGAAGACAACATTGAAATTTAATTTCTAGGTGCCAAATAGGTATAGGATTGCCAAACTTTGTTATTTTGCTGCAAAGAAGTTTTAAATGTCAATTAAATCTGGTGTTGCATGATATATAACTTTCTTGAAACTTTAGGTTTTTTTTTTACTTGGAAAAAAATTTGTTGGGCTTGAATCTGTTTTAGTCTTGAAATTTAAAAAGTTCTCGTTTAACAAAAAATTTCTATCGAGTCCATTCTTTAATTTGCTTCACATAGTATTGCTTGCTGACTTGGTTAATGGAGTATTGATGTGGTTTCTTTTACCTGGTCTTTAAAAATTTGGTAGAGATCGATCTCTTAATCTCAAAATTCTCTCTCCTTCAATCTTTCATTATCTTTTATGTTATGTTTTTCTTTTGTTGGAAATGGAAAATTACTGTAGCTTATCTTTGATGATTTGTATATGCATAAACCAAGCTATAGGAATAGGTGCTAGTAAATTTAATAAATATGTTGGAAGCTAGGTGAAAATTTTTGTTGTTTGGGGTCAAAACTCAAAGGAGTTTGGGAACCAGATGTACAAAATGACTACTATTTGGCCACTTGTCTATTCTAGGTGCCACTTTAGTTTATTTAATTTGTAATTGATTTCAATGTTACTCTTAATGTTGAAATTTGGATGGAATTTGCTTTCATGGCATTGAAGTTAGTTCACACATTAATTTACCTAATATGGACAATTTTACTTGATGGCATGGTGTCATGTCACCTAAGTTTGTGCCACATCAACCCTCAAGGACTAACCCGACCTCAAAGCAGTAGCTTATTTTGAATGGAAGATTAAAAGTAAGGAGAAGGAGGTGACAAATGACAAAGTGTTCACACAATTTAGAGTTGAGGGACCTCAAGGGAGAAATTACACTTTAACACTTTAAACTATACCCTATTTTACACTTTGCATTTAAAATTTTTTGAATGCATGTTTTGCACCATAAACTATGACTCTTGTTACACTTTGCACCCCGTCATTAAGTTTGCTATTAACTTGGATGGAAATCCAAAGTTTAGGGTGCAAAGTGTAATCAAGAGTATAATTTAGGGTAGTAAAGTGTAATTTATTATTTGTTTTTAAGGGATTGACTATTGAAAAGAGGGTTAATTAGGTCTTTTCACATAATGTCATACTTTTTCATCCAAGTTAACAGCAAACTTAATGTTGGGGTGTAAAGTGTAACAAGATTCATAGTTGAGGATGTAAAATGTGCATTCAAAAATTTTAGAGTGCAAAATGTAATTTAGAATATAGTATAGAGTGGTAGAGTTTAATTTTCCTGGACCTCAAGACTCAAGTTGTGTAATTGGGTTTATGTGATGGCTTTGTAATGGACTAGAAATTTTGATGGATTGAGGGTGTATGATTCTCATAGTTGAATGGGCCTTATGGATATGGTGGCTGCTTTGGATTGTTCCAATGGGTTGGTTTTGGAGGTTTAAGAGATAGGGTAAGCTTGATTGTTCATGGAAATGAATGTGTAGGAAGACAGTAATTACTACGGGTGTCCATCAAGGAAATCAATACTGTATTGAAGGCTGTACCAGTTTGGCCATCGGTACAATATATTTCGGGTATCGGTTAATATCGGTGTACTGTTTCGGGTTTACCGCTATTTTATATATTTAATATTTATACACACACACACACACACACACACACACACACACACACACTCATACCAATATTAAGTGACTCCACCAATATTCAATATTATGTGACTCCACCAACATATATATTTTAAATAATTCTGGAGCGTATATTAAGTGACTCTACCAATATTCAATATTATGCATTAAGTGACTCTATCAACATAGATTCTAATTGCAACATGGAAAGAGAAATTTCAAACAGTCGGGTAGCAAACATATATTTTGATTAAAACAAAGGTAGCAAACTTATATAAATGAATGTGTGAATGAAGTAATGGTAAGTGAATGAAGTAATGGTAAGTGAATGAAGTAATGTGCCCTTAAAAAACTGCCATAATTAAAAAAAAAAAAAAAAACCATTTTGTGTTTTAGCCCGGTACGGTCGGTATTCAGCCGAAATAGTCGGAATTCGCCGATACGGTTGGTATTTTTTTCGGTACGAAATAGGGGGTGTACTTGTACCGGTATACTAGCCGGTACGATACCGCCGGTACTGGCCAGTATGGTACGGTATCGATAACACTGGTGTCCATGTCTTATTATCTTTTACTTTTATGTGGATATGAGATATACGTAGTATTTATTTGATTTTATATGTCACATGTTTTTTTAAATAAAAATGCAAGGAAATTGAACCCACAAGACGCAAGCCAATGGTCGTGTTGATGATCTTGCCATTGCCCATTGGGATTTTTGGGCCTTGAGTTCGAATATGGTGGAGATATTAAGATCTTTGCCAAATCTACTAGAGATTTTGAGATTCTTGTCAAAGGGCAGTGATTGACAATGATGGTGCGATCAAGTGACAATGACAAAGCCCAAACCCAAAAAAGATAAGGTAGTGAGATATGATAGATTTGCCAACGGGGGCTTGGCTTTAGGGGTGAGCAGACTGATACCGGAGTCGATCCAACCGACCGGCGCCGACCCAACTGTATCGCCTCTAGCACCGACCGACTGAGCCGAGGCCGACGATCGGATGGAGAATCCCACTCCGACAACGGTGCGGTGCTGCCATCGGAACTGCAACTCCAAACCAAGTTGATTACCGAACCGATCCGATACTAGTTGTTTCCTTCTGTTTTAATTTTTGTTGACAAAAACGATTTGTTTCACTTAGTAACTTAAAAAATATATATCAAAACAGCGTCGTTTTTTAGCTAGGGTTGCTGATTTGAGTGGTTTCTGCCTTAGTATAAATAGCCACTCAACTCTCTCAGCTCTCTCAGATGCTCTATCTCAGTATCTCTCTCACAAGTCACAACCGTGTGCTGCAGCAGCTCGGCAGCTCCGCAGGCTCACCATTCATGACCAGGCCAGCTACTGCCTAGTCGCCTATCGCCGGTAACTCATCTCTCTCTCTCTCTCTCTCTCTCTCTCTCTCTCCCTCTCTCTCTCTCTCTCTCTCTCTCTCTCTCTCTTTGTGACAAAGCAAAGTTAGAACATATGAAACCCAGTTCTTTAATAATGCCTGGGTTTTTTTTTTCTTTCACTCTCAAAGCTAAAATATTTTCGGAGTCGTATCAGTAATGGCTGAGACGAGCTACTGCCTAACTACATAAGTGGCTATTAGATATTTGGCTTTTTTTGTTTTGTTTTGTTTTAGTAGTAGCCTAGTGGGTTTTGTGTTGGAATATGAATTATATGTTGAGGAATTTAAAATTTTAAATAAACCAAGTTAGTCTTTGAGGTTGTATAAATTCATTGTAAAGCATTTACTTGATCAAAAAATTTATCATGTTGTTGTTACTGATTGTCCGATTGAGTAATGTCTAAGTAGAAAAACATTTTTAATATTTTTAATATTTAAACCGATTAAACTGACGAAACCGACTGCAAAAAATTGAACCGTTATAGGTTGAAAAACCGACCCTTGGTAGTGTGCATCGGTTACGATTATAAGATAACCGATCCTTATCGGTTCGATAATAAATTTTAGAAAAAACCGCACCTACCAAACCGCGCACATCCCTATTTGGCTCAGTTGGTAAGGCTCGGGCACTTCGTCTAACTCACCCAGGTTCGAGTCTCGCTGCCAACAGGAGTCCGTTGGTGGGCATCCATACGAGTTGGCCCAAGGGCTTTAACTCTAGCGCCCAGCCTGGGGGCTAGCGTAACCTAGCGAACCCCTATTTTTATTTACCAAAAAAAAAAAAAAAGCGATATGATAGATTTTAGAGAGAGAGAGAGAGAGAGAGAGAGAGAGAGAGAGAATCAAGTCAGAACTAATACAAAATCAAAGAGAAATGTTATATCCACACATTTTTATAACAAATTTTAAATAGCAAACTATTTTTGTTCTAATATGAGCTTATTATAAATTATTTTTTTATCCATCTAATAACTATATTTATTGACAACAGAGTTTGATGAATTTTCTTAGTTTGAATATATTTTTTTCTAGTACGTAAGCTATTTTTTTTATATAGACTTGCTTTATTTGCCTCTTGCCTACAGGAAAGCTTTTTTCTCTCTCTCTCTTTTTTTTTTTTTTAGTTTTTATTTTTCGCTAAAATTGACTGAAAGATTGAGGTTTACAAAAGGGTATGTGCTGATTACTTTATCTTTACAAAAGAAAAAGTAAGGTTTCAGAATTTGCGAAACCCTTCTTGTACATGGAAGAAAAATAAAAGTAAAGAGATTTACACAAATTCACAATCAGTATTTCCCAAGTCCTCAACCCGTGACTGACAATGAACCGTGGTTCACCAATAGTCAGATTTTTCAACTATTCCTTTTTATTTTTATTTTTTTATTATTATTTTTTATTTCAAGGATCTCATCCCGTACCATAGCTGATCATAACCCGGGATTTCTTAAGCTCTAAGTATGGTCCACCAAGCAACATGAACACAAACTGTCCAGTCAGTGTATTCGAAAAAAAAATAAGGTTAGACAGAGTCCATGGAAGAAACCAATGTGAGTTTGAAACTTATAATAGACACAGAAAACCAAAGAGTACTTTATGCAGAAGCGGGCAAGGATTTCATCGACTTCCTCTTTCACATTCTGGTCCTTCCAGCTGGATCTTGCATTCCGCTTCTCAAAAAGCAGGAAATGGTTGGCAGCTTCCATAACATTTTCGAGAGCATTGAAAATTTGAGTAGTGCTTACCTTAAACCAAACGTGAAGAAAGAGAGTATCCTAAACCCCAAAGTACACATCTCTGACGGTACTGGTGGTGGTGTCCCTCGCCTATTACCAAACATTGAATCATCCACATCTACTAAATTCTACCGGTGTTCTAATTCCAGCCGAGACTGTGATAAATATGTGGCTTATGATTTCAGCTCAATCTGTCCTTCGTGCCAGCGTGCTATGAGCAGCGAGGTAAGTTTCGTAGGCCTACCAAGCGCAACAAATATGGAGTCCTCCAGTGAGGGAGGCTACGTGAAAGGCCTGGTTTCATATATGGTGATGGATGATCTGGAGGTGAAACCCATGTCCATTGTCTCTGGTACTATCACTCTGCTTAACAGGTTCAATGTCAAGGAAATAGGGGCTCTTGAGGAGAAAGTAGTCAATTTGGGCATGGATGAGGTATGCAATTCATTCTTTGCTTTCTGGGATTTCATTAATTCTATTTTTTTTTTCTTTTATTAAGAGACAAACGAAATTTTGTATTGATCGCTGATCTGTCTCAATACCAACTCCATGTTCCTTAATGTTTCGTGATGTCTACTGCGAACTACTTAATTATCAAAGGGTCTTTAATTCTAGCTGGTACATGCATGATTTGTGCGTCAATTCTCATTTGATCTAAACTTATTATAGTATAATTTATATTGAAATATTAAATATTTCATCGCCTTTGTTTTTCCCCTTAACACCCATTCATCTAAAAACAAAGGACTCATTTTTTTTCTATGTTGAATTTTCAGTTTGAAATATGTCTATTTCAAAGTGGAGATTTAATATTTCAAAGATCTAGATATAACCTATATAATTTTGCTACATTATTTATGTGGTTTATTGCTAGGGTGTGAAATTACTGAAAGCTTCTCAGCAATCAAAGACTGTTCTGACTGATGTTTTTCTCCCGAGAATGGAAGTTGAAACAGGAAGTTAAACGTACAACATAAGTGCATGACAAGAGTTCTGTGGCATTGCAAAAATAATATTGTTATTATTATTATTGTTGTTGTTGTTGTTGTTGTTGTTGTTGTTGCAAATATGTTTTAAATGTTAGTTACTATTAGTCATAATCTTGTGTGGCATTTAAAGGGTAACTCTCTCTCTCTCTCTCTCTCTCTCTCTCTCTCTCTCTCTCTCTCTCTCTCTCTCTATATATATATATATGTAAGTTCTTGTTAGTTATTACCTCTTTGATATCATTTTATGATGACCTCAACAATGAGGTTCTGGAAGATGACTAAGGATAGGAGGAGTGGCCGAGTTAGAAATTTAATTTTAAGCAGAGCTAAGTTAAATAATAGACTTGGGAAATGGATACAGGGCACAAGTTGTTTACCTAATGTAGAACAAACATCACAAATTTTCCTTGAACAGAGAGACTTTCAAAAATCAACATGCAAAAAGTTTAGGAAGTAGAAAAATACTAGTAAAAACCATGAGCTAATGACGAAATTGTTGGAAAAAAAGGTTTGAAAATTGCCGAAATTAATTAGCAAAATACAAAACAGATCAGTGATATAAGATGAAGTGTAGAGAGATATAAACTTATCAATTTAAGCCGAGGCACGGGACTAAATTCACTATCCTAAAAATGCGATTTCACCCTACTGGAATGACTCTGTTGGTGCAAATCGCTCTGTTGGTCGCTCTCCAGAATACAACGGCAGCTCTATTAGTGTGCATTCACAAACAGAACTTCAAACTTGTCATTGGATGCCCAATATAACGATTGAGAAAAGATAGAAAAGATAGTATAGTACTAGATAAACTCCTTTTTTCTTTTGTTTTTCACCTGTTTAAAAGAAGAGTAACCTTTTGGTTATATAACAGAGCCGGTGGAATATTTCTAATGAAAGAGTTGACAAAACCCAATACGAAGTTTGAGAATCGGCCGTGATATAAGCACCCATATTTATCCCTTTGATTTCCTTCAACATCTACTGATATTATAGGGACATTTGCTAGGGATTGATTTGAACTGGTTAAGGCAAGATAGGTGAAAGTAAGAAAGGATAGTGATGATATTGTGGAGTGGTTTTTGTTTGTGAACAAAGAGAGAAAACCGTGGGTATGGGGTAATATGATGGTGGGGTTGGTGAGTTTAATTCTCACCAACCACATCTACCAATTTTGGTGAATAGCAATCTAGGTGGCACAAGATATTACCCATCATTTAATAAAATTAATTTCTTTTTAAATTTTAGAGCATGCCCAACAATCATGTGAAACTTGGTGACTTGAAATGAATTGTGGTCATGAGAATCAAAACTCCTCACCTTATGGCCAAGATCTATGCTGCATTTTGAGCAAATTCCTTCGTCTAGATATTTAATTAGTCAATTTTGCTATTTAAGGAATTTTTATTTGGCGAAACTATACTATTGGTTCCTAAAATTTACTAGGTAAGTGCAATTTGTCCCTCAAATTTCAAGTGAGCACTATTGGTTCCTCAAGCTTCAAATATAAGTACTATTGTTCCTTGCAAACATGAGTAAATTAAAAAAATTACACATGTTACTTCATATCCTTGTTTTGAAACAGGTTGCTCAACTCGATAATGAAAAGAATTGAGCTCTAAGTCTCTAGTCCATGCCACAGCTCCACCCATACAACGGCTCTGCCTCATGATTTGCACACGTGCGCGATCACACACACACACACACACACACACACACACACACACACACACATATATATATATATATATATATATATTCATATTATTTTTTATGCTTGGGGGAATTTTGGGGGGCTTTTAGAATAGTGATTGTAATTTTGTTGTTCTTCGAGATGGGTTTTGTTGGAGCTTGGAAGTTTTGGATTCATATTAGGATCCATGGTTCTCATCTCATTCCAAAAATAACCAAGAAAACCCACTAATTCCTATTGCCAAACGCAAAGAATTACAAACCAATAATATAGCAAAAGACAACGTCTAATAAAACCAAGAAAACCTCACTACTATTTAGAATTAAACCAAAAGATTGCTAGTAACTCAATCTAACCAAGTATGCAGTGGGGGCAATGTGCAAATCAGATCTCAAATTGATGTGCGAAACGGGTTTAAAAGGGTATGGCGTTAGGACTCTCTATGGCTGGTGAAGCCTCGCGTGGGGTGGAGCTGTGGCGAACAATATGCGAATTGGATTATGCCATTAGGGTTCAGTTCTCCCACTCTCTCTCATTTCAGTTGGTACGGATTTTCGCAATTTGAATTGGGTAAGACCCAATTCAGTCTGTTAGGTTCTAAAGACTAGGATCTAATGTATTTAGAACTTCAATTTTTATGTTGGCAAACCATGATCAAAACAATGTTTAGTCGTGTGTTAGACTTGCTCAAAGTATGGGATGTAATGTAAAATTGGAATCGAGTTTTTATGCAGAATTACCTTTAACTTTCTGTATGACTCGATCGATCGAAAATTAGACTCGATCGATCGAAAATCGTGCAGATCGTTTTTCTACAGAAAATTCCAACTCAGCCCAAGCCCGTTTTAATGTATAGGGTTTTATGTTTGCCCTAAGTATAAAAGGGAAAACCCTAGCCACGTTTTTAGAGTTCTGAATGCTGTGTTTGTGAATCTCATTGTGAGATCTAGAGGTGTTTACCTTCACATACACTTAGGGTTTACAAACATGAGATTTATGTCAAGAGTTGTGTAGATCATTACAGTTGCAGAATCAAAGAGCACAAAGATATACAAGCAGGTGCGCTTGTGGATCTGCTGAAGAATTCCGAAAAGAAGGAGTCCGTGGATCTCGGAGCTATCATGGGGTCATGGTAGTAAGTTTCCTACACTTGGGTAGCAATAGGATGTTAGTGGTCTAAGTCTTATTGTGTAAACTTCGATTCTTTCATAGTGGATTCAGTTTACCTTGAGGATAGCTAGGTCAAATCCTCCCCAGGTTTTTACCGGTGTGGTTTCCTGGGTCATCATATCTTTGTGTTATTTATTTTTCCGCTGCTTTGTTATTTTTGTTATATTTGTGTTAACCTAGATTTAATTAAATTACCTAAGTTAATCACTTGGCTAATTCACTAGGTTAATCTGTTTGGGTTAAGAGGTCTAAACGAACTGACAAGTGGTATTAGAGCGGGTAGCTTTTGTTTTTGATCCTTTGATCTTTTAGCTGATCCTTGACCCCTGTTGTCATGGAACACGGACACTCTCTTGTTGTTCCACCTCACTTCAATGGAAACAACTATGCTTATTGGAAAGTAAGGATGAAAGCATTCCTGAAATCCATTGATGAGAGAGTTTGGAATTCCGTTGAATACGGATGGGAGAAGCCCACGACTCCTGTGAGTGAGTGGCAAACTTCTCAGAAGGAGGCAACCGCTTTTAATAGCAAAGCTATGAATGCTATTTTTAATGCTGTTTCCATGGAGGAATTTAAGAGAATCTCTAATGTTGAGGTTGCTCATACTGCTTGGAATATCCTCCAGACTGTGCATGAAGGCACAAAGGCAGTTAAGATAAACAAATTGCAGCAATTAACTACTAGATTTGAAAGCATTAGAATGAATGATGATGAATCTTTTGATGAATTCTATGCTAAATTGAATGATATTGTTAATTCTGCTTATAATTTGGGTGAAATCTATGATCAACCTAAAATTGTTAGGAAGATTCTTAGATCTTTGACTGAGGACTTTAGACCCAAAGTGACTACCATCACTGAGAGCAAGGATGTGGACTCCATCCCTGTTGAAGAACTTGTAGGATCTCTTCAGTCCTATGAGTTAGACCTCCCTAAGACCAACAAATCCAAATCAATGGCTCTTAAGTCTGTTGATGATATTGAGGATGGTGGATTTGATGATGAACTCTCTGCTACAGAGATTGCCTATCTTACCAAGAACTTTAGAAACTTTCTGAGGAACAATAACAGAAGGGCAAGAGGCAAGAACACTGTTGAACCTAGAAAATTTAGGAAGAATGATCCCACGAAGGTTAATAACATTGAAAAACCTAAGGAGAAAGTAGGTCAGTCTTCTAATAATTCTTTGGGACAACAATGTTATGGTTGTCAAGGGTATGGTCATTTAAAATCTGAATGTCCTACTTATTTGAGGTCTAAGGGTAAGGCTATGGCTGTAACCCTTAGTGATGATGAGGTTTCCGACAATAAATCAGTTAGTGATGAGGATGGAAACTTCATTGCTTTCACTGCTACAACTGTAGTCAATGAAAGCATATCTGTTGAAGAGAACCCTTCTGATGGGGAACTCTCTGAGGATGCAGATTTACAGGAAGCCTACAATAAACTTTGCAATGTTGCTGCAAAGGATGCCATGAATGTTGACAAAGGATGCCATGAATGTTGAGTTAGGCTTGAAGAAAATTGCATCTCTTGAACTTGAAAAAAAAAATTTACTTGTTAAATTGTTTGATGCAAATGAGCTTTTGAATAATGTGAAAACAGAAAACATGCTCTTACTTGAGAAAGTTTAATGTTTGGAACTTGATTTATCTGTTGCTAGAGAACAATCTAATAGGTCTGCAAGCTCCAAACTTGATCACATGCTGAGTATTCAAAAGTCTCCATCTGATAAAACTGGTTTAGGTTATGAGGAAAGTATTTCTGTGCCTGAACCGTCTTCCACTAAATTTGTTCCTTCTTCTGAACCTCTTAAGAGTGAGATTGTCAAACTCTTGGTGAGTGAACCTGTCAAGTCTATAGATGTTACTCCACCTAGAAAGATTAGGGTTGATCTTCATGCTTCTCATTCTAGAGCTTCTACTTCTACTAAGGGCAAATTGCATGATAAGCCTGCATGAGTTTGTCATTTTTGTGGAAAACCTAGACACATTCGTCCAAATTGTTTTAAGTTGCAAGCTGCGAAGCGAGCAAATAAAACTAAAGTACCTGTGCCTCAAGCACACGACCCTATGGTACTTATTGGTGAATTGGTAAAGGCGTTAAACCTTTATTCCAATCCTGGAGTTGCTCAGAATTCTAATGTGAATCATAACTCCAATGCAAGAGTTGCATCTAAGAAGTCTTGGATGCAAAAGGCTCGATCTAATTGAGTCTGTCTGACATGGTCCTTGTGCTTCATTGCTCTATCTTTTGTGACCTCTGTTTCTAGGATTTGCATTGCATTACATTCATGCATTTCATTCTAGGATGTTTGTTTCTTTTAATTTTAAAAAAAAAAAAAATTTTTTTGCAAATTGTGTTTTGCTATTTTTTCTTAAATTTGAAGACAAGGTTGGTCAATCAAATTTTGCATAACATGTTTGTGTACCTTGTTTAGCTTTGATGCACTTATTTCTATTGCACTTTACTAGTTAAAGCCTTGTTGTGCATGTTGTGTGGGAAGATGCTATATTTGTTGATCACATGATCTTGATTTTGAAATCGTATGTCTTTGATTATTGGACTTGAACTTATTGAGAAAGGCATAAATAACCATCTCACCACTGTTTATTAGCCAATCATGAACACCTTAGTGCATATCGTAAGATTTTGTGCTCGAGAAAGTGTAGCACATGCACAAAAAGAACATAAGGTGTAGCCTCTATAAAATTGGTGTGTACATTATTGGGCTATAATAATCTCACAAATTCATAAAATTGGTGTGTACATTATCCCGGCTATTATTAAGTTTCTAATCAATTAAATTGAATAATGAGGCAAATCAAGAAACTTACATGATTGCAAGCTTTTATTCTAGGAGATGTGGGAGTTATATGATGTAACTCTTTAAGGGATAGTCTCTTTCAAATTCATGTGATGGATCTTATAGAAATTGTGATTGATCTCTATGTGTTTATCACTTCACATGTTTCTCAAGCTTATGCTAGTTGCACACACTACACAAGTTATTCTTTGCTAAACTGTGTACATGATATTGTGTGTTTTTTTTGGCCTGACCAACCAAGTTTGAGAATTTCTAGAAATTGATGCAAAACATGTTTGCTTGTTTGAATTTTTTTTGGGAGATATTGAGAGAAAATTTTGCTTTGAGAAATCTGGATTGAATTCTTGTGTTTTTGGGAAACATCTCATCTCATACTCATGCATTTTTCTCATTAAATCTGATGCTTTGAGGAGTTTTTGATCTAAAATGTTTGGTTTTTCAAAACTGTGTTTTTTTCAGAATTTCGATCGATCGAAACAGATTTTCGACCGATCGAAAATGTTTTAAAATACTCAATAAACTCTCTGGTTGGATCGATCGATCCAAGCTTGTTTTGGATCAATCGAAGGTATTTTCGATCGATCGAATGTAATTTTCGATCAATCGAAAATCGGGATGATTGTTTTTAAAAAGAAGTTCTCCACGTGATATCTTTACTTTTTCAAAACTTTTCAAACTCTTTTTGTCCCTACCAACCGGTCAAGCCCCTTTTTCTTGGAGATTTTGTCGCTTTCTTCAATTCTTTTGCATAATCTCTCTCTCCCGAGTCTTGTAAGTCCTTTTTGCCCCTCCCTTTGCATTTATTTTCATGCATTTTTGGGTTATTTTCGGAATATTTATTTTGGCAAATTTGGAATTGTTTTTTAGTGTTTCTTTCTCAAATTTTTTATGGGTTTTTGTGGGGACACCGTACCTAAGCACTTCATGTGGTTTAATTTGGTTTATTTGGTGTTTTGAGGAAAATTTGAAATTCTAGGGCTTGAAATTGAGAAAATTTGGGGTTTTGTTCAATTTGATTGAAATTGATGAAATTGGCTTGTTAGATTGATTAATTTGATCATTATATTGTGTTAATTAACTATTGTGTTGATCAATTTATCAATTTGTTGTGTTTTGAAAACTAGGGTTTTTCAAAATGGGTATTTTTGATAAATATTGCTTGCTCAAGCCAATTTTGTTAATTTGGATCAAAATTGAACATGTCACTGCGTTAGTACATGCATCATTTGGAGTTCATGCTCATGCATCATATAGATTTGCTATTTTTTTTTCTATATTTTATGCTGTGTTAACTTGCAGTCTGCCCTTGGTATTTGTTTTTGCTCTTCTCTTTCTGTGTCTATTTTTTTCTTAGCACTATGCCTAGGAAAACTAGAGCCCATAGGACTCCTGAACCTTCTCCGTCTTTTGACACCGAGAGATTCCCTAGTGAGTCGAACCAAAATACCTATGAGACCCTTAATCTTAGGCGTCAAATTTGGGGTGAGCGTAGGGTTATCTTAGATGAGTTGGATCCTGAGGTGCGTCGTAACTTTGAGCGTCGGGGTTGGTTACCTCTTCTCGACTTTGAGCATCCTCCTCCTGCTTCTTTGATTAGAGAGTTCTATTCGAACCTCTCTATTCATGTCTACGATAACGACACCTTGGTCAAGGTGTGGTTACGTGGTGTGGAGTATCGCATTACCCCTTCGGTAGTGTCTGATGCTCTTGGGGTGCCCATTGTGGACCATCCCGTTTTTCCTTACGAGGAGTCTCCTCCCCTTGATGACGTTCTGTCATACATCACTGGGTCTTCTATCCAGTGGGGTTCTGATCCTCGGATCACTTTTGCTGAGCTGTCTGAGTTGCACTATCTTTTCTTTAGGATAGCGTGTCATTCGTTGTGGCCTATTTCGCATGTCCACACCATTCCTCTTGAGCGGTGTGTCTTTTTGTATGCCTTGGTCACTGATGCGCCTATCAGTTTTCCGCATCTGTTCCTTCGTTCTTTGAACGAGGTTCATAGATCTAGTTCTACGGCTCATGCTTTGTTTTTTCCTGTTTTTATTCATAGGATTCTCATTTTTCTTGGTTTTGGTGAGTATCCTGCTTCTGAGCCTGTTCATATTATCGCTCCTATAGGTGCTACCTTTTTGAGGCAAAGGGCTGCTCAACTCCGAGCTAGCTTTAAGCGTCCTAGGGTAGAGCCTTCCGGTGTCACTCCACCCTCTTCTTCTTCTGCAGATACTCATGCAGCTGGGACTTCTTCTGATCCTGCTGCTGCTGATGTTCCTCCATCGTTTGATGAGGTTTCTGATCTTCGTCGGACGCTTGATACTGTCGTGACCGTTCAGGCGGCTCACGGTCAGCTTTTGGTGGACATCCTTGATGAGCTACGTGCGTTACGAGCGGATTTGGCGAGCTCTCGTCGATCTCCTCCACCTCCTTTTGATGATGAGTGAGTGCACTTTGGCAATTCGTCACAAAAAGGGGGAGTGCATAGTTCATTTGTAGCTAGGTGTTTTTGATATGGAGATTTACATTTTAGGGGGAGTTTTTGTTTACTTGGTAGTGATACTGCGGAGCTTGTGGAGTTATTAGATTGTATCTAGGTGCTTCACTGTGTATTTACATTTTTAGCTCTTATTTAGGAGATATTTTTGTTGAGATACATTTTTATGTATATGTTTCTTATTTCACTATGTTACTTTGCTTATTGATCTATATTGATGATGTTATTCATGATATATGTCTTTATTTTGTGTCATGTGAAATCAAGAAATTTTTATTTATGTATTTCCTGTTTTTGTTCCACACATGCGTTTATGTGTTTGTTAAGTGTTACAGGAATATACAGGTTGATTCAGTCGAGCTGCTGTCTATTTTGCAACTGTTAGATAGTAGTTTAGGTTGAATTGTTAAGTGGCTATTTTGTTAAGTGGCTATTTTTATTGTAATGGGCTTTTTCAATTTGTAATTTTGAGCTTTTTGTTAAGTCTGTGTTTTGTCACGGATTGCCAAAGGGGGAGTTTGTTAGGTTCTAAAGACTAGGATCTAATGTATTTAGAACTTCAATTTGTATGTTGACAAACCATAATAAAAAACAATGTTTAGTCGTGTGTTAGACTTGCTCAAAGTATGAGATGTAATGTAAAGTTGGAATCGAGTTTTTATGTAGAATTACCTTTAACTTTCTGTATGACTCGATCGATCGAAAATTAGACTCGATCGATCGAAAATCGTGCAGATCGTTTTTCTGCAGAAAATTCCAACTCAGCCTAAGCCCGTTTTAATGTATAGGGTTTTATGTTTGCCCTAAGTATAAAAGGGAAAACCCTAGCCACGTTTTTAGAGTTCTGAATGCTGTGTTTGTGAATCTCATTGTGAGATCTAGAGGTGTTTACCTTCACATACACTTAGGGTTTACAAACATGAGATTTATGTCAAGAGTTGTGTAGATCATTACAGTTGCAGAATCAAAGAGCACAAAGATATACAAGCAGGTGCGCTTGTGGATTTGCTGAAGAATTCCGGAAAGAAGGAGTCCGTGGATCTCGGAGCTATCATGGGGTCATGGTAGTAAGTTTCCTACACTTGGGTAGCAATAGGATGTTAGTGGTCTAAGTCTTATTGTGTAAATTTCGATTCTTTCATAGTGGATTCAGTTTACCTTGAGGATAGCTAGGTCAAATCCTCCCCAGGTTTTTACCGGTGTGGTTTCCTGAGTCATCATATCTTTGTGTTATTTATTTTTCCGCTGCTTTGTTATTTTTGTTATATTTGTGTTAATCTAGATTTAATTAAATTACCTAAGTTAATCACTTGGCTAATTCACTAGGTTAATCTGTTTGGGTTAAGGGGTCTAAACGAACTGACACAGTCGACTCTTTGATGTGTAAAATTGGGTTTTATAACATGTAAATTTAAAGAAGTACCACATCACATAAAAAATGTCATATCGTAGTTCTGTTAGTTACGCAAGCAACGAAACTAACGACAATTAACAGAATGACCAATAGTACTCATATATGAAACTTGAGGAATTAATTGTGCTCACCTAACAAACTTTAAGAATTAATAGTGTAATTTCGCCATTTTTTTTCTAACTTCCAATTTAGGATGTCTCTTAGGAAACCATAGGATTTGATTTTGTAATATTCTCAAAATTTTCTTTTTTGGTAGATTTTTATATATTTTTTGGGTTTTTTAGGCAGTCCTAGCCGTCATAGGAATATGTTAGGGTTAATTTAATTTCTAGGTTTTCTTTTTATATTTAAACATATTATATCCTCTTAGGAAATTCAATTTTTGATCAATAATATTTTTAGAGAGTGTCTTGTTTTTATTTTTTTTGGTGAATTTCAGAATTTTCCTTTTGAATTCAAGCAAGATTCAACTGTTATCATCTTGAAACATATGTATTTTGTTTATGTTTCCTAAGTTCTCCTCCACGGGCCACAAAGAATGGTTGAACTATAGCCATTTTCACAACACGTTTTACATCTAATTTTTTTATTTACGTTTTAATATATTAAAATAATATTATTAAAACGTAAGTAATATTATTTTACAAATAATTTTCCTTTTTACAAAAAAAATATATTAACACGTTTTATTTACGTGTTTTAATATATTAAAATAATATTACTTTTTACAATAATATTATTTACGTTTTAATATATTAAAATAATATTACTTTTTACAAAAATAACACGTTTTATTTACGTTTTACTTTAGACCCCTTACAAATAATTTTCCTTTTTACAAAAATTTGATTTTACACTCTAAAATTTGGTTACGTTAACAATTTACCTTCACGGTTAGTTTTTGCTGTTAAATGACACATCATCGTGCTGATGTATTTTATTTTTATCAAATCAGCGACAAAACTAAGTCATTTTAGTGAGGACTAAATGAAGAACTGGCATACATCAAACTTACATCGTTTAAGGCATAAACTTAAAACAAAAATCTCTAGCCTAAACGGCAGGCTAGATTCTAAGATCTAAAAACAAAGAACACAAAGAACTCACACCTCCCTGGCCCAAACCCCACGAACCCAACCTCCCTAACCTAAACCCCTCGGCTCAGACTGAACTCAGACAGACCATTGGCTCACATTGTGAACCCAAGCGGCGGCAGTGACGGCGGCGGCCACACCGATAGTGAGCTGCTCTTCTCTTTCTCTCTTTTCGAATTTGGCTTGTGTAATCTTAATTCCTACTTCCCAACATTAAATCGTGGCATCACACCAATACAACAATAAATTAAAACCATTGGAAAAACGAAATTGAAAAATATTTACTTCATTTCATGGCCACTGCCAGTGAGGTGTGTAAATATTCAGTCATATTTATGTTGATTTTTTCAATGACATTTTGGGCTGTGGTTTTGAAGTTTTTCATGTTCGCTGTTAAGATTGAATTCCTATTATTTGGGAAGATGCTATTTGTTTATAGGGGTGGTAAATTATCTGAAATTTAGAACGTTTTGTGATAGTTTATAGTTATGCACGGTAGGTGTTTGTCAAAATGTTTGTGCCAGACTCTAGTGATAACTGTATAGTCAAAGCAATATTATTTGCTTTGGTTTTATTACAAAATTAACTTGAAGAAAGAAAGATAATTGAGTTTAATTTTATCTTCACTGCTAATGATATCTTCGAAACATCATAAGTCCAAAAAAAAAAAAAAAAAAAAAATTGAACTAGAATAATTATTATTTGTGCAGAATATTGGTACCCTTTTTATAGCTCCAGTTTACAACAAGTCTTGTAAACTACAGGAATAAAGTTAAGGGATCGACTATTATGCACTTGGTAAACTTATAGTTATAGAGTCTTAGGATCACATTATTTATTCATTGCATTCTAACTACATACCAACACTTTTTTTATTGAAATTTCTGTTGGCATTGCATGGAAAATGTAGACGACCCCTACTTTAAGTCTTGCTTCATTTTTTTATTGCCAAAGTATTTTGTTTTGTCACAGTTAGAAAATGTATCTTCCAGCCAAAGGAAGACATTTGGCTTAGCCCTTTCAATCATTCTCACATTGAGACTGCCTCAAGTCCGTAATAAGCTTGATCAGATTTTGAGGTATGGTCCGTATGGATTTATCTTTGTATTTTACACATTATTTGCAAATGAATATTGGGTAACGTTTGATTAAGTCTTGCAATTGTGCCTTTTGATTTATACAGTGTATGTATGCACGACTGTAATATTGAGCGAAAACAATGAATCTGAGGAAGAGTCCAAGTTGGATCTCTAATACTTAATTGAACTTGTTATCCAAATTCTCAGTTGTCATTTTAGAATCAACTTCTATTCGTTGTTCTTTTTTCTCTCTTTTGTGATGCCAGTGGTAAAAATATGAGCTCTAGCAAGTGCCATGGGGAGGGCACCATTCCGAGTAAAGAGTTAAGAAGAAGACAGGTCAACATTTTGGGGATAAGCCTAAAAGTGATGAATTCAGATGAATAAACATGAATTCAGAAGACAGGTTAACGTTTTGGGGATATGCCTAAAAGTGCTGAAACTTTACCAATGGTCACTAGAGACCTCAATCAGAGAGAACCTTCAAACATGTGCTGCCCTTCATGGAGAATCTTTTAATTCTGCCATTAGTAAAATGCATCCAGCAAAATTAGAACAATTGAAGAACGAATTGAAGATGTTGTAGCTGCTGCAACACTTGGTATAATCTCTTATCAGTTGGTTCCCTCATGTCCAGGACCCTTCAAATTTTCCATTGTTCCATAGATTGAGAAGATATTAAAAGGCTGATGTTGAATGCATGAGCTCTTGAAGTCGTTCTGTGTTCTCCAGTGATAACTGAAATTAGATGTGAACTAATGAAAGATTAAGGATCAGGCGTACATGTGACTCTTCTCTCTTGCAAATTGACAATCTTGAAATGGGAAGGAGTGAAATTGTAGAAGTAGCAGCTTCTCCGATGGAACCCAAATTGTAAAAGTTGGTTTGTTGTTGTGGTAGACATTTTTATTTGTTTAGTGAAAGCATCTCAAATGAAAGAACTTATTGTATTTAGAATAGGTGAATTCTAGTTTAGTCATTGTGAAAGATTGTAGTGACAATTGTTTTGAAAGAGTAGTTAGTAATTTCTTATCTTGTTTAATGTAATGACAATTGTAATGACCACTCTTTTTATTATGTTGAAATGGAAATTGAAATGCATTTTTTGCAGTGAAAATTGACACTTAGTTTTGTCTCTTTTTGGAATATTGTTTATTATAATTGAAATAGCCGTTTATAAATGCAAATTGCAATTACATTAGACCTACAGAGTGCAATTAGGTATATATGCAATTCTTTAAATCTTTACCACCCGAATATGTCTTAATCAGATACCATACACAAACATCACATAAGATAAATAAAACAGTGACTAATAATGTTTGTCAAACCAAAGGTCCTACCTAAGATCAACACAAAATAGGTTACTTTTGTCCATTAACAACATCAAATAAGCTTATGGACAGCTTTACAAAACACATACCACAAAAGGTTCTAACAATCAAATGTCTTAACATATAAAAGGTCCTACAAACTGGCATTGCTGCTGACCCTCATCCTTTTCCAGTTCTATTTTCAGCTTTTCCTCCAGCAACAGTTCCATTTCCTTTTTCATATTTACCAACTTCACTGCTTCCAGCAACACTTGTTTGGTTTAAGACCTGTAATAATTGATATATTGGATCATATGGTAAGCATGACAAAATATTAGCAATATGCAAATAATAAGCATAAGGCAATTACTATAGTTGATTGGCTTCCAGCAACACTTGATGAGTGATGATCCTCTTCCACTCTTAAGCCCATAAACTCATGATCGCCTCCTATTCTTCTAACCTACAACAAGTTCAAATAATAATTATTCTAGTTCAATTTTTTTTTTGGGGGGGGGGGGGGGGGGGGGGTTTATGATGGTTCCAAGATATCATTCAGCAATGAAGATAAAATTAAACTCAATAAAAACCAAAGCAAATAATATTGCTTTGACTGTATAGTTATCACTACAGGCTGGCACAAACATTTTCACAAACACCTACCGTGCATAGCTATAAACTATCACAGAAATTTCTAGATTTCAGATAATTTATCACCCATATAAACAAATAACATCTTCCCAAATAATAGGAATTCAATCTTAACAACCAACATGAAAAACTTCAAAACCACAGCCCAAAATGTCATTGAAAAAATCAACACAAATATGACTTTATATTTACACACCTCACTGGCAGTGACCACGAAATGAAGCAAATGTTTTTCAATTTCGTTTTTCCAATGGTTTAAATTTACTATTGTATTGGTGTGATGCCACGATTTAATGTTGGGAAGTAGGAATTAAGACTACAAAAGCCAAATTTGAAAAGAGAGAGAGAAGAGCAGCTCACTATCGGTGTGGCCGCCACCGTCACTGCTGCCGCCTGGGTTCTTCGCCCCTGCCCACTGGGTTCACGAGGTGAGTTGATGGTCCATCTGGGTTCAGTTTGAGCCAAGGGGTTTGGGCTAGGGAGGTGTGAGTTCTTCGTGTTCTTTGTTTTTAGATTTTAGCTTGAAACTGTGTCGTCTAGGCCAGAGGTTTTTGTTTTAGGTTTATGCCTAAAACAACGTAGTTTTGATTTATGCCAGCTCTTCATTCACAAAAACGACAGTAGTTTTGTGACTGATTTGGCAAATATAAAATACATCAGTATGATGATGTGTCACCTAACAGCAAAACTAACTGTGGGGGGTGAATTGATAATGGAACCAAATTTCAGGGTGTAAAATTATGTTTCTGAAATTTTAGGATGTAAAATTCAATCAACTTCAAACTTCAAGAGTGTAATTTGCAATTTACCCAAAAAATTACAACCAAACCCAAACAAGAGTTCTGCCAAACAACAAAGGAGAGAGAGAGAGAGAGAGGAATAAAAACATGTAAATAATTTTGCGATAAATTACCAAATATTGTGATTTTTTTGTACATTTTGGAGATAAGTATTATCTATTGTGTTCTTATTCTATTAAAAAAACTAGTATGTAATCCGTGCTTACGCGCAGAAATATTAACAATTATGATGATAAGATGTTCATCTTAGTAGATTCAGTTTTCACATTGAGCATTATGAATATAGGTAACTTAATACCAACATTTAAAAATCAAATTGGACACATAGCACAAAATTAAACTACAATTAGAAATTGGACACATAGCACAGAATTAATAACAAGAACTGATCATTGAGTTTGGAATATTCTTGGAGGCGCCAATGAAGTGGTAATGTATGAGTGTGAAACAATGAAGAGTGGGATTGGATATTGTGTTTGAACCCGGCCTTACTTTTAGAAACCCGAAAGGAGGAGAAGAGGGTAGTGTGTGGATCTAGTTGGTAGAGGTTGAGAGAGAAGGAGGAGACATGTGATGACAATATGGCATTAGGAGGAGATAATGTTTTACTTTTATAGTCATTCTCGTTGGACTCATTGGTTCTGGTAGTGGAATTAGAAGAGCTCTAAATTTTATTGAGTTCATCCATAAAAGTGTACAGATGAGATGTTTTTGCTTAGACCAATGAATATTATTATTGTGGTTTTCTTGGATTCCGTGTTAAATGTTAATACATCATTTATTTGGGCATAACAAATTAGAAAATTTAGATAAGATACATGATACAAAATTGGAGTCCAATTTATAATCTAATTAGATTCATTGTGGTTTTCTTAGCTTTCGTGTTAAATGTTAATGCATCATTTATTTAGGCACAAAAAATTAGAAAATTAAGATAAGATATATAACACAAAATTGGAGTCCAATTTATAATCTAATTAAATTTTTTTTTTTGAGTTTTGATTAGGACAAGTGGTGCAAAATTGAGAATCTAAATCTAGACACATGGCACAAAATTGAAACTTTAATTTGGAATTCTATTTGAATTTTTCTCTGCTTCACTTATTATTATATATATAGATTTCACAACTTTTGTCCCAAAACTTTTATATGTAATGGATTGTGATTAATTGTTTATCAATAAATTTTTAACTTTTTTTCCACCAATTACGACTGAACATACGAGGAAGTAATGAAAATTGTGACTGATAAGTCGGAGGAAATGAGAAGGTTTCACAAAAAACCAGTTTATAAAGAGGCACATGCACGTACTGAATAGATAAAACAAAAATTGTGATTCTTTACGTGGTATTAGAATTTTTGTTCACAATTCAAACGTAGAAGTCATAAAACGATCGATGAATGTTGTGGCTGTCCCTGTCCACAGGCTCTAGCTCTTTACTAAATTCTTGTCGTAAAGAAAGAAAAGCAAATTAGTACTTTTCCAATTCCTCGATCTGTGATCGCTAAGCTACATGTTACACGTACATAAGATGTCCAGTACTGCACGTATAAATATCGTTCGTCCCAAAGAACTTGTAAAAAATTAAAAAAAGAGCTAGACAGTGAGTCCATGGAAGAAACTAATTATGTGAGTTTGAAACTTCTGATAGACACAGAAAGAGAAAGAGTGCTTTTTGCAGAAGCGGGCAAGGAATTCATCGACTTCCTCCTTAGCATTCTGGCACTGCCGCTCGGAACTTTCATTCCGCTTTTCGAAAAGCAAGGAATGGTGGGCAGCTTCGGAAACATTTACCACAGCATTGACAACTTAGGTACTGTTTACCTTCAACCAAACGTAAACAAAGCGACTCTCCTGAAACCCAAACTACACATCTCTGATGGTGGTTCTGGAGTCCCACTCAAATCGCCAGACCTTGCATCGTCTGCAAAATCCAGGAAATTGTATAAGTGTGCTAGAGATTCGAGCAAATGTGACCTATATGTGTCTTATGACTTCAACGCAACCTGTCCTTCGTGCAGTAAAGCTATGAACAGCGAGATAAATTTTGTAGACCCACCAAGCACTAACGGAGGGTATGTGAAAGGAGGAGTTACATTCATGGTGATGGATGATCTGGAGGTGAAACCCATGTGCACCACCTCTACTTTTACTCTGCTTAACAAGTTCAATGTCAAGAAATTGGGGGCTCTTGAGGAGAAAGTGATTGATTTGGGCATGGAAGGGGTATGGTAATTATATAAGTCAAGTCATTCTTTTGCTTTCTTTGAATGAATCCATTACTTCTATTTTATTTATTTCTTCTTTTGCTTTCTCTCCTTTCATTATGGTGAAAATTATTGCAAAATAAGATGCTTAAAAGTTAAAACTGGGCTATGAAATATATGAAGGAAGCGAAATTTGGAATTGATAGCTGATCTGTCCCAATCCCAAGTTCATGTATGATTTACCATTGTACCTCAATGTTTCATGTTGTCTACCGCAAATTAATTATAGCTGGTCCATACATGTTTTCTGTATCAGCTATCATTGAATATTTGTACAAATGCTATGGAGTCAGCATGTTCAAATCTTCCGTACTATTTTTTGTGTTCTACTTTATATTCTACCAATCACAATTTGTTATGTATTTGTTTAACTTTTTTTTTTTTTTTTTAAATAGCCAAAGTTTAAATGGGAAAAAATAAACACATGACAAGTTGTAATTTTTTTTTAGAGAAAGAAACAAAGAAAATGATAAGTTGTAATTAGTGAAACATAAAGTAGAACACAAAATATGATTTAAAAGATTTGTATTCGTTCAAATGCCATCAATGAACTCTAATTTCACATTAAAAAAAATATAATATTGTATTCCCTCTCTTTTCTCTAAGCCTTCGTTTGGGAGGAGGGAATGAATTTGAATAGAAAGAAATGAAAAGAATAATGTTAGAATATTCTTTCATATCTTTATTTGTGAGTTTTAATGGAGGGAATGAAAAGTCTATTCCCTTATTTGGAAGTTTAAGTAGAACGGAATAGAATGGGTAGGAAGGAGCACTCATTCCTCTCTATTCCATTAAAACCTCAAATTTTCATTCCCCTTAAAATTGTAAGGAATTGGAGGGAATGTAATTAAATTTAATGAATTTTTTACTAAAATCCCAAAATACCCCTATATATTCAGCCATTTGTTTTAAAATAGGGGTTTAATAGTAATATTGTCATAAAATGATTCCATTTTTTTCGCTCTAAATTACTCCAAAACAAGATTACTTACATTCCATTCATTTGCATTCATTTGCATTCTTTTATTTTAAAACATTCAAATAAGGTTACTTAATTCGATTCCATTCCATTCCTTTCTTTTCCATTTTTTTTTTCTTTTACTTAAATACATTTCATTCATTTCTATTTCTTTATAATCATTACACTTTATTCCATTCCTTTATGAACTCTCAAACAAAGCCTTAAGGCCACTCGTACATCTAAACAAAATGAAAAAAGGAAACAAAAAATGACTGTCCTATTTCTTTGCTGAAGAAGGATTTCACCTATTTGCTTTTGAAATGTCCCTATTTCAATGTGAAGAAGTGCTGTTTTAGTACTGATCTAAATATAATTAATAGTTATTTTGTACCTTAATTTATTTGGTTTATTGCTAGGGTGTGCAATTGCTCAAGGCATCTCTGCAGTCTAAGAGTGTTCTAACTGATGTCTTCCTCCGATGAAACGAGAAGTCAAATGTGAAACGTGAGTGCGAGAGTTCTGAGCCATTGCCAAAATATTTTTTTTTTTTCCTTTCCTTCTGGTTACAATTTGGTTTTAAATATTAGTCAATGTAAAGGGCAATATGCTTGCTCTTCTCTTTCTATCTCTCTTTACTGGAAGCTTAGTTAAGCAACATTACGTTTCATTAAAATGAGTTGTAAGTTTTTGTTAATTAGCACTGATATTGCATGGTATCACTAAGTTATTAGGACCATAAAAATGAGGTAGCATTGCAGTCTCTTGAGCCACATGGCATTATCATGTTAGCTATGATACTATAATGTCACAACTTGAGGTAATGCTAGTCATATCTGCACAAAAATTCAGAATGACCAGTGACCAGTCAAAGTTACAAATATTGTGCATTGTGATCACTTATACAGTTAATATCTACTTATTAATAAACTTCTAATGTGGGACTCAGTACACACTTGCACAATCTACACTCATATCCAATCCAATAACAATCCCAATAGAAACAGAAATTTCTTTTTGCTTAAGCAGACAAAGAATTCATCGACTTTGTCAGTTCGTTTAGACCCCTGTAAACTAGATTGTTAAACCTAATTAATTAACCAAGTGAATACTTAGGTTTATTATTCAGATCTAGGTTAAAACAAAACAATCATATCAAGTAAAGCAGCGGAAAAATAAATAACACAACGATATGATGACCCAGGAAAACCAAACCGGTAAAAAACCTGGGGAGGATTTAACCTAGCTATCCTCAAGGTAAAATAGCAAATCCACTAGAAAGAATTGAAGTTTACACAATAGCGACTTAGACCACTAACATCCTATTGCTACCCAAGTGTAGGAAACTTACTACCATGACCCCATGATAGCTCCGAGATCCACGGACTCCTTCTTTCTTTAATCTTTGCAAAACACAAACACCACCGTTTGTGACTTTGAGACTCCACTCAAAGGTTTAGCAACACAAACTCTCCTGTTTGTGACTCCAAGACCACCCTTGAAGGTTTAGATCATCAGCTCCTTTGATGACTAGAGAAGGCAGCAACTTCAGCAATACCAGATCTTGAGATTCTTCAAGAAACAACACCGGTAGAAGTAATAAGAGAGGTTTTAGGAACAAAACCCTAAATACAAAAGAGGCACACTCTTTTCTCTCTAAAAAGCCTTGTAAAAACGTGCTTAGGGTTTCCTTTATATAGTAGGAGAAGTAGATCTGAAACCCTAATCCTTAATGGGCTAGAACTGCTGTTTGGGCCAACTTAAAATTCTGCAGATACGAATCTCGATCGATCGAGCCTGTCTTTCGATCGATCGAACCAGGCAGATTCTGAAATCTTCTTTTTGCAGCTTACATGTTCTTGTGTGCTCACGATTTGCCAATTGTTCTAAGCTTTTAGAACTTAACAATCTCCCCCTTTGGCAATTCGTGACAAAACTTTCATACAAAATGAAATGTTAAAATACAAGAACAACCCAATACAATAAAATGCCCAATTACATCACAAATCCCAATCTAAGACTCTTAACCTAGAAGTTGTCAAGAAGAGGTAGAAGGTCTTGATCAGAATGCACCTGTCTTTCCTAAAACACTCAACAAACACATCACCGCATGTGTGGATAGAAAGACATAAAAACAAAATAAAGCACAATATAAAAACAAAAGTAAACTAACTCTCCCCCTAAGTTAGATACAACAAAAAGTTTTTATATTCTCCCCCTAAACAAGACAATCAAGATTCCCACATTTCATCTATTTCTCCCCCTTTTTGTCACGTATTGACAAATACAACTCAAACAAAGAGTAAACATGAGAGAAAAAAGAGAACTAAGGGAACATAAAACAGATTAGCTCTATAGAAAATAGAGATAACTCTCCCTATAAAGAGCAACAACTCCCCCTATGAACAACAAAGGTTAAAAAAAAACTTTTCTCCCCCTATAAAAATAGGAAAAACAAAACAAGTTTTGGGAAAAACAGTTTTGGGGAAAATTTAGGAGGTGGGGATAAATAAAAAACACACAAACCAAAAAAAATTGAGGATACACATGAAGAAAAATATTATCTCTTTCAATAAATGCAAACTGGACACTATGTAACCCATAAACAGTTGCATGAGTAGAGAAAATATTTGCACATTGATTATCCATCATATCTTGTAAGAAAAATATTTTCTGCAATTCACACATAAAAAAAATAGCATATACTAAAATGTACAAAGGACTCAAAAATTAATCAATCAATTTCTAATTCAAGTTGAGTACCCAATTTAGCAAAGTGTATGCATATTATGTGTGAAAACAATGAGAGATATGACTGCAAAACTGCAAGATGGACACAGAAAAACAATGCAACTCATGTGAATCCTAAACATAAATGATGCATGAAAAAATTTGGTCAAAACTCTAAAAACTGAAAATTTTTCAGTTTCGATCGATCGAGCATCGATCGAATACCAATTGAGTCAGACAGAATCAAACCAAAAATTTTAATCGCAATTTCGGTCGGTCGAGAGACAGATTCGATCGGTCGAAAATCTGGAAAACTCAAATTTTTGAAAAACAGAGTAATTTAATGCAGAAACTCCTCAAAGCACAATATTTCATGAATGAAATGCATGAGTATGAGACTAAAAGTTTTTCAAAAATACATGAATACAACCCAGATCTTCCAAAATTAAGATTTTCAATCAATTTGTCCTTAAAACTCAAATTTTGCATCAAAATCAAGGAACATATAATCTTGGATGGCCACAACAAAATCACACATAATAACATGTACAAAGTTTAGCAAAGAGTAACATGTGTAATGTGTGCAACTAGCAAAAGCTTAAGATACATGTGAGGTGATATGTGAATAGTAATCAATCACAAAGTCTACAAAATTCATCACATAGAATTTGAAAGAGACTTTTACTTAAAGAGTTACATTATATAACTCTCACATCTCCTAGATTAAAAGCTTGCAATTATGTAAGTTTCTTGATTTGCCTCAATATTCAATTTAATTGATTAGAAACTTAATAAAAGCCGGGATAATGTACACACCAATTTTATTTGAATTTGTGAGATTATTATAGCCCAATAATGTACACACCAATTTTAGCATTTAAACCGAGGCTACACCTTATGTTCTTTTTGTGCATGTGCTACACTTTCTCGAGCACAAAATCTTACGATATGCACTAAGGTGTTCATGATTGGCTAATAAACAGTGGTGAGATGGTTATTTATGCCTTTCTCAATAAGTTCAAGTCCGACAATTAAAGGCATGTGACTTCAAGATCAAGATCATGTGATCAATAAATATAGCATCTTCCCACACAACATGCACAACAAGACTTTAGCTAGTAAAGTGCAATAAAATAAGCTTATCCAAGCTAAACAGAGTACATAAACATGTTATGTAAAGATAATATGGCCAACCTTAATTATAAATCCAAGATATATAATACAAAACACAAAATTATTTTTGGTTTAAAAGAAATTTTATGACCAAAAACAAAAAGCACACATTATGCTAAATGATTAAAAAAATGCAAATGCAATGCATGACAGTGCTTAACTAAGCTATAGAGGGTACACAAACAAGAAATATCAATTTCTTAATTAACCCTTGAGTACATGTACAAACTAGTACATACTCAAACAAAATCAAAAAATAGCTTAGGACTTATATGACACATGCTATTCAAGTTTTTCCACAATGTCAAGCATGTTCTAAATCAAGAGAGAGATATCATAATTCATGTAATCCTCAAGAAAAATTAAAACTAGACACAAAATAAAATATTTTTGTCTTTTTGAAAATTTTCAATGTTTTTGGATTTTTTTTTAAATAAAAACAACCTAAAAAAAATAAAGCAACCAAAAACAGAAACAAAATATGTCCACAAATAATTGAAAGAATTAAATCAGGGACAAGTAAACAACACTCACCTTAGAGAATCTTTTCTCACCCATATAGCACGAGTCTTCGGCTTTGTAGGTGAAAATCCATGAGAAGCAGAGTGTATTTGAGGGATTACACCAATCTTCTGAGAAAGACTAAAATCCTGCAATTTCCTTTCACAAGCCAACAAGCTTAAATTTTTCAGAAGAATATGAAACAATTTATTTGAACTCATGGCAGGAGAAATATCATCACATGTCCTAGATTGAAACACAGAATGCTTAAATTTCAATTTATGACAATTAGGACGAATGTGACCATGGACACCACAAAAGTGACAAACAGGAATAAATTTAGGAACATTAGTATTCCTAACAGCAAATCTAGTCTAAGATTTTGATTTTTGCCTCAACAAAGAACAATTTGGCCTAATATGACCAACAACACCACAATGGTGACAGGTAGGCACAAAAACAGATTTCTTTTGCACACTAGCAGTAAGTTTAGACATAAGTTTAGAAACTTCAGCGTCTCTATCAGAACTTTTACCTTTGTCTAACCTAGCAAAATAAGCCTTTTTCTTTATTATTCCTCTTGAAAGGAGGGATATAAACTTTTTCAGCTTTAGGCTTAAGAGAAACAGAAACACTTCTGTTATCAACAACAGGCTTGGTACTAGTCAAATTTTCAATTTTAGCTTTAGATTCAACTAACTCTTGTTCCAAGCTTTTCATCTTCTCATCTTGAGAGGAAATTTGATTTCTCAAAAATTCATTCTTTTTATTAGATTCATCTAATCTAACAATCAATTCCTCTTTTTCAAGATTAGCCAATTTTAACTCTTCCTTGAATTCCTTAGTAATTCTCATAGTTTTCAATAATTCCTTACGAAGAGTTTCACAAGCATCAAAAAGATCAACAGAAACAACAGTGTCCTTTTTATTCAAATCATCACAAACATGAGCTGAAAGACACTTCAAATTATCTATGATAACAGGGATCAAGGATCAACTCTTAGATCAAAGGATCTACAACAGAAGAGCTACCTGCTCTGATACCACTTGTCAGTTCGTTTAGACCCCTGTAAACTAGATTGTTAAACCTAATTAATTAACCAAGTGAATACTTAGGTTTATTATTCAGATCTAGGTTAAAACAAAACAATCATATCAAGTAAAGCAGCGGAAAAATAAATAACACAACGATATGATGACCCAGGAAAACCAAACTGGTAAAAAACCTGGGGAGGATTTAACCTAGCTATCCTCAAGGTAAAATAGCAAATCCACTAGAAAGAATTGAAGTTTACACAATAGCGACTTAGACCACTAACATCCTATTGCTACCCAAGTGTAGGAAACTTACTACCATGACCCCATGATAGCTCCGAGATCCACGGACTCCTTCTTTCTTTAATCTTTGCAAAACACAAACACCACCGTTTGTGACTTTGAGACTCCACTCAAAGGTTTAGCAACACAAACTCTCCTGTTTGTGACTCCAAGACCACCCTTGAAGGTTTAGATCATCAGCTCCTTTGATGACTAGAGAAGGCAGCAACTTCAGCAATACCGGATCTTGAGATTCTTCAAGAAACAACACCGGTAGAAGTAATAAGAGAGGTTTTAGGAACAAAACCCTAAATACAAAAGAGACACACTCTTTTCTCTCTAAAAAGCCTTGTAAAAACGTGCTTAGGGTTTCCTTTATATAGTAGGAGAAGTAGATCTGAAACCCTAATCCTTAATGGGCTAGAACTGCTGTTTGGGCCAACTTAAAATTCTGCAGATACGAATCTCGATCGATCGAGCCTGTCTTTCGATCGATCGAACCAGGCAGATTCTGAAATCTTCTTTCTGCAGCTTACATGTTCTTGTGTGCTCACGATTTGCCAATTGTTCTAAGCTTTTAGAACCTAACAGACTTCTTTCACATTCACCGCCAGCTGCTAGGAACTATCATTCCTCCTCTAAAAAGCAAGGAACGGTAGACATCTTATTGGAAACCTTTATAATAGTATTGAAAATTAAAGTACTACTTACCTTCAACCAAATAGACCAAAGACACTCTCTTGAAGAAGCACAGAGTGTACATCTTTGAAACTGGTGAGGAAATTCTATAGGTGTAATAGTGTTGTGACATTTTAATATTATACCGTTTAAATGAATAATTATGACAACATAAATGAAAAGATATGAGAGTTAATATTAAAGATGAGTAGTTAGTGAAATGTTTAATTCCACATTGAAAATGAGATAAATGTTTTAATTGTTTTTAAGTGTGGTGATTAATGGGCTAAAATGTATTAGAACAGATACTAGGCAAAATACGTGCACTCTCGAAGAATGTATTGACCCCAAAGTGTTAAGTATGGTGTTGCAAGATATATGACTTCCTTGAAACTTTAGGTTGTTTTTTTCTTGGAAAAACATCTGCTGGGCTTGAATCTGTTTTAGCCTGAAATTTTAAAAGTTCTCTTTTAACAAAAAATTTCTATCAAGTCCGTTCTTCAATTTCCTTCACATAGTATTGCTTGCTAACTTGTTTAATGGAGTATTGATGTGGTTTCTTTTACATTGTCTTTAAAAATTTAGTAGAGATTGATCTCTTAATCTTAAAAGTCTCTCTCCATTAATGTCAAAGACTGAAGCAGCAGCAGCAGCAGGGTATGCAGCAGCAGAGTATGAAGCAATAGCAACAATTGGATTTAGAGCAGAAGTCAGACTTAGAACAAAATGGCAACGACTTGTAGTTTTGTATAGTTCATTGTGTACAAACTGTAGGTAGTTTTAGCTCTTTTGTATATAGTCTTTAGTGTTACACATGAGAGAGCACGTGAGTTTTTAGTTTAGTGTTAAGAGAGTTTGTTAATCTGTTAAGTTAGTTACTAATGCTCTATTTTTGTATATAAGGAGCATAGCTGTGTAATCATTCATTAAGTAAATAAGATTTTTCATTTTTCAACAAAATCTTATATGGTATCAGAGCAAGGCTCTCTCAAGTTCTGGAGTCTCGCTCTAGAAAATTCCCAAATTCTAGGGTTTCATTCTTGAGAGCTTGGAGTTGCTTCAATGGCGTCTACAGCTTCTGCATCAGATTCTCCTTTTACTTCGATTGAACGTGATCCAGCATTGGTAGAGGATATCCGTAATCCTTTGTATCTTCATCACGTTGAAAGCCTTGGAGCTATGCTCATATTAGAGGTCCTGATTGGTGAAAATTACCATGCTTGGGTTCGATCTATGAAGAAGGCTTTAATTGCAAAGAATAAATTTGGTTTTGTCGATGGCACAATCACTTTATCTTCTCCATTGATCAAAACACTAGCAGCAGTTGATGCTTGGATTCGTTGTGATAACATGGTAGACACGGCATTAGAGATTTGGAATGATCTCAGAGACACACATGCCCAAGGTAATGGACCTAGGGTTTTTGAGTTGCAGAAGGATACTGCATCAATCAATCAAGGTGATTCTTCAATCACTGCTTATTTCACTCAATTGAAACTGTATTGGGATCAACTCAAGAATTTCAGGCCTGCCCTAACCTGTTCTTGTGGAAAATGTAATTGCAATCTTTCACAAATAATTGAGAATGTTCACTTTCAAGATTCCGTGATGCAATTCTTGATGGGACTTAATGATTCATACTCTCAAATCATAGGGCAGATTTTGTTAATGGAACCACTTCCATTCATTAACAAAGTCTACTATGTTGATTCAAGAAGAAAAGTAGAGGCATGTGGAAAGTTCTAATACTTATATTGAGTCCACTGCTCTTGCTGTGAAAGGTTCCAATTCTACTTCCTTTTTCTCTAGGGGTAAGAATTCTAAAGGCAAGGATAGGCCTGTCTGTACTCATTGTGGGAAACTTGGTCATACTGTGGAGAAGTGCTTCAAACTGCATGGATTTCCTCCTGGTTTCAAGCCTAAAGGAAAGACTTCAATGGTGAATCACTGTTCATTGATGCTAATGTTCCTGTCAGCAGTTCTTGGCTATGTTATGCAATCAGATGCATGCTGCTCAATTTAACATGGGAAATCAAGAGGTCCATATGGCTGGTAATGTGATCAAGTCTCATTCAGACTCTCAAGTAGCACACCAAGCAAGTGTTCCCCAGTCTGACAATGTTCTCAATATGTCAGGTATGACCTTTTTTGAAAGCATTACTTTGAGGCATTTTGTTTTTTTCTGCTCAAGTAGTGAATAGGACAGCCTTTAATGGAGATACTTGGGTTATTGACAATAGGGCGACTGACCATATTGTGCATTCTATTCATTTGTTTACTAATTTTACTGCCATTAGCACTAATGTTGAGCTTCCAAATGGTGAAACAGTTATGGTAACCCATATAGGTTCTATTTCCCTTTCAGCTACTTTAGTTCTTCATAATGTTCTTTGTAACCTTTCTTTCTCCTTTAACCTTTTATCAGTCAGTCAACTTACACAATCTTCTTCTTGTTGCCTTATTTTCTTAGCAAATCTTTGTTTCATACAGGACCTTATTTGCTGGAGGAAGATTGGTGTGGGTGAAGTTCATGATGGGTTGTATTTGCTGCAACAAAACCCTTTAGATGCTTGTACCTCTCCAATCAACTTTGGTTCATCCTTTCTATCTCTCTTCAATTCTGTTTTCAAGTCTGTTCTAAATAAATCACAATCTCCTGTAATAAATAATGTTGTTGTACCTTCTTCTCTATGGCATCTCAGATTAGGACATCCCTCTGATGCTAAACTTTCTTCCTTAAAGAATGTACTTTCTGATGTTGTTTGTACTTTTAATAAAGATTGTGAGATTTGTCCATTTGCAAAGCACAAAAGACTGCCTTTTCCTTTTCTTAATCACATTTCAGAATTCCCTTTTGATATTGTGCACTGTGATATTTGGGGTCCATATTCAGTCTCTATTGTTGATGGCCACAAATACTTCCTTACTATTGTTGATGATTGTGTTAGGTTCTAAGAATTAGAAACTAATGTATTAGAACTTCAATTTGTAATGTTGGCAAACCATGATCAAAACAATGTTGAGTCTTGTGTAAGACTTGCTCAAAGTATGGCTCTTAATGTAAAGTTGGAATCGAGTTTTATGCAGAATTCACTGTACACTTTCTGCCAGACTCGATCGATCGAAAATTAGACTCGATCGATCGAAAGTCGTGCAGATTGTTTTTCTGTAGAATTTTCCAACTCAGCCCTAGCCCACTTAATGCATAGGGTTTTATGTTTTGCCCTAAGTATATAAGGGAAAACCCTAGCCATGTTTTTAGAGTTCTGTTTTACTGTGTTTGTGAATCTCATTGTGAGATATAGAGGTGTTTGCCTTCACATACACTTAGGGTTTCCAAACTCAAGACTCATGTCAAGAGCTTGGTAAATCAAACAGTTGCAGAATCAAAGATCTTAAAGAAATACAAGCAGGTGCGCTTGTGGATTGCCGAAGAATTCAAGAAAGAAGGAGTCCGTGGATCTCGGAGCTATCATGGGGTCGTGGTAGTAAGTTTCCTACACTTGGGTAGCAATAGGATGTTAGTGGTCTAAGTCTTATTGTGTGAACTTCAATTCTTTCATAGTGAATTCAGTTTTACCTTGAGGATAGCTAGGTTAAATTCTCCCTAGGTTTTTTACCGGTTTGGTTTTCCTGGGTTATCAGATCTTTGTGTTCTTTAATTTCCGCTGCTTTATTGTTTTTGTTTATTTGTGTTAACCTAGATTTGTTTAAATTACCTAAGTTAATCACTTGGCTAATTCTCTAGGTTAATCTGTTTGGGTTTAAGGGGTCTAAACGAACTAACAAGTGGTATCAGAGCGGGTAGCTTTTGTGTTTGATCCTTTGATCTTTTAGCTGATCCTTGACCCCTGTTGTCATGGAACACAGACACTCTCTTGTTGTTCCACCTCACTTTGATGGAAACAACTATGCTTATTGGAAAGTAAGGATGAAAGCATTCTTGAAATCCATTGATGAGAGAGTTTGGAATTCCGTTGAGTACGGATGGGAGAAGCCCACTACTCCTGTGAGTGAGTGGCAAACTTCTCAAAAGGAGGCAGCCGCTTTCAATAGTAAAGCTATGAATGCTATTTTTAATGTTGTTTCCATGGAGGGATTTAAAAGAATCTCAAATGTTGAGGTTACTCATACTGCTCGGAATATCCTCCAGACTATGCATGAAGGCATAAAGGCAGTTAAGATAAATAAATTGCAGCAATTAACTACTAGATTTGAAAGCATTAGAATGAATGATGATGACTCTTTTGATGAATTCTATGCTAAATTGAATGATATTGTTAATTCTGCTTATAATTTGGGTGAAATCTATGATCAACCTAAAATTGTTAGGAAGATTTTTAAATCTTTGACTGAGGATTATAGACCCAAAGTGACTGCCATCACTGAAAGCAAGGATGTGGACTCCATCCCTGTTGATGAACTTGTAGGATCTCTTCAGTCCTATGAGTTGGACCTACCCAAGACAAACAAATCCAAATCAATGGCGCTTAAGTTTGTTGATGATGTTGAGGATGGTGGATTTGATGATGAACTCTCTGCTACAGAGATTGCCTATCTTGCCAAGAATTTTAGAAACTTTCTTAGGAACAATAACAGAAGGGCAAGAGGCAAGAACATTGTTGAACTTAGAAATTTCAGGAGGAATGATCTCACTAATGTTAATAACACTAAAAAACCTAAGGAGAAAGTAGGTCAGCCTTCTAATAATTCTTTGGGACAACAATGTTATGTTTGTTAAGGGTATGGTCATTTGAAATCTGAATGTCCTACATATTTGAGGTCTAAGGGTAAGGCTATGGCTGTAACCCTTAGTGATGATGAAGTTTCTGACAATGAATCCGCTAGTGATGAGGATGGAAACTTCATTGCTTTCACTGCTACTACTGTAGTTAATGAAAGCATGTCTGTTGAAGAGAACTCTTCTGATGGGGAACTCTCTGAGGATGCAGATTTACAAGAAGCCTATAATAAAATTTGCAAAGTTGCTGCAAAGGATGCCATGAATGTTGATTTAGGCTTGAAGAAAATTGCATCTTTGGAACTTTAAAAGAAGAATTTACTTGTGAAATTATTTGATGCAAATGAGCTTTTGAATAATATGAAAACTGAGAACATGCTTTTACTTGATAAAGTTAAATGTTTGGAACTTGAGTTATTTGTTGCTAGAGAACAAACTAATAGGTCTGCAAGTTCCAAACTTGATCATATGCTGAGTGTTCAAAAGTCTCCTTCTGATAAAACTGGTTTAGGTTTTGTGGATAGCATCTCTGTGCCTGAACCTTCTTCTACTAAATTTGTTCCTTCTTCTGAACCTCCTAAGAGTGAGATTGTCAAACCCTTGGTGAGTGAACCTGTCAAATCTGTAGATGTAACTCCACCTAGGAAGATTAGGGTTGATCTTCAAGCTTCTCATTCTAGAGCTTCTAATTCTACTAAGGGCAAGTTGCATGATAAGCCTGCATGGGTTTGTCATTTTTGTGGAAAATCTGGACACATTCGTCCAAATTGTTTTAAGTTGCAAGCTGCTAAGCGAGCAAATAAACCTAAAGTACCTGTGCCCCAAGCACATGATCCTATGGTACTTATTGGTGAATTGGTAAAGGCGTTAAACTTTTATTCCAATCTTGGAGTTGCTCAGAATTCTAATGTGAATCATAACTCCAATGCAAGAGTTGCATCTAAAAAGTTTTGGATGCAAAAGGCTCAATCTAATTGAGTCTGTCTGACATGGTCCTTGTGCTTCACTGCTCTATCTTTGGTGACCTCTGTTTCTAGGATTTTCTCTGCATTACATTCATGCATTTCATTCTAGGATGTTTGTTTCTTTGATATAAAAAAAAAAAAAAATTTTGCAAATTGTGTTTTTGCAATTTTTTTTTCCTTGAAAGTGAAGACAAGGTTGGTCAATCAAATTTTGCGTAACATGTTTATGTACCTTGTTTAGCTTTGATGCACTTATTTTTATTGCACTTTACTAGCTAAAGTTTTGTTGTGCATGTTGTGTGGGAAGATGCTATATTTGTTGATCACATGATCTTGATCTTGAAGTCTTATGTCTTTGATTGTCGGACTTGGTCTTATTGAGAAAGGCATATGTCAGTTCGTTTAGACCCCTTAAACCCAACAGATTAACCTAGTGAATTAGCCAAGTGATTAACTTAGTTAATTTAATTAAATCTAGGTTAACACAAATATAACAAAAATAACAAAGCAGCGGAAAATAAATAACACAAAGATCTGATGACCCAGGAAACCACACCGGTAAAAACCTGGGGAGGATTTAACCTAGCTATTCTCAAGGTAAACTGAATCCACTATGAAAGAATCGAAGTTTCACAATAAGACTTAGACCACTAACATCCTATTGCTACCCAAGTGTAGGAAACTTACTACCATGACCCCATGATAGCTCCGAGATCCACGGACTCCTTCTTTTCGGAATTCTTCAGCAAATCCACAAGCGCACCTGCTTGTATATCTTTGTGCTCTATTGATTCTGTAACTGTATTGATCTACACAACTCTTGACATAAATCTCAAGTTTGTAAACCCTAAGTGTATGTGAAGGTAAACACTTCTAGATCTCACAATGAGATTCACAAACACAGCAAAACAGAACTCTAAAAATGTGGCTAGGGTTTTCCCTTTTATACTTAGGGCAAACATAAAACCCTATACATTAAAACGGGCTTGGGCTGAGTTGGAATTTTCTGCAGAAAAACGTTCTGCACGATTTTCGATCGATCGAATCTAATTTTCGATCGATCGAGTCATACAGAAAGTTAATAGTAATTCTGCATAAAAACTCGATTCCAACTTTACATTAAATCTCATACTTTGAGCAAGTCTAACACACGACTAAACATTGTTTTGATCATGGTTTGCCAACATACAAATTGAAGTTCTAAATACATTAGTTCCTAATCTTTAGAACCTAACAGCATAAATAACCATCTCACCACTGTTTACTAGCCAATCATGAACACCTTAGTGTATATCGTAAGATTTTGTACTCGAGAAAGTGTAGCACATGCACAAAAAGAACATAAGGTGTAGCCTCTAAATAAATTGGTGTGTACATTATTGGGCTATAATAATCTCACAAATTCAAATAAAATTGGTGTGTACATTATCCCGGCTTTTATTAAGTTTCTAATCAATTAAATTGAATAATGAGGCAAATCAAGAAACTTACATGATTGCAAGCTTTTATTCTAGGAGATGTGAGAGTTATATGATGTAACTCTTTAAGTAATAGTCTCTTTCAATTTCATGTGATGGATTTTGTAGATATTGTGATTGATTACTATGTGCATATCACCTCACATGTTTCTCAAGCTTCTGCTAGTTGTACACACTACACAAGTTATTCTTTGCTAAACTGTGTACATGATATTGTGTGTGTTTTTGGCCTGACCAACCAAGTTTGAAATTTTCTGGAAATTGTTGCAAAACATGTGTGCTTGCTTGATTGATTGAGGAAGATTATGAGAAAAGCTTAATTTGAGAGATCTGGGTTGAAAACATTGGTTTTTGGAAAAAAATTTCATCTCATACTCATGCATCTTTTTCATAAAAGTTAATGCTTTGAGGAGTTTTTGAGCTAATTTGATTCAATTTTCAAAAATTCAATTTTTCCAGATTTTCAATCGATCGAAAAACACTCGATCGATCGAAAATGTTTTTAAAATCTCAGTAAACTCTCTGTGTGTTTCGATCGATTCTCGATTGATTCTGGATCAATCGAAGGATTTTCGACCGATCGAATCTGTTTTTCGATCGATCGAAAATCGGGATGACTGGTTTTAAAAAGGTCTTTTTCACGTGGATTCTCTACTTTTCAAAACTTTTTCAAACGCTTTTGTCTCCTCACCAACTGGTCAAAGCTATTTTTGGAGATTTTGTCGTTTTCTTCAAATCTTTTTGCATAATCTCTCTCTCCCAAGACTGGTAAGTCTTTTATGCCCTTTCTTTTGCTTTTATTTTCATGATTCATGCATTAATTCATGCATTTTTGGGGTATTTTCGCCATTTTAGTTTTTGGTATTTTTGAGTGTGATTTTGGCTCTTTCTTTTTCAAAAGAATCATGGGTTTTTGTGGGGACACTATATACAAGTTTTGTATGTGGTTTAATTTGATTAATTTGGTGCTTTGTGAAATTTTTAAATTTCTAGGGCTTGAAATTGGGGATTTTGGGGGTTTTTGTTCAAATTGATTGAAATTGATTGAAATTGACTTGTTAGTTTGATTAATTTGATCATTATATTGAGTTGTTTGACTACTGTGTTGATCAATTTATCAATTAATTGTGTTTTGAAAAATTGGTTTTTTCAAAATTGGGTATTTTTCATTTAAACCTAATGCTCAAGTCAATTTTGTTAATTTGGATTATATTTGAACTTGTCACTGCATTAGTTCATGCATCATTTGCATATTTTGTTTATGCATCATATAGAATTGATATTTCTATATTTTTATGCTGTGCTAACTTGCAGTCTGCCCTTGGTTTTTGTTTTTGCTCTTCTCTTTCTGTGTCTCTCCTTTTTTTCCTTAGCACCATGCTTAGGAAAACTAGAGCCCATAGGACTTCTGACCCTTCACCTTCTTTTGATACCGAGCGGTTTCCTAGTGAGAAGAACCAAGAGACCTATGAGACCCTTAGTCTTAGGCGTCATATCTGGGCTGAGCGTAGGGTCATACTAGATGAGGTAGACCCTGAGGTGAGACGTAACTTTGAGCGTCGGGGTTGGTTATCTTTGCTCGAGTATGAGCATCCTCCTCCTCCTGCCACCCTGATTAGAGAGTTTTATTCGAACCTCTCTATCCACATCTATGATACCAACATCTTAGTTAAGGTTTGGTTACGAGGTGTAGAGTATCGCATTACCCCTACGGTTGTGTCTGATGCTCTTGGGGTGCCCATTGTTGACCATCCCGTTTTTCCTTATGAGGAGTCTCCGCCTCTTGATGACGTGTTGTCATACATCACTGGGTCTTCTATCCAGTGGGGTTCTGATCCTCGGATCACTTCTGCTGAGCTTTCCGAGCTTCACTATCTTTTCTTTAGGATAGCGTGTCATTCTTTGTGGCCTATTTCTCATGTCCACACTATCCCTCTTGAGCGATGTGTGTTTTTGTACGCACTTGTTACTGATGTTCCTATCAGTTTTCCTCATTTGTTCCTTCATTCTTTAAACGAAGTTCATCGGTCTAGCTCTACGGCTCATGCGTTATTCTTTCCCGTTTTTATTCATAGGATTCTCCTTTTTCTTGGTTTCGGTGATTTTCCTGCGTCTGAGCCTGTTCAGGTTATTGCTCCTATAGGTGCTACCTTTTTGAGGCAAAGGGCTGCTCAACTTCGAGCCAGCTCTAAGCGTCCTAAGGTAGAGCCTTTCGGTGTCACTCTACCCCCTTCTTCTTCTACAGATACCCCTACAGCTGGGACGTCTTCTGATCTTGCTGTTGCTATTGCTGCTGATGTTCCTCCACCGTTTGATGAGGTTTCTGACCTTCGTCGGACTCTTGATACTGTCGTGACCATTCAGGCGGCTCATGGTCAGCTTTTGGTGGACATCCTTGATGAGCTACGTGCATCGCGAGCAGATTTGGCGAGCTCTCGTCATTCTCCTCCACCACCTTTTGATGATGAGTGAGTGCCCTTTGGCAATTCGTCACAAAAAGGGGGAGTGCATTCTATTGTGTAGTTCATATGTATCTAGGAGATTTTTGTGGAGATTTTCATTTTAGGGGGAGTTTTGTACTTAGTAGTGATACTGCGGAGCTTGTGGAGTTATTAGATTGTATCTAGGCGCTTTACTGTGTATTTCATTTTTAGCTCTTGTTTAGGAGATATTTTTGTTAAGATACATTTTGATGTATATCTTTCTTGTTTCACTATACTACTCTACTTATTGATTTATATTTATGATATTATTCATGATATATGTCTTTATTTTGTGTCATGTGAAATCAAGAAGTTATTTTTATATATGTCCTGTTTTTTCCACACATGCGTTTATGTGTTTGTTAAATGTTACAGGAATATACAGGTTGATTCAGTCATGCTGCTGTCTACTTTGCAACTGTTAGATAGTAGTTAGGTTGAATTGTTTAAGTGGCTTTTTATTTTGTAATGGGCTGTTTCATTTTTGTAAACTTTGAGCTTTTTGTTAAGTCTGTGTTTTGTCACGGATTGCCAAAGGGGGAGTTTGTTAGGTTCTAAGAATTAGGAACTAATGTATTAGAACTTCAATTTGTAATGTTGGCAAACCATGATCAAAACAATGTTGAGTCTTGTGTAAGACTTGCTCAAAGTATGGCTCTTAATGTAAAGTTGGAATCGAGTTTTATGCAGAATTCACTGTGCACTTTCTGCTTGACTCGATCGATCGAAAATTAGACTAGATCGATCGAAAGTCGTGCAGATTGTTTTTCTGCAGAATTTTCCAACTCAGCCTTAGCCCATTTAATGTATAGGGTTTTATGTTTTGCCCTAAGTATATAAGGGAAAACCCTAGCCACGTTTTTAGAGTTCTGTTTTGCTGTGTTTGTGAATCTCATTATGAGATCTAGAGGTGTTTGCCTTCACATATACTTAGGGTTTCCAAACTCAAGACTCATGTCAAGAGCTTGGTAAATCAAACAGTTGCAGAATCAAAGATTTTAAAGAAATACAAGCAGGTGCGCTTGTGGAATGCTGAAGAATTCAAGAAAGAATGAGTCCGTGGATCTCGGAGCTATCATAGGGTCGTGGTAGTAAGTTTCCTACACTTGGGTAGCAATAGGATGTTAGTGGTCTAAGTCTTATTGTGTAAACTTCAATTCTTTCATAGTGAATTCAGTTTTACCTTGAGGATAGTTAGGTTAAATCCTCCCCAGGTTTTTTACCGGTTTGGTTTTCCTGGGTCATCAGATCTTTGTGTTCTTTAATTTCCGCTGCTTTATTGTTTTTGTTTATTTGTGTTAACCTAGATTTGTTTGAATTACCTAAGTTAATCGCTTGGCTAATTCTCTAGGTTAATCTGTTTAGGTTTAAGGGGTCTAAACGAACTAACAGATTGTACTGGGTCAATTTGGGTTTACCTCATGAAGTCCAAGTCTGATACTAGGCCTCTTTTACAATCCTTATATTTCATGATCAAAACTCAGTTCAACAAATCTATTAAATTTTTTAGAATAGATAATGGTCATGAGTTTCAAATGACTGATTTTTTCAAGAGTCATGGTATCATACACCAACATAGTTGAGTTGCCACTTCACAACAAAATTCTGTTATGGAGAGGAAACGTTAACATATTTTGTGTGTTCCAAGGGCCTTGAGAAATTAGTCTAATGTTCCCATTGCCTATTGTGGTGACTGTATTCTCACTGCAGTGCATCTCATAAATAGGCTTCCATCCCCTCTTCTTCGTCATAAAACCCCTTTTGAGTTGCTTCATGGTAAGATCCTTGATTATCATTCTCTTAGGGTGTTTGGTTGTCTCTATTTTGCTTCCACATTGGCTCATAACAGGTCTAAATTTGATCCTAGAGCTATCAAATGTGTTTTCTTGGGTTATCCTTTTGTTGTTAAAGGCTACAAATTACTTGATTTACATTCTAAAAGGATTTTTGTTTCGAGGGACGTTACTTTTCATGAGTCAATTTTTCCCTTTCACTCTATTCCATCTCCACCTTTGTCTTCTCCCTCTAATCCTTTATCTCAGATTTGTACTCTTGATGCCCCACCTTTACCTATTGATGATCCTATTACACATTCTAAGGTTCATTCTCATATTGTTAGTCTAGAATCTCACATTCTTAAAGATCATTTTTCTTATCTTCCAGAAGAATTGTCCATATACTTACCTAATGACATTGTTGATGATGCTGTTTTACAACTTGATCCTATTCCTTTAGCCTTACCTAATGCTTCTATTCCCTCTCTTAGAAGGTCTACTAGAGTATCTAAGCCTCCTCCATATCTTCAATCCTATCAGTGCAATACAGTTTCTACTAGGTATCCCATTTCTAATTTTGTTTCTTCTCAACATTTGTGGTGAGTTACTACATGATGCTGGAATGTATAGAAGGCTGATAGGTAGACTGCTGTTCTTAACAATCACTAGGCCAGACATTACTTATTTTATGCATAGGTTAGGTTAGTACATGTCTAAGCCTAGAAAGCCTCATTTGAAGGCAGCATATAGAGTCATTCAATACATTAAAGGCACAGCAAGTCAAGGGTTGTTATTTCCATCAAATACTTCATTGCACATAAAAGCTTTTGCAGATGCAGATTGGGCAGCTTGCCCAAATTCTAGAAGGTTCATTACAAGTTTCTGTGTTTTCCTAGGTGACTCATTGGTCTCTTGGAAGTCTAAGAAACAAAATACAATCTCTAGATCTACTGTAGAGGCTAAGTACAGATCAATGGCTGTGGCTGTGTGTGAAATGACCTGGATTCTAGACTTGTTGAAGGATCTAAATATAGAAACAAATCTGCTTTGTTATTCAGTGACAGTGAGGCAGCCATCCACGTAAGGTCTAACCCTGTGTTTCATGGGCGCACAAAACATATTGAAATAGACTATCATATTGTGAAAGACAAAGTGCAAGATGGAGTTATAAGGTTGATGAATATTAGGGGTCATTCTCAATTGGCAGATTTGTTGACAAAAGCCTTGAATCTAACTTAGTTTATATCTTTGATGATTTGTATATGTACCAAGCTTTAGGAATAGGTGCTAGTAAATTTGATAAATCTGTTGGAAGCTAGGTGAAAATTTTCGTTGTGGGGTGTCAAAACTCAAAGGAGTTCATGATCCCATGTGTGCAAAATGACTACTATTTGGCCTCATCTTGTCGAGTCTAGGTGTCACTTAAGTTCTTTTCATTTGTATTTTATTTCAATGTTACTCTTATTGTTAAAATTTGGATGGAATTTGCTTATATGACATAGAAACTCACATATTAATTTACCTAATATGGGAAATTTTACTTGATGGCATGGTGTCATGTCACCTAAGTTTGTGCCACATCAACCCTCAAGGACTAACCCAACCCCGAAGCATTAGCTAATTTTGAATGGAAGAAAAGTAAGAAGGAGGTGACAAACAACAAAGTGTTGTGTTCTCTCAATTCGGAGTTGAGGGACCTTAAGTTGCGTAATTGGGTTTATATGATGGCTTTGGAATTGACTTGAAATTTTACTGGGTTGAGGGGTTATGATTCTCATAGGTGAATGGGACTTATGGATATGGGGGTTGAACTTTTGAAGGGGATGCCGGTGGTTTGTGGATTTGAAAGGGGAGATTTGTGTGTGCCTTGGATTGTTTCAATGGCTTGGTTTTTGTAGTTTAAGAGGTTGGGCAAGCTTGATTGTTCATGGAGATGAATATGTAGGAAGGCAGTAATTACTACAGGTGTCAATGTCTTATTATCTTTCATTTTTATGTGGATGTGAGACACAGAACTTATTTGATTTTATATGTCACGTGTCTTATATTAAAATAAATATGTGAGGAAATTGGGAGATTCAATGTGAGACGATCTTATTGCAATAAATATTTGGGAAGTGATGAAAATTTATAGTTTATTTGATTTTGTAGCTTCTTTTTTGGTGCTATTCATAGCTTTTATTGCATTTTTTAGTACTATTCATGAGTTTTATTGTAATATATCGACTAACTTTTTTTTTTTTTTTTCTATACTTTCAATTTTTTTTCCAACTAAATAAGCTGTTTTTAAATGGACCCAAACTATTGCTTTATTTTCCTTTTTTGATAAAGAAAAAGAGAATAAAATCCCCAGCTAAAATTGAGTAGAGATTAAAGAAAGCTTACAAAAGAGAACATGACGATTACTTTTTCTTTACGAAAGTAAAAGAAACGAGTTTTCAGAATATGAAATCCTTCTCGTACGTAATTGCTTTAGCAAACGAACTCCAGAAGTTTTAAAGGTTAAAAGAATAAAAAGAGAAGCAAAGAAATATTTACAATTAGAACTTCTCATATAAGTCCTCAACCTATGGCTGACAATGAACTACTGTTCATCCATAGAAGCCAGCAACTATCTGGGACTTCTTACATTCTAACTTCTAAGTATGTTCTGCCAAGCAAGACGATGATGATTTTATGGTAGCGTAGAGAGAGAGAGAGTTAAGTCAAAATTGAAAGTTTGAAACAAAACTAAAATAGAGAAAACGATCCCTTACTACAACAGAATCCTTTAGTTTTGTTTAAAATTTTGGACACGTATCATTATCTTGACAATGATAGGTCGATTGCCTAGCCCATGCCAAGTCCTAACTTGATAATATGGCAAAAATGGCACCACATCATTTAAGTTGCTTTACAAATTGGGAAAGGATCAACTACGATAGAATCTATCAATTCCTCTTCATTTTTATCCGGATGTGAAACATGCATTTAGTATTTATTTGATTTTTAAGTATCACATGTCGTAAACTTAAATGAAAATATGAAGAGATTTAAATATTAAATAGGAGAGAATCTTATAGCAATAGATATAAGTTTTTTCATATGAACTATTACTTTCTTTCATTTTAGAAAAAAAAAAAAAAAAAAAAAAAAGAAAACTTCCCCAAAAAAAAGGGTTACAAAAGGGTACGTACGTGCAGTGCTGATTACTTCTTCTTTACAAAAGTAAAAGAAATAAGGTTTCAGAATATGAAATTCTTCTTGTACATAATTGCTTTAGCAAACGAACCCCGTTTTAAAGGTAAAAGAAGAAAAGGGAAAGCTAAGAGATAATTACAGTTACAACTTTTCATAAGTCCTCAATTCGTGGTCAACAATGAACTGTGGTTTCACCCAATAAGAGCCAGTGCCCATTCGGAATTTCTTAAGATGATCCGCACAAGCAACATGTACATATATAAGCTGTCCATTGAATCACGGTGATGCCATATCATTTGTCCGATAATCTTCGAACAAAGTCCATGGAAGAAACCAATGTGTGTTTGAGACTTCTGATAGACACAAAAAGCCAAAAAGTGCTTTTTGCTGAAGCGGACAAGAACTTCATCGACTTCCTCTTTCACATTCTGGCCCTGCCCGTTGGAACTTTCATTGCACTCCTCACAAAGCAAGGAATGGTGGGGAGCTTGGGGAACATTTACGAGAGCATTGAAAATTTAAGTACTACTTATCTTCGACCAAACGTGAATAAAGAGGCTCTTCTGAAGCCCAAAGTACAAATCTCTGGTGGTAGTACTGTTCCAGGAGTCCCTCTCCTATTGCCAACAGTTGAATCATCTTCGACATCATCCAGGAATTTGTATAGGTGTTCTAGTGACTTCGGTCACAGAGATGTGGCTGATGACTCCAGCGCAAAGTGTCCTTCGTGCCGTGGTTCTATGAGTCGCACTTTAAGTTTCGTAGACCCACCACGCGCAACGAATACGACTTTCTCCAGTGAGGGAGGGTACGTAAAAGGAGTGGTTACATACATGGTGATGGATGATCTAGTGGTGAAACCCATGTCCACCATCTCTAGTATCACTGTGCTTAACAGGTTTAATGTCAAGGATGTAAGTGTTCTTGAGGAGAAAGTTGTCGATTTGGGCATTAATGAGGTATGTAGGTCATTCTTTCCTTTCTGCGCATGAGTCTGTTACTTCTGTTTTGTCTATTTTTCCTTTCTTTTACCTAGCGTACTTCTTTCGTTAAGGTGAAATTTGTTGCAAAATAAGACGCTTAAACTGAGGTATAAAAGGTTGAAGCTTTCCGTGTCCTAAATCCTAATTCCTAAACCATGATATGAGAAAGAGACGAAATTCGGAGTCAATATGTTCAAAATTCAAATGCTATCATTTAATTTAACTTTAATTTCCATATTGGAAAATTAATATTGTGTTCATTCCTACTCTTTCCCCTTAAGGTCACTTGCTTGTTCATCTTTTAAAAGAGAAAAAAAAAAAAAAAAGTTACAAAGAAATGTAATATTGTGAAAATTTCATTTTCTTCTTTTGGAAAAAAGATCTTCATCTGCCTTTGAAATGTGTCAATTTCAAGTAAAGATTATTTAATATTTCATGAATCTAAATGTAATTAATAATTATTTTGCTAATTAATTTATGTGGTTTGTTACTAGGGAGTGAAGCTACTCAAGGCTTCTATATGGTCAAAGAGTGTTTTAACTGATGTTTTCCTCCCAACGTCGAAACAAGAAGTCAAATGTGAGAGTCAGTGAGATGTAAGTGCAAGAGTTCTGTACCATTGCCAATATGTTGTGTGTGTGTGTGTGTTTTTTTTTTCTCGTCAAATCTGGTGTGGCTCTCTCTCTCTCTCTCTCTCTCTCTCTCTCTACATGTTTTATTGGAAGCTTGGTTAAGAAGCATTATGTATCATAAAAAATTGAGCTGCAAGTATATGTACGTTTTTGTTAATTATCAGCTGCTTGGTATAATGAGATATTTGAGGATGACTGAGGCACAAGTTTGTTTATCGGTCCCAACGTGACCAATGCCCATGATAAAGGCTACCCCTACGGATTTGTTTAGGAAATAATATTTTAGGGACATAATTATATTTTGTCACAACTCTTTACCACCACTCTAAAGTGGTTGACTGTGAGTTATGAGTTTATGTGAAAATGATTGTTCACCACTTATAATCGAACAATCTATCAAATTATGGCAAAAATTGTGACAAATTGTGTGATCCTAAAAAAAAAAAAAAAATTAAATGCAACAAAATAAATTTATATCCAACCCATTTTAAATAGATACGTCCATGTTTAAGTTGACAAACAATATGTCACCAAAGGAGACTTACCTATCGACAATGGGAATCAAAGATGTAAGAATTGCACTTATATGGGAAGTGCTGCAAATTAAACATGAACACCTTTTTGGTTATATAAACATCATATGAGGTAAAAAGAGTTACTTTATGTTGCAAATTGGCAAACCAATAATATGGGGCGGAGGTAGATTAAGGAATGGTTTCGCTATTCCTTTCCTGTTTTTATTCTATTCCTTCCACTTCTTGGCATGTACAATAAAGATATAACCAAAACTTTTGTAGCTTATCTTGTACCTCTAGGTAGTTCTAATGGAAAAATCCAGGGTTCAAATTCTCCCTCTCTATTGTTGTAATAATAATAATAATAATAATAAGGCCTCGATACATACCAAAAATGAGGTCCATCTCTCCTGAACACTCTTTACTTTGGACAAAACTTTACTAAATTACCGATTATCCAAAAATTTTAAACTATTGAAAAATGGTAAATTTAATTACTTAACCACATACTTTTAACATTTCCCCATATAAATGGGCTTAAACTCTCTTCTAGTTAGTAGGCAAGGCCCAACACGTGAGATTTTAAATAGAAAGTATAGTAGAAGAGGTAAGGATTGAACTCAAAACCTGCTCTGATACCATGTTAAATCACCAATTCTTCCAAAAACTTAAGTTATTGAAAAATAATAAGTTTAATCATTTAATCACATTCTTTTATCATATTATGTACAATTTTTTAGATGTAATTGTAGATGACTAAATTTCTAGTTCGAAATAAGTCAAACGAGTAAAATAGTTTCACAAATGCGAATTTGTATTGATAAATGTGTGGTACAATTTTTTGTAATTACAAAATTTCTAGTTCGAAATAAGTCAAACGAGTAAAATAGTTTCACAAATGCGAATTTGTATTGATGAATGTGTGATACAATTTTCTGTAATTACAAAAGAGTAATCCTCTGATTCAATCTCCTTGAAAGACTTGTTGATTGGAATTGTTGTAATGTGATTTTAATTCAAACACAAAATATCCTTCAATTTGGCTGAGGAATGGATTGAAAATCTTTGGAAAGGAATTACAATGAATCTCTTGTTATGAGCTTGTTAGAAATTTTTTGTTCTTCACGTTCTTCGTGTGTTCATTATCTTTGAAGATTTGTGGTGGAAGTTCTTCGGGGTTTTAGAGGCTTGAATCCGTAGAGCTTCACTGATTGTTTGTTTGAGGTTTTCTGAGGCTTTTGAGCTTAATTCCAGTGACCTTTGAGATCTAGGCAGGTAATTTAGATGATTTTGATTTGAATGTTCCTTGCATTTGAGGTCGAAGTTCTTGAAGTTCCTGGAGGCTTCAGGGCTTGATTCCAGCAGAGTTTTAGTACTTCTGAATCTTCTTTGATGCTGCTTGTGCTTTAGATGGCTTGGTCTCTCCTTCAATGCCTTAAGAAGGCTTCTATTTATAGGAGTTTGGGGTGGGTGAGGGACATGTGGTGGAGTCTGACTGGTGACATATGTCATAGCCTAATTGGTCCATTGATGTCATCGCTTACATGTGCTGATGTGTGATTGGTTTTTGCATGACACTTAACAAATTTTTGTTGGTTTCTAAGTAGTGATAGCAAAACCTAGCAATAATACATGGCGTTTTGTAATTGGCTGTATTTTGTAGACTTTGTAGTATGATGTGTTAGCTTGTGATAGGTCGGGAATTTTCCCTCTCTACCGTAATACATTGTGTTCTTTAATTAAATTCAACAACATACTTTTTGCATTAAATTTAAATGTCATTAAAAATGATAACAACATTGACGTTTTATTAAATCAATATACCATTTTGTTTGAATTTAATTGGAGAAGGTAATGTAATTCACTCAAATTATTATAGTTTAATTCTACCCAAAATAACTTTCATATTATCACTTAGATCTTTAATTTTGAAGTGACAAAAGGATGCTTTGATAGCTAGATATTGTGTTGTGGTTAAATATATCTTTTGAAGGCGTGTTGTGGTTTTATAATTGATATAGCCGTGACTGGTGGGGAAGTCAGTGGAGTGGGCATTGGGTCCTAGGGTATGAGAGGGATGTGTTACCTTAATTAATTGGTTATATCATGATACCATTATTGATTATATCGTGATACCATCTTCTTAGCATGCTTTATCACTATTTTCTACTTCTCTTTTCCTTTTTTCTTTTCGAAGCTGGCTGTGTAAAAGACTAAAAGTTACAGAAGCTTCTGTTCCTCGTACTTTTTTTGTGTTTTTTGTTTTAATCAAAGGCAATAGCTTATAATAAAACAAAATTAAAATCCTAATATACAATGGGAGCCATTTATGGAAGCTTCTGCACCCGATCTTCTGTTCCTTGTACTTTTTTGTGTTTTTATTTTAGGATTCGGTTAATGAGTGCTTTTAGAACATTTAATAATGAACTATTTTAGAAAATTTTAGAAGTTACTGTTATGAAAAATATAAAAAACTGTTAAAAAATTAGTTAGTTTTTTTAATTTTCTAAAAAATATTTCTAAAAGTATTTCCTAAACGAATACTTCTAAACCAACCATTAACAAAATCCTTTATTTATTATGTAGTTTAATCCCACCAATCACATTTATTGATGCATCTATTTGTATTCTTTATGTAACAACATTTGTAGTATATTTAGTATTTTATAGTATTGTGTGATAATAAAAAACAAAAAAAGGGTTGTACATTGTTTTTCTTATCTCTAAAATTGTCTCTAAAATATTAGACCAATAAAAGCTCATCTCAATTGAAAATCATAAATATTTTGGGCAGAAAAAAAATGTTTTGAGGCTTTAATTTTTTTTAACCAATATCCTACATAGTGAATCGTCAACATTAGCCACCTAATTTCCCATATGACCATCTTCTCAAAAAAAAGAAAAAAAAAAGAAAAGAAAACCTCATATGACTACACATCTAACAATCTCTATCCTTTTCTTAACACCAAAATCAAAATTGAAAATTAAATTACAACTTTTCTTAACAATAACAATGCATCGCCTTGTCCCAGATAAGGTAAACATCTTGGAAAAATATTTGTTGGTCTTGAATCTGTCTTAGTCCTGAAATATAAAAAGTTCTCGTTTAATTTAACAAAAAATTTCTATCTAGTCAATTCTTCAATTTCCTTCATAGTATTGCTTGCTTACTTGGTTAATGGAGTATTGATGTGGTTTCTTTTGCATGGTGTTTAAAAATTTGGTAGAGATCGAACTCTTAATCTCAAAATTCTCTTTCCTTCAATCTTTAATTATCTTTTATGTTTTGTTTTTCTTTGGTTGGAAATGGAAAATTATTGTAGCTTTTGAAGATTCACGTTGGTTAATTTTTCAAAATATTTTTATATGTTTGATGAGTTGTATATGTACCAAGCTTTAGGAATAGGTGCTAGTAGATTTGATAAATTATGTTGGAAGCTAGATGAAAATTTTCGTTCTGGGGGTCAAAACTCAAAAAAGTTCAAGAACCTAGGTGTACCAAATGACAACTATTTGGCCACATCTTGTCGAGTCTAGGTGTCATTTTAGTTCTTTTCATTTGTATTTGATTCCAATATTACTCTTATTGTTAAAATTTGCATGGAATTTGCTTACTGACATAGAGATGAGTTTACATTAATTTACCTAATATGGACAGTTTAATTTGATGGCATGCTATCATGTTACCTAAGTTTGTGCCCTTATCAACCCTCAAGGACTAACCCAACTCCGAAGCACTAGCTGATTTTGAACGGGAGAAAAGTAAGGAGAAGGGGGTGACAAACGACAAAGTGGGCACTTGATTTGGAGTTGAGGGACCTCAAATCGCGTAATTTGGGTTTATGTGATTGCTTTGGAATTGATTTGGAAATTTCGATGGGTTGGGGAATTCTCATAGGTGAATAGGTCTTATATATTATAGGTATGGTGGCTGAACTTTTGAAGGGGACCACTGCAATTTGAGGATTTGAGAGGGCTGATTACTGTATGCTTTGGATTGTTTCAGTGGGTTGGTTTTGGAGGTTTTAGAGATTGGGTAAAGCTTGATTGTTCATGGAGATGAATGTGTAGGAAGGTAGCAACTAGCAGTGTCCATGTCTTATTCCCTTTTATTTTTACCTGGATGTGAAACACATAATCACTACAAAAAAAAGGACTTTAGGCCGCGTTTTTAAAATGCGGCTTAAGGTCAGAAAAACGCGGCTATAGGACCAATAGGGCTATGGCCGCGGTTTTTTAGGCCGCGTTTTTAAATGTGGCCTAAACCCCGCGACTATAGGCCTCTGGGGTCTATGGCCGCACTTTTAGAAACGCGGCCTAAAACTAAGGTCTATAGCCGCGTTTTAAACGTGGCCTAAGACCAAGTTCTATTCAAAAAAAATAATTCTGAAAAAGCAATAAATATAAATGCAATATTTTTCTGGAAAAAAAAAACTAATAAATGAAAAGGAAATAATTTTGAAACAAACAAACACATCAAATAAGCAAACCCAGAATTAGAATTCATGCCAAGAACACAAACCCAGCAAAAAATTAAAACCCAGCAAATTTAAACAAGAACACATTAAATATTTGAACAAGAACATAAACACAGTAAAACCCAGCAATAAATTAAACATGAACACGCAGAAGAACACAAACCCAGCACCAACAAATCGGAACAAACCCACCTAACAAATCGGAACAAACCCACCCAACAAATCAGAACATAAACACATGTCGACGTCGCCACCGGCTCTGGCAAAACCCTACCCTTCGTGGCTCGGAGATGGAGCTCTAGAGCGCCTCGATCTCCGATCGGATCGGAGATCGAGGCTTGGAGCGCCTTCATCTCCATCTCTGAGCCTCGATCTCGGATCGGAGATCGGAGATGGAGGCTTGGAGCTCCAAGCCTCCATCTCCGAGCCTTGATCCGAGATCGGAAATTGGAGATGGAGATGAAGGCGTGATGAGGGCTTGGAACTCTGGATGTTACAAAGGGTGAGCAAAAAAAGACTTCGGAGATGGAAACTAAGGGTTGAGCAAAAAAAGACTAGGGTTGAGCAAAAAAAGAGTTCGAAGATGGAAACTGAAGCCGCGTTAATAAAACGTGGCTTCAGAAAAAGTATGAGGCCGCGTCTAAAAATGCGGCCTCAAGCTCTTTTTTTGGGCCGCATTTGGAAAAACGCGGCCTCAATTTGTTTTTTGGGCCGTGCTTGAAAAAACGCGGCCCATTGAACGGACTTAAGCCGCGTTTTTAAAAACGCGGCTTTAGTCCGTTTTGGGCCGCGTTTGCAAACGGGGCCTAAAGCCCCCGTTTTTTGTAGTGAATACTTATTTGAATTTTAAATGTTACATGTCTTATATCTAAATAAAAATGAGAGGAAATTGGAAGATTCAATAGGAGAAGGTCTCATTGTAATAGATATAAGCTTTTTCATATAAACTATTACTTTATTTTCCTTTTGACAAAGAGAAAAAAGAAAATTCCTTGCTAGAATTGAATAGAGATTAAATGGTACGTATGGTAATGATTACTCTTTCTTTACAAAAGTAAAAGAAATGAGGTTTTAGAATATGAAATCTTCTCGTACATAAAATTTCATAAGTCCTCAATTTGTGGCCATGTGTTGAGAGAGAGAGAGAGAGAGAGAGAGAGAGAGAGAGAGAGAGAGAGAGAGAGAGAGAGAGAGAGAGAGAGAGAGAGAGAGAGAGAGAGAGTTAAGTTTGAATTGAAACAAGGGGGAGGGTTGATATTTTAGAGTAATTCTTAGGTACTCCTGGAGTACGAAAAATGGTACTCCCTCCTCTAATATTCATGGTGGGGGCCACTCATTAAATTCATAATAGGGTCCAAATGAATGTGAGAAGAGAGAGAATCATTTCTTCTTACTCTGGAAGTACCTAAAAATTTTATGATGTTTCATACCAATGAAAGCATGCCTTGTGTTAAAAAAAACAGCGTACTACATTTTGTTGGTTGGATCGATTTCAATGTGTCAAAATCCCCAAACCCACCAATTGACTCAAACCATAAAAACCTAAAAACTTCACCCAATTCTATTCGAATAATTAGGCCAAAATCCTTGATGACCTTTCGGTTTTGGTCGAGTCATCCAGGTGGGTTTTTTGGACAACTCTAACAATAATGTAGTGACCCAAAAGGGGGTCTTACATTACATGGAATCCCACATTGTTTAGGGAAGCACATAGAGATGTGCTTATAAGGAATGCCCTCCCTTTTTGTGTATGAGGCCTTTTCCCCAGTGCAACCTGGGGAAGAACAAAACCTTGAGGGACTAAAAGAGTCTTCGGGCCGCCCAAAAAGGACAAGATCATGTACACGGGGGCGGGGTGTGATAAATGGTATCAGAGCCATGTCCTAGATGGAAGTGTGGGCCCCACACTAGAGGACGCGTGTGTCCTTAAAGGGGGTGGATTGTAATGACCCAAAAGGGGGTCTTACATTTCATGGAATCCCACATTTCCAAGGGAAGCACATGAAGATGTGCTTATAAGAAATGCCCTCCCTTGTTGTGTATGAGGCCTTTTCCCCAATGCAACTTGGAGAAGAACAAAACCTTCAGGAACTAAGAAAACCTTCGAGCCGCCCAAAGAGGACAATATCATGCACACGGGGGCGGGGCATGACAAATAACGTGTGGTATAATTTGTTAACATGGCTTAGGCTTGAAGTGGTTTTGTGGAGTAGGTCTAACTTAGACTGTCTAAGTATGACCATGTTGTGGGGATGATAATATTGTAGGTGCGGTAGTTCAATAGTGGTGTTATCTATTATGTGTTTTTTTTAAAGACTGAAATAGGTTTTTGGTCCCAATATATACATTTAAGCTAGATTTTCGTCTTTTGACAATTTTTTTTTATTACTTTAATCCTTTTGATTTTGATTTTATTTCAATTTTTCTTTACGATAAAATTTGGATATAGTTTATTGATGTGGTAAATGGAAACTATCGGAATCTATTTTTGATGACATGAACAATTATATCACCAAATATAACTTGATAATGTGGCAAATATGGCACCACATCCTTAAGTTGCTTCACAATTTGGGAAGGGTTCCCCTATAATAGAATCCTTCAAGTACCTTACATTTTAAACTAGATGTTTGACATGCATGTAGTATTTATTTGATTTTTAAATATCATGACTTTTATTTTTTTATTTTTATATAAGATAGAAATTCTACTCTAGTCTAATCTAAGTGTATATGTGTGTAAAACTTCTTTCTGAAAAGTTGAATTCCAACCCTTACCCCCCACACTCCACAAACACTTATATCACATGACTTAAATCTAAATAAAAATGTGAAAAAATTGAAAGATTTAATAGAAGAGAATCTTATCTTATTGCAATAAATATAAGCTTTCTCATATGAACTATTGCTTTCTTTCCTTTTAACAAAGAGAAAAAGAAAAATTCCCAAGGGTTACAAATTAACGGGTACATGCAATGCAGTGCTTATGAAATTATTCTTTTACATAATTGCTTTAGCAAAGGAACCCAAGTTTTACAGGTAAAAGAAGAAAAGGAAAAGCTAAGAGATAATTACAGTTACAACTTTTCATAAGTCCTCAATTCGTGACCGACAATGAACTGTGGTTTCACCCAATATATAGGAGCCAGTGCTTATTCAGAATTTCTTAAGTTGATCCGCCAAGCAACATGTACATATATAAGCTGTCCATTGAATCACGGTGATGCCATGTCATGTCATTTGTCCGATAATCTTCGAACAAAGTCCATGGAAGAAACCAATGTGAGTTTGAGACTTCTGATAAACACAGAAAGCCAAAGAGTGCTTTTTGCTGAAGCAGACAAGAACTTCATCGACTTCCTCTTTCACATTTTGTCCCTGCCCGTCGGAACTTTCATTACGATTCTCACAAAGCAAGGAATGGTGGGGAGCTTGGCGAACATTTACGAGAGCATTGAAAATATAAATATTACTTACCTTCAACCAAACTTGAACAAAGAGACTCTTCTGAAGTCCAAAGTACACATCTCTGGTGGTGGTACTGGAGTCACTCTCCTATTGCCAGAGGTTAAATCACCTCCCACATCATCCACTTCCAGGTACTGGTATAGGTGCCCTACAACCTACAACACTAACTGTCGCTCATATGTGAGTAATGACTCCAGCGCAAAGTGTCCTTCGTGCCATTGCTCTATGAATGACAATGTAAATTTCGTAGACCCACCACGCGCAACGAATGTGGGCTCTTCCTCCAGTGGGGAAGGGTACGTGAAAGGAGTCGTTACATACATGGTGATGGATGATCTAGTGGTGAAACCCATGTCCACCATCTCTTGTGTCACTCTGCTTAACAGGTTTAATGTCAAGGATGTAGGGGTTCTTGAGGAGAAAGTGGTCGCTTTGGGCATCGACGAGGTATGTCAGTCAATCATTCTTTGGTTTCTGTGCATGAGTCCATTAATTACTTTGAGTTTATTTTTTCTTTTTACTTTCCGTTCTTTAGTTATGGTGAAATTTATTGCAAAATAACATTAAACTGAGGCATTAGTTGAAGCTATTATCGAGTCCTAATTTTTAAATCATCTTAACATGTGTCAATTCTCATTTCATCTTGCCTTGGTATAGTATATTGCTACAACTATATGGAGTCGATCTTTTTTTTTTGGGGGGGAGGGGGGGAACTGATGTCAATCTATTCAACTGGAGTCAATCTTAGAAGAATTTATTTAAATGCCACAAAGTAAATCAATATGCAACCCCTTTTTAAACAAATAAGTCAGAAATGGAGAGGATCCTCATCTTGTCGTCGAAGGGATAAGACTTACCAAGGCAATGGAAATTAAAGATGTATGAATTGCACTTATATGTGAAGTGCTGCAAATTAAACATGAATGAACACCTTTTTGGCTGTATAAACATCTTATGGCATAAAAAGAGTTACTTTACAATGCAGAGTGCTTGCATTAGTGCTTGTATAACAAAAAAAGTACCATATTTTAATTAATCAAGCTAAAAATTCACCCACATTAAACCATGCAAAGTTATGTAAAAATACAAGGTTGCAATAGTAACTGTGTAAATTTAAGCTAGCACTTACATTTAGTTTTTTTTTTTTATTTTTTTTTTATTTTTTTATTTTTACATACTTTGAAAATAAAAGAAAAGAGTGGATATTTGTTGTTGTACATGTGTGAAGAAAGATAAACAATTAAAAATTAAGAAAATTTAACATTTTAATAAAATGTAGTGTAAAATAGATAATCTAATATGGTAAAAATATAGTATAAGAATTTTTTTATGAGCTGATCCGAATGCTAAGAGTTATCTAAGATGGTCCAGCTATTCCTTTCAAAATATTGTGCACTAACTCCAATTGGCTTCTCATTTGCTTGAAGTTATTACTACTCATAACTCTCGTTAATTTGTGGCCAAAATTGAAAGGATTTTCCATTGAGAAAGGCGAGTCCATGCATGCAGCAAATGATTATTTTACCGTTCCAGTTGCCCAAGGTTCGTGAATAACGAGTGCCAATGAAGAGGGTAGCTAAATAAGGCACCTCCCAGAGTGAATTCTATATAAAAAGGAAACAGCCAAGCCAAAGAAGCCACTGATCTATATTATAGACAATCCATTGAAAGTTCCATAACCCTTCACATATACCAAACATGGGCCATGGCTAACACTGAGGTAAGTCTGAAATTATTTATAGACAATAGGAGTCACCGAGTGATTTACGCTGAAGCTGGCAAGGAATTCATCGACTTCCTCTTTACCATTTACCATTCTTGCCCTGCCTGTCAATCTTTCGTTCCGCTTCTCAATCTGGAAATGGTGGGCAGCTTGGAAATCATTTACGAGAGCTTTAAGAATTTTAGTCCTACTTATCTTCAACCATACTTGAACCAATCCTCTCTCATGTACCCCAAAGTATATTTCCCTGGTAATGCTGGAGGCCCTCTCCAATCGCCAAACGTTCAATCATAAATCAACATCCATGATATTTTGTTGGTATTGTAATGAATAATGATCACGCGTTCGTCTCTGATTTTTAGATCCATGCGTCATTCCTAACCGCAGCGCATAGTGTCCTTTGTGCGGAAAATCTATGGATCGTCCTGTTATTTTTGTTCTTTCGCTTTGGTGAATTTTACAAAATAAGCAAGCTGAGGATACTATTTGTAGCTACACGAATCCTTATTCCTAAACATGATAATATTAATTGTCCTTTTAGGTAGACTAGCATGTAGCGTGTGATTCAGGAAGGGGGAAAAAAAAAACAACTTAGGTTTAACATCGAAAAATGAGATATTGTAACCAGGTAACCATGTTTTTACCATTGACTCATTGAGCATTGTGGTCACTTCTATGTATAACATATAAATACATAAGAATCATTTAGATCTTTTTATCTTTGCTATTGCTAGGGAGTGAAGTTGCTGAAGGCTTCTCTGCAGTCAAAGACTGTTCTCACTGATGTTCTTCTTCCATTGTTGAAACCAGGAGGAAAACTAGAGGTAGAAACATCCTATTTATAAAGTTACACATTTTTCAGACCTTAAATTTCTAAAAGATTTAATATTAAAAAAATCACTATTGTCTCTGCTCTCAATTATTATTAAGCATTTAATATTGCCTTCCAACTTAGCTTCCTAATTAGTACTCTTACATTTTTTTTTTCTCTCCCTTATTGATTATATTTCCGGCTATTATAACGCTTAAAGAGTGAGAGACAGACAACCATGGGAGGCAATGGTGCTGATGCTGTTGCTGCCCCTGCTGGTGGTGGTGCCCCTGCAGCAGCTGCTGCTAATTCGAAGGATGAGGAAAACGATGAAGAGACAGGGTCGGGTAGCGAGTAAAAGGATTTCTATCACGGCCTAGCCGGCCAGAAAGTATTAGAAAAAGAACTATAAAAAGAAACTTTATGTTTTTTTTTTTTTTTTTTTTTTTTTCTCCTTATGATAAATATAAATAAACACACTAATCTCTCCACAATATAAGTTAGAGTTCTACAACATATTTACAACTATAGAACTACAAATCATGTGTCACCAAAATACAGGAATTTATTCCAAAACTCCAAATGAATCAACACAAGAACACAAACCCCCCTAGAAACTCCAAAAGCAAATCTAGGATTGGCACATCCAAGGATTACAATTCCAAGAGTTTATCTCCAAAAGAACTAACTATGGCCTTTTTAAAATTAGCAAGGCTTAGTCACCAACTATTTATAACACGAGTATCCCAATTAGCATGATACTCCAATCGCCACCAATAAACTAAGCTTCATGCCCGAAATATAGCAATTGATTTGGGAAAGTGTTGGAGGATGGGATGAGCTAAAACCCAATAAGTAGCATAATTAATGGGGGTAAGGGAAATGCAAGCTTCATGATAATGAACATTTTACAAAACATGGCATAATTGGGAATTTTCAACTAAAATACTATTAAATCATTTTTCAATAATAATATGACAAAAATGATTATACAAGGTAGCGCCAAGCTTATAAAAATAATTTCCATGGAACTACATACTATGTACTGTGAGCAATAACACATTTCCAAAACCAAAAATCAAGAAATCCAGCACAAGGCAGAATGTCAAACAAACACCATACTATCACATAGATAGGTCAAGAGATCCACCCATTCACAATTGGCATGATATTATCCTCTTTGGTAATAAGTCTCTTGGCCCCATGGGTAGAAGCCTCTCCCATAACCTCAAGGTTTTGCCTCTCCCCACCTATGAGCAGCAGGGAGAACGCATCAAATATGACCCTTTTTGCATGTGGTCTCTTATCCCCATGGCTAGCAGCCTCACCCACACACAATCAAGGAACATCTTCCCCCATGGGAGGCAGGAAAGAACGCATCATCCAAAGTGAAGGGCACTGACTTGGATCTAACACCGTTGTCACAAAGACTACGGAAATCAAATCGGATGATCACTAGGAAATCACACATAGCATAAGGTTAATACAATATAAAGCTCACAAGTTACATGTACTTTCAATTACATAGTTTATATCCAGATAGTTTTAGAAAAACCTTAGATAACCAAAAAATAAGGTTTTCAATTTCATTCTTTGTCAACAAGGTTTTCTATCAATTTCCCAATAAGACATCTTTAGTATTTTTAAATAATACCATAAATCCATGAAATCCAATATCAAAAGAATTCAAGATTCTTTTCTTTTCTATGCCAAATATTCATGCATTTCCTCATATGCAATATTAAACATGATGCGCTTTTCATATGTAATTATATATACTAGGGTCACAACAAGACTCTTTTTAGGAAACCATAGTTTCACAAATAATTTTTCAAAATGTGTTTAACCCAAAGACAACATTTTATACAATATGATTATTTTTCTAAAAATCCCATTAAAAAGCCACTTACCTCGAAAAGCCAACCAAATTCACCTCAACCGAGTATCACATAATCAACCAATCCAGTCACTAGGTCCATCACCAAGAGTATCGAAACCTAGAAACAAAATAATCAAGCCTATCAATAACAAGGCCTGTCAAAGTACCATTACACTTATCTCCATAAATCAAAACGATCTCCTAAAATTGAACCAAAGGCCCCAAAGCCTAGCTTTCCCAACCTAGGACAAGTACCCATTCCCAAACGGGAACCAAACAAGCATACAAGAACTCATAGTGCCATAACACAAAACTAAAGCATTTAATTCTCTACTACAAGCAATGTGCATATAAGCATAACATAAAACACATCACTTCAAAATAGAGGTAGCATATCTCACGAGTTTTCTTTTTGGGTACTAAATGATTAAACCAAACCATAATTAAAATCAACTAAGTAAAACACATGAATTTACAAGCCAATCCACTCAACAAAGGTTTGAAGTAAATTCCACAAAATGTCAGTGTTTTCATCACACTTTTAGATTCACTACATAGTAGGCCTGCCATTTTGTAAAAATGGTTTGGTCCATGAAAAGTTATCTGATTAATTCGAAATTTAAGGGAACATACCCCTACACACACACACACACACACACACACACACACAAAGTACCACAGAAAATTCAGCCCAAAAATATTTTTATATAATTTATTAAAAAACATATATTGCGACTAACTCAAATCTACCCCTCATAGTTTTAGAATCCAAAATAAAATTGCTATAGTTTTAATACTAGCCCAAATGCTTTGAGACTTTATTCACGTTAAAACCACATGATTTAAAACATATTAAAAACAAGGAATCAAACCCATAATCTCATATAAACAATTTATCAAACACTTGGTATGCAAAAAGCACATGCTCACATCACTTGCATAAATTTATAGTAAACACAACACTCACACCCACATATGCCAAAGTCATTTCAAAATGCAAGGAAACCATCTTTCAAAAATTAACTCCAATCTCCCATATAAATTGAAAAACCCAAATAATTTCTTAAGAAACCCAACTCACACGGTGGCCAAGCAATACATCCATCCATTTCACCTCATTATATTAAAAACCTCCAATCAAGTCTTAAATGTCCCAACTAACTCCATAAAACAACTCCCAAAAACAAACTCACAACTTCAAAGAGCAATCCTAACAAGATAGGATAAAAACCCAAAGATATTAGGAGGTGGGTGAAGGAGATTTTACCTTAGATTCATGTTGGGAGAAGTCACAAAAAATGAAAAATAGTTTGGTGGCCAAAAATCTAGTGGAAACTAACCGAGAGACCAAAAGGGAGGAGAGATTCGAGATGTGTTTGTGTTTGTGCTTGAGGGTCCATTTGGGAATAGCTTATTTAGCTGAAATTGAAAACTTGGTTAAGAAGCACTTGCGTCTTTAAGAAGCACTTGGTTACAAAACTCTAAGGCGCAAAGACGCAATAGCTTCTTTCAGAGAGAATAAGACACTCGTCACTTTTTCATGTGTTCTCCTTGTTTTCTCTTATGTGACGGCCTTTAAAATAAGCCTTATATATGTCTAGGGTTGTGAGAAAAGAAACCCTACACATACATGTTAGCATGGGCCAAAATTCAAACCTGAAAATTCTGATTTCATAGATCTCGATAGATACTGTATCTGTCGAGCAGCTGTAGAGATCTTGATAGATATATCTATCGAGCTTTATTGAAATCTAATCCTAACACAAACTCTTGAAAAACTTTGCAAGAAGAGAGTTCATGGCATGATTGATTTTGACAACCTATCTTTCTGAAACACTTTAAACAAAACTCATCAAGGAATCTTAGTGTGAAAGATAAATATAAGATTGCATACATTAAGAAACATGTGTATAAAGAGAGAAAAGAAACAATACATGGAGAGATAGGTGAAGAAGACATACATCATCATCATCATCATCATCATATATATATATATATATATATATAAAAGATAAGCACAATGTATGTAAACATGGTCACAAGACCGGCGTATAAGAAGCTAAAAGAAGCTCCTAAAACAACAAGGAGGTAAACACTCCCCCTAATAACATGAAACACAACTCCCCCTTACAAAGGCATGTATTTCTCCCCCTAACATGTAGAATCTTAAAGAGAAACCACATTTTCTTCCCCTTTTTGTCATGATTGACAAAGGGTATAAGAAGCTATAAAACTTCACCTGAGAAACATAAAGACGATCAAGGGAGCACAAGGAATCCATATAAATGCATGAATGTAATGAAACAAGATGCTATGGATGACAAGATAATAGAAAGATGCAAAACATGTTAAAAGCAATGCATGCAAGAAGGTTTCGACAGATAGAGAAGCTATCGAGCAGAAACCAACCTCGATGAATCAAGAATCTGTCGAGGATCTATCGGCCAGACAAAAAGTTTCTTGATGGATTGTGTTAGGTTCTAAAAGTTTAGAACAACTGGCAAATCGGGAACATAAACTTGTCTAGATATATATCTTAGAGTCTATAAGTTTTATTAGACAATGCTCAAGGTGATTCAAGTCAAGATTCAAGAACATGTAAGCTGCAGAAAAAAAGATTCAGAAATTGCCTGGTTCGATCGATCGAAAAACAGGCTCGACCGATCGAAAGTCGTATCTGCAGAATTTTAAGTTGGCCCAAACAGCAGTTTTAGCCCATTAAGGATTAGGGTTTCAAATCTACTTCTCCCACTATATAAAGGAAACCCTAAGCACGTTTTTTATAAGGCTTTTTAGAGAGAGAAGAGTGTACCTCTTTTATATTTAGGGTTTTGTTCCTAAAACCTCTCTTATAACTTTTACCAGTGTTGTTCCTTGAAGAATCTCAAGATCCGGTATTGTTGAAGTTGCTGCCTTCTCTAGTCATCAAAGGTGCTGATGATCTAAACCTTCAAGGGTGGTCTTGGAGTCACAAACAGGAGAGTTTGTGTTGCTAAACCTTTGAGTGAGATCTCAAAGTCACAAGCGTGTGTGTTTGTGTTTTGCAAAGATTAAAGAAAGAAGGAGTCCGTGGTAGAGGAGATTGTTGTTTTAGGGGGAGTTTTTGGATATCTTTATGATATTGAGGAGCTTGTGGAGTCTTTTAAATTGTATCTAGGTGCTTCACTGTGTATTTACTTCTTTGGCTCATGGAGATATATATTTTTGGGATATCCTTTTTATGTATATGTTTCTTATTTCACTATGCTACATTGCTTATTGATTTATATTTATGATATTATTCATAATATATGTCTTTATTTTGTGTTATGTGAAATCAAGAAGTTTTTTTTATTACTTGTATCTTTCATACATGCGTTTATGTGTTTGTTAAGTATTACAGGAATATACAGGTTGATTCAGTTGTGCTGTTATCTACTTTGCAACTGTTAGATAGTAGTTAGGTTGAATTTGTTTAGTGGCTTTTTATTTTGTAATGGGCTGTTTTATTTTGTAAACTTTGAGCTTTTTGTTAAGTTTGTGTTTTGTCACGGATTGCCAAAAGGGGAGTTTGTTAGGTTCTACGGAATTAGAAACTAATGTATTAGAACTTCAATTTGTAATGTTGGCAAATCATAATCAAAACAATCTTTAGTCTTGTGTTAGACTTGCTCAAAGTATGGCTTTTTATGTAAAGTTGGAATCGAGTTAACTGTAGAATTTACTGTGCACTTCTGCCTGACTCGATCGATCGAAAATTAGACTCGACCGATCGAAAGTCGTGCAGAACGTTTTTCTGCAGAATTTTCCAACTCAGCCCTAGCCCATTTAATGTGTAGAGTTTTATGTTTTGCCCTAAGTATATAAGGGAAAACCCTAGCCACGTTTTTAGAGTTCTGAATGCTGTGTTTGTGAATCTAATTGTTAGATTTAGAGGTGTTTACCTTCACATACACTTAGGGTTTTCAAACTCAAGATTCATGTCAAGAGATTGGTAAATCATACAGTTGCAGAACAACAAAAGAGTTTCAAGATAAACAAGCAGGTGTTGCTTGTGTTTTGCTATCACGTAGTCGTGGTAGTAAGTTTCCTATAGGCAGGTAGCAATAGGATGTTAGTGGTCTAAGTCGCTATTATGTAAACTTCAATTCTTTCTAGTGAATTTGCTATTTTACCTTGAGGATAGCTTGGTCATTATATCTTTGTGTTCTTTATTTTTCTGCTGCTTTACTTGATATGATTGTTATTGTTTTAACCTAGATCTGAATAATAAACCTAAGTATTCACTTGGTTAATTAATTAGGTTAAACAATCTAGTTTTACAGGGGTCTAAATTTTAACAAGTGGTATCAGAGCGAGTAGCTCTTCTGTTGTAGATCCTTTGATCTAAGAGCTGATCCTTGATCCCTGTTATCATGTATAATTTTAAGTGTCTTACCGTTTTTGATTGTGATGATTTGAATAAAAAGGACACTGTTGTTTCTGTTGATTTTATTGATGTCTGTGAAACTCTTCGTAAAGAATTATTGAAATCTATGAAAATTGCTAAGAAATTCAAGGAAGAGTTAAAATTGGCTAATCTTGAAAAAGAGGAATTGATTGTTAGATTAGATGAATCTAATAAATAGGATGAATTTCTGAGAAATCAAATTTCCTCTAAAGATGAGAAGATGAAAAGCTTGGAACAAGAGTTAGTTGAATCTAAAGCTAAAATTGAAAAAAATGACAACTACCAAGCTTGCTGTTGATAACAGAAGTGTTTCTGTTTCTCTTAAGCCTAAAACTGAAAAAGTTTATATCCCTCCTTTCAAGAGGAATAATAAAGAAAAGGTTTATTTTGCTAGGTTAGACAAAGGTAAAAGTTCTGATAGAGACGCTGAAGTTTCTAAACCTATGTCTAAACCTACTGCTAGTGTGCATAATAAATTTGTTTTTGTGCCTACTTGTCACCTTTGTGGTGTTGTTGGTCATATTAGACCAAATTGTTCTTTGTTGAGGCAAAAACCAAAATCTGAGACTAGATTTGCTGTTAGGAATACTGATGTTCCTAAATTTATTCCTGTTTGTCACTTTTGTGATGTCTCTGGTCACATTCGTCCTAATTGTCATAAATTGAAATTTAAAAATTCTATATTTCAATCTAGAATATGTGATGATATTTCTCCTGCCATAAGTCCAAATAAATTGTTTCATATGCTTTTGAAAAAATTAAGCTTGTTGGCTTGTGAAAGGAAATTGCAGGATTTCAGTCTTTCTCAGAAGATTGGTGTAATCCCTCAAATACACTCAGCTTCTCATGGATTTTCACCTACAAAGCCGAAGACTCGTGCATATGGGTGAGAAAAGATTTTCTAAGGTGAGTGTTGCTGACTTGTCCCTGATTTAATTCTTTCAATTGTTTGTGGACATGTTTTGTTTTTGTTTTTGTTTTTGGTTGTTTTGTTTTTTAGGTTTTTTTTTATTTAAAAAAAAAATCCAAAAACATTGAAAAATTTCAAAAAGACAAAAATATTTTATTTTTCTTGAGGATTACATGAATTATGATATCTCTCTCTTGATTTAGAACATGCTTAACATTGTGGAGAAACTTAAAAAGTATGTGTTCTATAAGTGCAAAGCTATTTTTTGAGTACCCTCTATAGCTTAGTTAGTAAAAAGTACTAGTTTGTACATGTACTCAAGGGTTAATTAAGAAATTGATATTTCTTGTTTGTGTACCCTCTATAGCTTAGTTAAGCACTGTCATGCATTGCATTTGCATTTTTGTTCATTTAGCATAATGTGTACTTTTTGTTTTTGGTCATAAAATTTTTTTTAAAACCAAAAATATTTTTTTATGTGTTTTGTATTATATATCTTGGATTTATAATTAAGGTTGGCCATATTATCTTTATATAACATGTTTATGTACCTTGTTTAACTTAGATGAGCTTATTTTATTGCACTTTACTAGTTTAAGCTTTTTAGTGCATGTTGTGTGGGAAGATGTTTATAGTTTTTGGTCATTTTGTCTTGATCTTGAAGTCACATGTCTTTGATTGTTGGACTTGAACTTAATGAGAAAGACATAAATAACCATCTCACCACTATTTACTAGCCAATCATGAACACCTTAGTGCATATCGTAAGATGTTGTGCTCGAGAAAGTGTAGCACATGCACAAAAAGAACATAAGGTGTAGCCTCTATTAAAATGCTAAAATTGGTGTGTACATTATTGGGGTATAATAAATTCACAATTCAAATAAAATTGGTGTGTACATTATCTCGGCTTTATTAATAAAGTTTCTAATCAATTTAAATTGATATTAATTATGAGGCAATTCAAGAAACTTACATGATTGCAAGCTTTTATTCTAGGAGATGTGAGAGTTATATGATGTAACTCTTTAAGTTATAATCTCTTTCAATTTTATGTGATGAATTTTGTAGAAATTGTGACTGATTACTATGAGTATATCTTCTCACATGTTTCTCAAGCTTCTGCTAGTTGCACACACTACACAAGTTATTCTCTGCTAAACTGTGTACATGTTATTGTGTGTGTGTTTTTGGTCTGACCAGCCAAGTTTGAAAATTTCTTGATTTTGATACAAAATGTGTTTAATGTTTGAGTTTTGAAGACAAATTGGTTGAAAAATTTGTTTTTGAGAGATCTGGGTTATATTCATATGTTTTTGAAAAACTTTCAGTCTCATACTCATGCATTTCATTCATGAATCACTATGCTTTGAGAAGTTACTGCATTAAATTGTTTTGTTTTTCAAAAATTTGAGTTTTCTAGAATTTCGACCAATCGAAGCTGTTTCTCGACCGATCGAAATTGCGATTAAAATTTTTGGTTTGAATCTGCCTGGCTCGATTGGTATTCCATCAATGCTCGACCGATCGAAACTGAAAAATTTTCAGTTTCTAAGTTTTTGACCAAATTTTTTTTATGCATCATTTATGTTTAGGATTCACATGAGTTGCATTGTTTTTCTGTGTCCATCTTGTAGTTTTGCAGTCATATCTGTCATTGTTTTCACACATAACATGCATACACTTTGCTAAATTGGGTACTCAACTTGTTTTAAAAATTGATTAATTTTTTAGTCTTTTGTATATTTTAGTATATGCTATTTTCTTTGATATGTGAATTGCAGAAAATATTTTTCTTAAGAGATATAATGGATAATCAATGTGCAAATATTTTCTCTACTCATGCAATTGTTTATGGGTCACATAGTGTCAAGTTTGCATTTATTGAAAGAGAGAATATTTTTCTTCATGTGTATCCTCAACTCAATTTTTTTTAGGTTTGTGTGTTTTTATTTATCCCTACCTCCTAAAATTTTTCCAAAACTGTTTTTCCCAAAACTTGTTTTGTTTTTCCTATTTTATAGGGGGAGAAAAGTTTTTTTTGGCCTATGTTGTTTATAGGGGGAGTTATTGCTCTTTATAGGGGAGTTCTCTCTATTTTCTATCTCTTTTTTCTCTCATGTTTACTGTCACTTTACTCTTTGTTTGAGTTGTCTTTGTCAATACGTGGCAAAAAGGGGGAGAAATAGATGAAATGTGGGAATCCTGTTTGTGTTGTTTAGGGGGAGATAAATTTGTTTTGTTTAGGGGGAGAATATAAAAACTTTTTTGATGTATCTAACTTAGGGGTAGAGTTGGAATTTATTTGCGTTTTTATATTTTTGTTTCATATTATTGTTTATATGTCTTTCTTTCCACACATACGGTGATGTGTTTGTTGAGTGTTTCAGGAAAGACAGGTGCATTCTGATTAAGACCTTTTACCTTTTCTTGCAACTTCTAGGTTAAGAGTCTTAGATTGAGATTTGTGATGTAATTGGGCATTTTATTGTATTGGGTTGTTCTTGTATTTGAGCATTTCATATTGTATGTAAGTTTTGTCACGAATTGCCAAAGGGGGAGATTGTTAGGTTCTAAAAGTTTAGAACAATTGGCAAATCGTGAACATAAACTTGTCTAGATATAGATCTTAGAGTCTATAGGTTTTATTAGACAATGCTCAAGGTGATTCAAGTCAAGATTCAAGAACATGTAAGCTGCAGAAAGAAAGATTCAGAAATTGCCTGGTTCGATCGATCAAAAAACAGGCTCGACCGATCGAAAGTCGTATCTACAGAATTTTAAGTTGGCCCAAATAGCAGTTCTAGCTCATTAAGGATTAAGGTTTCAAATTTACTTCTCCCACTATATAAAGGAAACCTTAAGCATGTTTTTTATAAGGCTTTTTAGAGAAAGAGAAGAGTGTGCCTCTTTTATATTTAGGGTTTTATTCCTAAAACCTCTCTTATAACTTCTACCGGTGTTGTTCCTTGAAGAATCTCAAGATCCGGTATTGTTGAAGTTGCTGCCTTCTCTAGTCATCAAAGGTGCTGATGATCTAAACCTTCAAGGGTGGTCTTGGAGTCACAAACAGGAGAGTTTGTGTTGCTAAACCTTTGAGTGGAATCTCAAAGTCACAAGCGTGGGTGTTTGTGTTTTGCTAAGATTAAAGAAAGAAGGAGTCCGTAGTCTCGGAGCTGTCACGTGATCGTGGTAGTAAGTTTCCTACAAGCAGGTAGCAATAGGATGTTAGTGGTCTAAGTCACTATTGTGTAAACTTCAATTCTTTCTAGTGGATTTGGTATTTTACCTCGAGGATAGCTAGGTTAAATCCTCCCAAGGTTTTTTATCGGTTTGGTTTTCCTAGGTCATCATATCTTTGTGTTCTTTATTTTTCTGCTGCTTTACTTGATATGATTGTTATTGTTTTAACCTAGATCTGAATAATAAACCTAAGTATTCACTTTGTTAATTAATTAGGTTAAACAATCTAGTTTTACAGGGGTCTAAATTTTAATAGATTGAGAAGCTATTGAGACAAAGTCCAGAAATCTCGATAGATCGAGTATGTGATAACTTTTGTCAAGAAAGGAAGTCCAAGGGGCTCGATAGATAGAAAGCTGTCGAGGATCTGTCGAGAAGCTGTCAAGCTTGATAAAAAGCAATTTTTCAAAGAGAGGAAAAATGCACAATAATGAATGCAAACAAGTAAGCTACTCAAATATAGATCCAATCAACATGTTAAGCTCTCAAAAACATCTTTTAACTAGAAAATGCAAAGTATTCATAGATCCAAAACACACACACACACACACACACACACACACACACACACACACACACACACACATACACATTAAACAAGTCTAACCAATTTTATATTTCAAAATCGAGTTAAGACAGTTTAGTGAGTATACATTAACACATGTATCCCTTGTGATGGCCGAATCACATTTTACCTGTACATATATCAAAAGTATTAAAGAATTTTGTGTGTTGTGTGTGAAAACATCACAAGATTACATAAGTGTCTTATGTTATGACGATTTGAGATATGAGAAAATCAATTTAACTCATAGACAATCATAACTGCTTGATAGGGACTATCACCTTCGAGGTATATCCTATAACTCTCATGTCTCCTAGAAACATGATTGCAACCATATTTAAAAGCATATTAATTCTTTTTGCTTTTGATTTTCTTTGCATATTTTTTCTTTTGAGCATATCATGCATGAACATATAAGAGAGAGAGAAGAAAAACCTAATTATGTTTAGCTTAAACATCATAACTTTGCTATGCCGAAGCATACAGATGTTATTCATGATTGGCAGACTTTAATGGTGAGATGGTTATTTATACATTTCTTTTCAGATTTTTTAGTCCTTCCCGTCAAAAAAAGTGATATGAGTATTAAGTACAAGTGATTACTTAATCATACTCATCAAAAACACGAGCCACAAAGCTCACTTGCCTAATTGTACATTGAGATGCTCATCTAAACTACAAAATATATAAAGTTTAGAAAATTTTGTTTCAATGGCCATCTAAGGTACACAAGTACAAATGTACATAAACACACACTGTTTTTGTTTTTGTTTTTGTTTTTTTTTTTAAAAATTTTCTCTTTTAATTTTGAAAAACAAAACAAAATAAAAACTAAAAAACCAAACAAAACATTTAAACAATATGAAAGAATTAAGATAGATGCAGATGCATAAAAACATGATTCCAAAAGCAGATAAGAAATCAAGCAAAGAGAATCCTACTTTAAATAGAAAGAATTAAAGCAGAGGACAACAGAAAAGATAATTAAGTCTTAGGCTTCTTTATCACCCACACAGCACGAGTCTTTGGCCGTGAAGATGAAAATGCACGTGTCCGAGTATGTCTACTAAAGGACATAGAAGAATTAGAATTCTCCTGAAATTGAGTTAAAAAACTCAAAACTTGTAATAACTCTCCAAAAAAAGGTGTAATTCCTTGAAAGGAAACCTGTGACCGTTTAGACACTTGCTATTAAGGATACAACTTAAAGTAATTAGGACGAATGTGTCTAGAAACACCACAATGGTGACAAACATGAGCAGTTTTAGGACTACTAAACTTCCTAGGGTGAGGTCTATCAAAGATTTTGAATTATACAGATCAGTTATGGATTTCATACCTTTATCACCTTTCTCAGATTGGGGCACAAAGATAGTATTTGATTCAGAAGCCGTGGAAGAGGAGGGGTCGGAGGAAACAGCATATCCTAAGCCAGTCTTATTAGAGCTAGGATTTTGAGCACTCAAAATCTCATCAAGTTTTGCACTAGACATCCCCTCTATTTGAGTTCTAGCTTGACTAAGCTCAACCTCAAGATTCTTGACCTTCTCTTCTAATGAGGTATTTTCCACAACAAAAGTTTCAACTAACCTTGTAGTCTCATCTAGTTTGACTAACAGATTAGCTTTTTTAGTTTTTACCTCATTAAGCTCTTTTCTACAAAATGAGAAGTCTTTTCAGATTTTATAAATTCAGTGCATAGCTTATCATAGGCTTCCTAAATGGTCAACTTCTTGGGTACTTCATCATCAGAAGAATCTCCACTATCACTAGCACTCTTCACAATCACCTTATCGGTTATGCCAGCAAAAGTCATAAAGTGACCACATTCATCCACATACTCATCAGAAGAGTCATTCTTAGTATCACTCCAAGTAGCAACCAACCATTTATCTTTTGAATTCTTGGTCTTTTCCTTCATAAGATAGTTTGGGTATTCTATCCTCATATAACCAAAACATTTGCACTCATGGCACTGGATAAGGGGTTTCTCATTCTTGCCCTTCCTAGAGGATTTAGATTTCCTAGGAGGTTTGTCTTTATCATTTTACCTAAATCTCATCAGCTTGATAATCTCATCAGCTATGAAGGTTAGATCCTCATCCTCATCCTCATCTTCATCTTCATCATCTTCATTTTCATCTTCATCTTCAAAGTCATCAATCTCTTCCTCTGTACCCTTAAGAGCCAAGTTTCTACTCTTTTCACCTTTTCCCATTAAACCTAATCTCATCTCATAAGTTTGAAGGTTCCCTACAAACTCAGTCAAAGGAATTTGATCAATGTTCTTCACTTCTCCAATGACAGTGATCTTGGCATGGAATCTTTCAGGTAGGGACCTAAGGATTTTCCTAACAATTTTGGATTCCGCAATAGATTCTCCAAGATTGAAGGCAGAATTCACAATATCCTTGAATTTAGCATAGAACTCATCAAAGGTCTCATCCTCCTCTATCCTTATTTCTTCAAAACTACTAGTAAGCCTTTGAAGTTTCATAGTCTTTACTACCTTGGTACCTTCACTGGTGGTCTCAAGAATGGTCCATGCTTCCTTGGCAACTTCCGTGGATGATATTTTCTTGAATTCTTAATTGGTCACCCCATAAAACAAAGCATTCAAGACCCTATTATAGAAATTTTCCGCTTTGATTGTTGTTTCATCCTAATCCACCGGTGCTTCCATTGGCTTAATCCAGCCAACTTCAACAGCTGGCCATACCTGTTCACCTAGAGCCTGCAAAAAAATTTTCATACTAACTTTCTAGTATGCATAATTAGTGCCATCAAATAAAGGAAGAATCAAAATAGATTGTCCACGATCCATGACAACGAGAGTCAAGGATCACACTTAGGAAATTAATCCAATCATAGTGTACCCACTCTGATACCACTTGTTAGGAAATTTAGACATCGGTTGATAGAATTAATAAGTTTTAAACTCAAGTTGTTAATTAGTTTTATTTTGAATATACCTTGTTAAAAAAAAAAAAAAACATCGATATCATGTCAATATCATGCACAACAGAAAAATGAATAACACAAGCTATGATGACCTAGGAAAACCAATAAAACAAACTAGTTTCATAGTAAAAAACCTGGGGGGAAACCTTCCCAAAAAGGATTCCACTATAATAAAGAGAAGTTTCAGATTTAGTACAAAATCTTTGTCCCTAGACTCTACAATCCTTGTAGATGAACTTACAATAGAAGCCTTTTACCACTTCAGAAACTCTGAACTCTTCAATATATGAACGCCACCCTTTTGCACGGATCCCAATACGTGACTAACCAATGATGCATGACTCCTATTACGTGACTAACTCACCAACTTGAAGAAGATATTAGCTGCAAAGTTTTTCACTTCATCAACAATGAAGATCAAGAAACTCTTGGTTACAAAACCCTAAGGTGCAAAGACGCAGTAGCTTTCTTCAGAAAGAATAAGACACTTGGTCACTTTTTCATGTTCTCCTTGTATTCTCTTATGTGACGGCCTTTAAAATAAGCCTTATATATGTCTAGGATTATGAGAAAAGAAACCCTACACATACATGTTAGCATGGGCCTAAAATCAGATCTAAAAATTCTAATTTCGTAGATCTTGATAGATACTGTATCTGTCGAGACCTTGATAGATATATCTGTCGAGCTATCTGTCGAGCTTTAATGAACAACACTTCTTCACTTGTTTCTTAGACAGATTTGCATAGCTTCAATACTAGGCTTGAACTCTTGTTTCTTGAAGTACTAAACACATCCTAGATCTACCCAATTACAAGTAAAATGTGTTTTGTCAACGGATTAGCCAATTTACAATAATATATGCCTCTAACAGTATCCACATATGTCCTAACAAATAGTATCAAAAAGTACAATAAGACCCATGAATAGTACCAAAAAGAAGCTAAAAATTGAAATAAACTGAAGCTTGTAGCTCAGCCCAAACGGGCTTTGAGTGTGAAAGGAAAAGAGGCAGCCCTTCACTAGCCGGTGGGAGGGAAAGAGATAAGGGGTAGGTGTGGGTCTACAAAAAATCAATCACCTTTGTTTTTTTGTAAAATGTGAAACATATGCGATGATGGGTATTTTTAGGTAATTTGATAGCTCAAAAGAAATAATCAAAGAGTGCGAATAAACTTGGGCCCAAACCAATGATTGGAGTTGCTAGTTGTGTGTATAGAGGCTCTTTTGATAAGCTTGTGCTTTTGGTAGAATGTGACAAGTTTTAAGTCTGAAATTGGATATTGTTTTAGATGTTCACAAGCAATGAGTTTTTTTTTTTTTTTTTTGGGAGGGTGGGTGGATGACGAAATTATCTAACTTTTTTCAATTGTGGATTCAAATTAAAACAAATAACAATCTATCACCTAAGATGTGGGTATAGTAATTTTCTATTTTAATTGTATCAGTTTAGTTCTATGACATTTTGGTATTGTGTCAAAAATAGTCCCGATAAAAGTGTTGACGTGCCTAATAGCCAAAATAAAAAATTATTTTTATGCTACCTAAGAGCATTCACATCAGCTTGTGCAAAAAATTCCATCTATCTTAGCATAAAAACTTACTTTTCTATTTTACATACTTATTTTTCAAAACATCTCACATCATATTATCTATTTTACACTACGTTACATTGAAATATCTATTTTTCTTGAATTTTTTAATTATTTCTTTTTCTTCACACATAATAACCACCATTCACTCTCTTCATTTAGATTTCAATCTCGGGATACGTAAAGAAATGATAAATATATATATATATATATATATATATATGTAAAGTGAATAATGTCAATATAAACTTACATTGTAACAACTTTGCATATAAACTTACATAGTTACTGTAGAAACTTTACAAATATACACATTTTTAACTTGACTGATGTGGGTGATTTTGGAAATTGAATGCGTAAAATTGATACATTTTCCTATTTTGCATTGTTTGGTACAAATGTTCTAACATGCCACATGGTCTAACTTGTAGAAACAGTGACTTCAAGTAAGGATAGTAATGTATTACTAACCTCTGAGCACATGCTCACGCGCAAGCTCAGAGGCTCTTCTATTTTATAGGTAAATTTTAATAATTTACATCTCTTATAATTTGGAATTGCTACATTTTCGAATTTAAAAAAAAACCTAGGGGTGTGATGAAAATTTGATAAGTATTTTGTAGTACTCTATAAAAATCTAATGGTACATAATAGAATATTATACGGATTTGCAACAATTTGGAAAAAAAAAAAAAAAAAAGGAGTAATAGATGGACTTTAAATATTCAATGAATAAAGAGAAAACACTAATTTTTTTTTATAGATTAAGATAAACAAGAAAGTTAGTTTGTTTTTTTATTTTGTCATAGGAAAGACATCCATTAACTTTTTAAAATTTAAAATACTCAACTTCTAATCCTTATCTTTTCTTTTATTTTTTTAATAAAATAAAACTTTTAAAATTGTTTAGAACTCTCGGTTACTCTTTAACTAAATTTTAAAATTTTAGATAAGTAAAAACTTAAAAATTCCATACACCTACATGTTTAAGGCTTAATAAAAATTGGTTAGGATAACCAATTATCACTTTTCTATACACCTTTCTTTTTTATGAGAAATTCTATTCAGAAAATGTGGAGAAGGTAAATACGTGGGAGGATACGTAGGGAGTTTTTAAAGCTATTGAGAGTAGAAATAGGAATTTATATCAACGTAGAAGTAGGAATTTATTAGAAGTAGGAATTTATTAGAAGTATGAAGACATTTCAATATAGAAGCAGGAATTTATTATTTTTGTCAATTTACTATTTTAACCCCATTTTAAGTTTTAGGTAGGGGTATTTTTTACAGTAAAAAAAATAATTACTAATTTTATTTTTTTAATTTACTATTTTAACCCAATTTTTAAATTGTTGGTTAGTTAATTTAGGGGTATTTTTGATAGTAAAAAAAACAATAACTAACTTTCTGAATCATCTTAATATATACAGATAAACCCGGTTTAAAACACTATTATTACTATTTTCGTATATTTTCCAAAAAGTATACTATTTCTAAAAAAAAAAAAAAGTCAGAATAGTTCGGTGCACAATTGTGTCTTTTATAGCCTGTGTGCACTAGTTATCAGATGAATTTGCTACGCCATTGCCCAATTTTCGGGATTTTGAAAGCCACGGAGGATGAACTCGCTAACTGGTTATCAGATATTGAGAACACCAAGTAAATGGCTTCCATTTGATCTCAACGCTGGAGCTTTTCATCCTCTTCCCATGTTGAGGCCCTTTAGACAAATCAAATATTAATTTGGGAAGTGAATCCCTAGTCCTGACTGCAGAGGAGAATCAAATCTAGGTGTGTTAAAAAAAAAATATTGAACACATTAAAACATTGAAAGAAAAAGAGAGAGATGAGGATTTTAGTAATTTCAAATTCAATCAGTGCAGTTGACTTATTTGTTTTTTTGTCCTCTCTCCCTACTCTATGGGGTCCCTGGCTGGTTCTATCTTCTAAGATGCCATTCATTTGCTATTATCATTTATCAATATATCATATATGTAGCTCCAAACGCACTTACATCAACGCAAACAAAAGAAAAAAAAAAGGAAAAAATAATAATTAAAAAAAAATTCAACAAATGATTTGCTCTCTCAAATGGAACCTAGAGAGAGATTTCCCCAAATCTTTTTGATCTCCGCCGTCTCCTCTCGGATGGGCCTCTCCGTCGGCAGTATCAATTTCGCTGTCGCTGTCGTCGTTGATTGAGCATTCTTTGGCTCTTTGATCTCTTCGTTCTCTCTAGTCAAGTATAGGGATTTGGTTCCATAGTTAATAATCAAAAGTTTAGTTTTAAATTTTTAATTAAACAATATTTTAAAATATTAGTGTGAATTTTGCTGCATTTTTTTTCTTCTTTTTTCTTCTTCTTCTTCTTCTTCTTCTTCTTCTTCTTCTTCTTCTTCTTCTTCTTCTTTTTTCCAACTTGTTATGGAGAGATTTGCCTGCAAGTATTTTGGAAATTGATTAATTTTGCATCTTTATTCTGAATTTATAGGTTATTTGTTAAATTTTTGTAAAAATATTCTATTAAAAATTTGAAATATTGCATTACTTTTTTTTACACAACATTTATAACATATATAAACAAGTTCATAGACATATCCACACCTAGAAGGTGTGGCCCAAAGCAAGGTAAAAATAAGAACCCTTATCTAAGAAAGTAACTAGACATCATTCTAAAGAAAAAGACCATATAGAAGGGTAAACCCCATGGAAGGGAAAAAGGCCCCAAGGTCTACAGACATGGGCAGCTCCATGACTAGCCTAGGAGGTTCAAATGAACCCCCTGACTTAGTCCCAAAAGAAACATTATATATTTTTTTTAGATTTTTTTAAAAATTTTGATCCCTATAATAAAAATTTTGAACAATCTTACCTTAGATTTTTTGTTAAGCCCAATTGAAATAAGCTTGAATATGATCCTTAGTTTTTATGTTTTCTTAGTTTTTCTTTATGTCCAATCAAGTAGTTTGATAAGTGCTCTACACATTTCCAAGTCTAAGAAGTATTTTACTACTTACTCCAACTCAAAGAGAGTGACCGAGTTTTAATCATACACTTCAAAAGCAAAAATTTATTACTAGAGAATTATTTTTCTTAGTTTCACGCTTGGTGGTAGGCCATCCTGTGGGGCGCTTGCAACTCGGTTCCCTCCCAATATCTCAGACCATGGATGCACTAGAAGGCTTATGGAGAAAACTAAAGCTTTCCGATGAAGAAGAGTCTGGAGTAAAATATATCGAGAATGCCACTCACCCACACCGAATCCTAGCGGCAAAGTTCTTGACTAAAAGAATGGTGAACATCGAGTCAGTAGCCTATACCTTTAAACCGCTTTGGCATCCCTAAGGCGAACTAAACATCAAAGACATGGGGGACAACAAACTCTTTTTCACCTTTGAAGATGAGTATGATCTCGAGAGGGTACTAGAACACGAACCCTGGACTTATGACAAACATCTAGTCATCTTCGAGCCAGTGGAGGTAAATGTCCCTATCTCTGCTCTTTCTTTCCAATATATACCTTTTTGGGTCCAAATACATGACTTGCCGGTGCACTGCCTCACTCCCAATTTTCGGGATTCAATTGGGAGCTTTCTGGGAACATTGCTGCATATGTCCAATTCTAAAGGTAAAGGCAGCTCAAGGAATTTCCTCCGAGTTAGGGTTAAGATTGACATCACCAAACCCCTTAATAGAGTCCGTAAAGTATGGTCGGCAGGCAAGGTAATTGGTTGGGCTGCTTTAAGATACGAACACCTACCAAACTTTTGTTATTGGTGTGGGAGAGTGTCTCACGATGACAAAGATTGTGAAATCTAGTTAAAGAGCAAGGGATCTTTGAAAAAAGAAGATCAACAGTACAGCGAATGGAGATGGAGACCATAACTTCCGAAAAACATCAATGGTGGTAGTAGGTTACAAACCATACTCCATGGGGAAAAAATCGCATACAAAGGACGATGATTACCATCAGTCCAACGTGGAAAAATCTTGTACGATGAATGTGAATCCCAAGGAAAGCACAAAGAGCCTGCAATCGGTGGCTATGGAAAAGATAAACCTTATCCCTCAGTCCCAAGAGAAGGAAAGTCCAAAAACTGACACGAGAATCCCAGATGTTACGGATACGTTACCGATAACTGATTTGGCCGTGAATTAAGGAAATAAAAATGCAAAAGGAACGGTTATGAGCCCCATTAAATGTGAGACCAATGACATCCTATTTATCAATGAACTACGTGAGCCAAGCCACTCATCTCATAACCCCACCATAAAACACAACCCATTAAAACAGGCCCACCCCAACAACACTCATGAATTCGGCCCAACAAACACACTAGCTAACAAGATCCTAACCCCACCCACTACCAAGCCCAATACTTCCATCAAAGCCCACAAAACCACTTGGACTAGATTGATATGTAACACAAAAAACACCATGCACGAGGAAACCATGATAGACCTTGAACCTCGTAGGGACCTCATCCAACCTGAGGACCTTAGGCCATCCAAAAGGCAAACCTTAATCCAGTATGAAGATGCACCCCAAGCTTTTGAGGCGATAGCTGCTGCAAGAGAAAAATATTTGGTTGTTGGCCAAGTACAAGTTGCAATGGTGAGAATTTATAACAAGCAGTTGGCCTAATGCAAACTAATGATGCTGCATGTAAAATAGCATGACCCCAAGTAGAAACTGGTAATTTTGATTTCATAAGCAAAGATCGAGCAATAATTTGAAGTCTCTTGATAAGTGATTCAGCTAAGCCATTTTGAGTATGTGTATGGGCAAAAGGATGTTCAACATCAATTCTAATTGACATGCAATAGTCATCAAAAGCTTGATATGTGAATTCACCAACATTATCTAAATGAATTTTCCTAATTAGATAATCAGGAAATTGTACTCGCAACCTAATTATTTGAGCAAGAAGCCTAACAAATGCAACATTTTAGTAGAAAGTAGACATACATGTGACCATTCGGTAGGTGTATTGGTCCACATATATCACCTTGAATTCTTTCTAAAAAAAATGGACATTCAACAAAAATCTTTAAATGTGATGGTTTGGTAATTAATTTAACTTGAGAACATGCACTACATGGATAATCACTAGGTAAAAGAATCTTCTGATTCTTTAAGGGATTTCCATGAGAGTTTTCAATAATTTGACGCATCATTATTGATCCTGGATGTCTAAGACGATCATGCCAAAGCATAAAAACCTTTGGGTCCGAAAACTTCTGGTGTATTGCAACATTTGTATCAATAGTTCCCATTGTGGTATAATATAACCCAAAAGAGAAAATAGGTAGTTTTTCTAATATGAGCTTCTGGCCCGATACTATTGAAGTAATATAAAGAAATTTTTCATTGCCTACGTTATTGGTTTCAATATGATAACTATTATAATGTATATCCTTAAAGCTGAGTAAATTTTTGCTTGATTCAGAAAAAATACAAAGCATTGTCAATACAAAGTTTGTGCCCTTGGGCAGCATGATAATCGCTCTTCCAGGGCCTTCAATTAAGTTCAATGAACCTAATATGGTATTGACGTTGCACTGTCTACTAGACAAAAATCTTCCCTTGTCATCTTGGAATTGATTTTACCCGTAAGACCCATGCACCTTCATATATGCAAAACATAAATTAAACTTTATTACTTTAAACATATATAAAACATATCCAAATAAAAATACTTATTACAATGCGATAATATAATAAAAGCAAAAAAATTGTTATGGACATTTCCATCATCAATCATACTTATTATAATGCAATAATATAATAAAAGAAATTGGTATGGACATTTCCATCACCAATCACACCTATAACACTAAATTTCATGACTTTTTGATGGTTTATTCTATAAACCCTTGCCATTTTGGTTCTTCTAATGGTAAGGTGTGTTATTCCTTTTTGAAGAATTATGAGTATGATCCTCTCTACATTGACCTTTCCAGCTTTGAGTCCATGTGGATGAAGATGAACAATGCGAGGGGGTAGTAAGAAATGCTTGGGAGAGGTAACCCGCGGGAAACCCTATGGAGGTAGTGGTCAACAAGATAGATAATTGCAGCACAAACCTGAAAACATGGAGTGGACTCTCCTTTGGTAACATCAGACGACTTCTACACCAAAAAAAGCTTCTTACTCAAGTAGAAGCCTTATCCATGGCTGGGCATAATCATGATCAAATTCGAATGTTAAAAAGTGAAGTCTATGACCTTATGATCAAGGAAGACTGCATGTGGCAACAAAGATCACGAGTAGATTGGCTCAAAGCAGGAAAATTAAACACAAGCTACTTCACGAAATCGACGGAATTTCATATCGACGTTGACTCTTGATGACGGAACCATTTTGACAAAGGAAAATCATATTGGTGATGCAATGGTTGACCATTTCCAAAAGCTCTTCACTTCAACATCACCTTCCTTCTTTGATTCCATTCTTCAAGGGATTAAGTGTAATGTTACTGAAGAAATGAATGTAGAATTTACCAAACAATACACGACAAAGAAAGTGGAACAAGCCATCAAGCAAATGAAATCCATGGCTGCACCAGGCCCTGACAGTATGCTGCCCATGTACTATAAATCTTTTTAGACTACTGTAGGATAGGATGTCACTACTGCCTGCCAATCTGTATTAAACTTGGGCTCCCTTCCATCCAAAATAAACCACATTCATCACCCTCATTCCAAAAACGAAGTCCTCGACTAGTGCAAAAGATTTACGCCTCATTAGCTTATACAATGTTTTATACAAAATCAGCTCAAAAATAATTGCAAATTGCTTGAAAAAATGCCTCCCAAAGTTAGTTTATGAATACCAAAATGCCTTTATGTATGATCGTCTCATTTCCAACAACATTCTTATAGCCTTTGAAACTTTGCACGACGTTAAAAATAAAAGAAATGGCAGGTCTGGGTACATGGCTTTGAAGCTTGACATGAGCAAAGCATATGACCGAGTGGAATGGGTGTTCTTAGAAAAATTGATGGCTAGATTGGGTTTTGATCAAAAATTGATAAACCTGATAGGCCAAAAATGTATTGACCCCTTTGGTAACTTAATCAATTAGTTTAGCCAAGTGAAATTAATTAGTTTCAATTACATGCAATGAGCGTGGTAGCACAAAAAAATCAACAATTAAACTAAATGCAGTAGAAAATAAATTTGACACACTGATTTGTTTACGAATGGGGAAAAGCTCTGAGCAAAAACTCCACTGGGTGAATTTAAGGTCACCATTCCAAAGAATCCACTATTATCACAACAAACGGTTACAAGTAAAGGAATCCCAGTACCTTATACCGACCTACAGTTGAACCCTTACCACAATACACAATTGGACTTGTTCTATAGTGACAATCTCTCCTTTCAATGCACGGCTCTAAGTACATGACTAACCAATTGATGCACAGATACTAGTACGTAACTAACACACCAACTTGAGAAGGATGTTGGCTGCAAAGTTCTTCAATTCATCCACACTATGAAGAACACGAAACTCCTTGACTATAGAACCCTACAGCATACAAACACAGCAGCTTCTTCAAGAGAAAGATGAACTAGGGCATATGTCTCCGATCACAATAAGCCTTCATAAAACCTTTGCATCAAGTTTCATCAACTTGCATCTAATGTGATGGCCCTTAAAATAATCCTTTTATATGTTCATGGTTGTAAGAAAAGAAAGCCTAAACACATACATATGGATATGCGTAAAATCAGATCTGAAAAACTGATTTTCGTAATTCACAATAGATACAGCTGTCAAGCTTCATATTTTAAATCTTGATAGATACATCTGTCGAGCTATTTGTCGAGTTCTAAAACATAGCACTTCGTCACTTGATTCTTGGACAAATTTGCACGGCTTTAATACTTGAATTTTAACTTTTGTTTCTTGAAGTATTAAACACATCTTAGATCTACCCAATTACAAGTAAAGTGTGTTTTATCAAAGAATTAACCAATTCTAAATGACACGTAATAGGCCAAAAATGTATTGACCCCTTGTGATAAATTAATTAGCCAAATTTATTAATTAATCAATTTAATATGCAAATGAGTGGTAGCACAAACAAATCACCAATTAAACTAAGTATGCAATGGAAATTAAATGACACGGTGATTTGTTTACGAATAAGGAAAACCAACACGGCAAAAAACTCGATTGTCATTCATTGTCTGAGCTGTCTGAGCTGCACTATCTTTTCTTTAGGATAGCGTGTCATTCATTGTGGCCTATTTCGCATGTCCACACCATTCCTCTTGAGAGGTGTGTCTTTTTGTATGCTTTGGTCACTGATGCTCCTATCGGTTTTCCGCATCTGTTCCTTCGTTCTTTGAACGAGGTTCATCGGTCTAGTTCTACGGCTCATGCTTTGTTTTTTTCCTGTTTTTATTCATCGGATTCTCCTTTTTCTTGGTTTTGGTGAGTATCCTGCTTCTGAGCCTGTTCATGTTGTCGCTCCTATTGGTGCTACCTTTTTGAGGCAAAGGGCTGCTCAACTTCGAGCTAGCTCTAAGCGTGCTAGGGTAGAGCCATCCGATGTCACTCCACCCCCTTCTTCTTCTACAAATACTCATGCAGCTGGGACTTCTTCTGATCCTGCTGTTGCTGCTGCTGCTGCTGATGTTCCTCCACTGTTTGATGAGGTTTCTGACCTTCGTCGGACGCTTGACACTGTCGTGACCGTTCAGGCGGCTCATGGTCAGCTTTTGGTGGACATCCTTGATGAGCTACATGCGTTACGAGCGGATTTGGCGAGCTCTCGTCGATCTCCTCCTCCACCTTTTGATGATGAGTGAGTGCCCTTTGGCAATTCGTCACAAAAAGGGGGAGTACATAGTTCATTGTATCTAGGAGATTTTTTTTATGGAGATTTACATTGTATCTAGGAGATTTTTTTTGTGGAGATTTACATTTTAGGGGGAGTTTTTGTTTACTTGGTAGTGATACTGCGGAGCTTGTGGAGTTATTAGATTGTATCTAGATGCTTCACTGTGTATTCTCATTTTTAGCTCTTGTTTAGGAGATTTATTTTGTTGAGATACATTTGTGTGTATATGTTTCTTATTTCACTATGCTACTACTCTGCTTATTGATTTATATTGATGATGTTATTCATGATATATGTCTTTATTTTGTGTCATGTGAAATTAAGAAATTTTTTATTTATTTATGTATTTCCTGTTTTTTTCCACACATGCGTTTATGTGTTTGTTAAGTGTTACAGGAATATACAGGTGCTTTCAGTCGAGCTGCTGTCTACTTTGCAACTGTTAGATAGTAGTTTAGGTTGAATTGTTGAGTGGCTATTTTATTGTAATGGGCTATTTCAATTTGTAACTTTGAGCTTTTTGTTTAGTCTGTGTTTTGTCACGGATTGCCAATGGGGGAGTTTGTTAGGTTCTAAAGATTAGGAACTAATGTATTTAGAACTTCAATTTGTATGTTGGCAAACCATGATCAAAACAATGTTGAGTCGTGTGTTAGACTTGCTCAAAGTATGGGTTTAATTGTAAAGTTGGAATCGAGTTTTTATGCAGAAGTACTGTTCACTTTCTGTATGACTCGATCGATCGAAAATTAGACTCGATCGATCGAAAATCGTACAGAACGTTTTTCTGCAGAAAATTCCAACTCAGCCCAAGCCCGTTTTAATGTATAGGGTTTTATGTTTGCCCTAAGTATAAAAGGGAAAACCCTAGCCACGTTTTTAGAGTTCTGTTTTGCTGTGTTTGTGAATCTTTCTTTGAGATCTAGAGGTGTTTACCTTCACATACACTTAGGGTTTACAAACTTGAGATTTATGTCAAGAGTTGTGTAGATCGTTACAGTTGCAGAATCAAGAGAACACAAAGATATACAAGCAGGTGCGCTTGTGGATTTGTTGAAGAATTCCGGAAAGAAGGAGTCCGTGGATCTCGGAGCTATCATGGGGTCATGGTAGTAAGTTTCCTACACTCGGGTAGCAATATGACGTTAGTGGTCTAAGTCTATTGTGTAAACTTCGATTCTTTCATAGTGGATTCAGTTTACCTTGAGGATAGCTAGGTCAAATCCTCCCCAGGTTTTTACCGGTGTGGTTTCCTGGGTCATCAGATCTTTGTGTTGTTTATTTTTCCGCTGCTTTGTTATTTTTGCTTAACTGTGTTAACCTAGTTTTAATTAAATTACCTAAGTTAATAACTTGGCTAATTCTCTAGGTTAATCTGTTGGGTTTAAGGGGTCTAAACGAACTGACATATTCCATACAAGTGAAACACATATGTCCTAACAATCTCCCCCTTTGGCAATCTGTGACAAAACCACAACAAACAAATGAACATATGAGAGAAGTCATAAATCACTCAACTCATACTCACTTGTTGAATACAATAAAATCTATCCTAACACAAACTCTTGAAAAACTTTGCAAGAAAAGAGTTTATAGCAAGTAGACTTTGACAACCTGTATTTCTGAAACACCAAAAAAAAACTAATCAAGACATTTTAGTGTGAAACAGGAATAATAGATTGCATACAGGTAATAAGAAGCATGTGCATAAAGAGAGAAAAGAAACAACACATGTAAGGGTAGGAGAAAGAAACATACATCAACATATAAAGTAAATAAGTACAATGTATGTTAATAATGGTCACAAGACCCATGTACAAGAATAAATGTATCTCTAAAAGAAAGAAAAGAAAAAGATATAAGTAATCCTTACTACATCCCTCAAGATATCAACACTCCCCCTAACAAAATGGTCTTATACTAACTTTCCCCTTAAGTATGACTACTCTCAAATCAAAACTACTCCCCCTTTTTGTCACAAGTGACAAAGGAAAGAATGTCAAGTAGACATCTCATCGGTAAAGCTAGCATCTCCATTAGCATCAGAAGCAGCAGAATCAGAAGCCACTGGAGGAGGTGGAGGAGAAGTCTCGGGAGCGAAGCCACCCATGACAGCCTACCACCGTGCGATACGGCCGACATGAACGTTCACCTGATATAGCTCAGTAGAAAGTATATCAAAGCGAGCATCCATGCGCTAAAGCTGCGCCATAATGTCTCCGAGAGTCACATCGCCCATAGAAGAGAAGGGAGCGGATGTGGTTGGAGAAGATCGGGATAAAGTCGAATGGGAAGGAGGAGCTGCTGACCTAATATGTCGCGACCGAAACTACGCCTCGCTATGTTTAATGGTAGCGGCGTCTATGGCACATAGGACAATGAAGTGGTCGGATGAGGGAAAAAGAATAGAAAAATGGCTTAAAATCCGTGTAATAGTTGAAGGGAAAATAAGTTTATCACAGGTAGCTGTATCCCTATAGATGTCTATAATGGAAAGAATAAAATGTAAAGGAAAGTCTATAGTGAGGTGCTATAGAAGGGATAACAAAAATCAAGCATGAGGCTCTACGATAGAGTTGTAGAGAGATAGTGGGTGCAAAACAAAAGTCATCACCATGTTCAAAAATCTAGGACCTTTAGCAAAAGGCCTACATGATGTGAACTGACGCTCACCCCAATCAGAAGGGCGCTCATAGAAAGCAGAGATCGTCTTGTCTTTGGACATAGTCCTCAGACGCTCACAACTGGGGTAGTCAGGATGCTCTACCCTTGGGGGACACGGAGTACATCAGATACCAACTTCGGTGTGACCACTATGCGCGTACCTTGAACGCGAGTATGAAAAAGAGGTACTGAATAATCAAATCCATGTATGTTGGAGTAAAACTCCTAGATCAGCATGGAAGGACAAGTGACTAAGACGTTACACAGTGACTCCTAACCCCGACTGTGAATGACATTGGGTAGGTTAGTGTCAGCGAAGTCCGCCAAAATAACTTGGCGTTTTGAATGAACACCTCATTTAGAGAAGTTCTATGAGAAGTCCTTACGGGCATCCTTATCACGGAACCGAACAGAGGAGGGGGTAGGATCAGAAGATGAAGAGGCCCTAGAACGAAGAGGGTTCTAGGACGGAATAGACTTGTGTTTCAGTGCCATAGACACGACTAACATAAACAGAAGAGAGACAGAGACAGAAAGAGACAATCAGAAAAGTCCCAAATACAATTCAAATATATCAAGATATATTGAAGTGGAATAACGTATGCATGGGAATGCATGAACATGTAACATGCAACATAAAAGCATCAAGGGCTCAACCCAATCCAATCCTAACAGCACACAATCAAGTTGCACACAACTAAATGAATGATAATACTATTATAATGCTTATGTAATGCAATGTATGAGATTTTAAACTCATTTAAGCAAGAACCCATCCCAAAATTTCAACAAAAACTCATTAATTTTGAAAAACCCCAAAATTTTTAAAAACCCCAAAATATAGGTTTTAAAACATGAAATTCATGTAAATGAAAGAGATTAGAGGCTTACCAAGTGAAGAAAATCCTTGAAAACACTTGAAAATCACTTGGAATTGAGGTTTGGAATGAGAGAGAGTGATTTGGGAGGTGAGAAGACAAAGCTATCGAGAGAGAGAGATCATGAGAAATGAAGTCCAGATCGCACAGAACCTATCTATAGAATCTTAGTAAATCTCGACAGATAGAGGTGTCGAGAGGTTTTGAGACATCTGTTGAGAAAGGTGTCGAGAACACAAAACGTCGACAGATGAAGCTATCAAGGATTTGTCGAGGGACAAAACAAAGAACAGACAAAAGAAGCTTGATCGATCCATCAGGTGTCGAAAAGATATCAAGGATCTAGAAGGAATCTTGATCGATCCACCTAGCTGTCGAGAGGTGTCAAGATTACGATAAGAAACAGCTTAAGAGCTCGACAGATAGACAGGTGTCGAGGAGGTGTCGAGATTGCTTAAAGGCGATTTTTCAAGAAGGGAAAAACATAGACATGAATACAATCAAGCATGTAACTCAACCAATGATCCAAGCACCATTTTGAGTTCTCAAAATCATCTCTTAACAAAAGAATGATAAGCATTTTGATCCCAAAACACACACACACACACACACACACACACACAACAAGTCTAACCAATTTTATATTTCAAAAACAAGTTAAGACAGTTTAGTGAGCATACATTAACACATGTAAACTTTGTGATGGCCAAATCACATTGTACCTGCACATGTGTCAAGAGTAGCAAAGAATATTGTGTGTGAAAAACATCACAAGATTTGCATAAGTGTACACATGTTATGACGATTTGAGATATGGGAAAATCGCTTTAACTCACACATAATCATAACTGTTTGATGGGGACTATCACCTTCGAGGTACATCCTATAACTCCCACATCTCCTAGAATACACGCTTGCAATCATATTTAAAAGCATTTTTGATCTTTTTGCTTTTTAATTTTTTTTGCATATATTTTTTTCAAGCAAACCATGCATGGGCATATATAAGAGAAGAAAGAAATATCCAATGATGTTAGGCTTTTGACATTGCACTTTTGCTATGCTGAAGCATACATATGTCATTTTATGATTGGTGGGTAACAGTTGTGAGATGGTTATTTATGCCTTTCTCTTAGGATTTTCTAGTTCTACCCGTTAAAAAGAGTGATACGAGTGTTAAGTACAAGAGATAACTTAATCTTACTCATCACAAACATGAGCCACAAAACTCACTTGCTTAGTTGCACATAGAGATACTTATCTAAGCTACAAAGGATACAAAGTTTAGAAAAGTTTGTTTCAATGGCCATCCAAGGTACACAAGTACTAATGTACACAAACACACACTGTTTTTGTATTTTTTTTTATTTTTCAATTTTTTTTATTTATTTTTATATGAAAAACAAAGCAAAGAAAAGCAAAGCAAAGCAAAGCTGAAAAATAGCCAAACAAAAACATGTTAAACAAAACAAAACAATGCATAAAACTAGACACATAAGCATGAAAACATGATTCCAAAATAAGATAAGAAATCAAGCAAAGAGAGTCCTTCTTTAGATAGAAAGAATTAAACCAGAGGACAACAGAAAAGACAATTAAGTCTTAGGTTCCTTTCTCACCCACACAACATGAGTCTTTGGCCGTGAAGATGAAAATACACGTGTCTTAGTATGTCTATTAAAGGACATAGAAGAATTAAGATTCTCCTGAAATTGAGTTAAAAAGCTTGAGGCTTTTAATAACTCACCAAGAATAGGTACAGAGCCTTTAGACAAAGGATGAGATCCATTGAACACTCGCTTATGAGGAAACAACTTGAAACAATTAGGACAAGTGTGACCGGAAGCACCACAATGGTGACAAACATGAGTAGTTTTAGAGCTACTCGGCTTCTTGGAAGAAGGTCTAACTTTTGAGGTTTACTAAGAACTTAACTTAGGACAATTTGGCCTAATATGACCAACAATATGACAATGATGACAAGTGGGGACAAATTCAGATTTTTTATTCAGCCTAGGAGGAGTTTTAGACATAGGTTTAGAAATTTCAGCGTTAACATCAGATTGTTTACCTTTGTCTATCTTAGCAATATTAGCCTTCAACTCTCCATTATTCATTTTAAATGGAGGATTACAAAAATCTTTTTCTTTTGAGTTAGGCTCAACAACAAGTTTGACACTAGTTAATTTTTCAACTTCAGTTTTAAATTCAACTAGTTGCTATTCCAAACTTTTAATTTTGTCTACCTGAGATGAAATTTGATTTTTAAAATTCTCATTCAAATTATTAGCTTCATCCAATTTTGCAATCAAATTATCTTTTTCAAGCTTGACCTTTTTAAAATTAGCTTTTAATTTTGCAGAACTTTTAAGAGATCTCATACAAAAATTATAAAGCTTACAATAGGCATCTTGAATATCATCATCATCATTCAACACAAGATCATGCAATTCAAAACAATCAAGAGTTTCCTTGACAACAGGGGTCAATGGATCACACAGCAAAGATTAAACCTAATCAGAGTGTGCCTGCTCTGATACCACTTGATAGGCCAAAAATGTATTGACCTCTTGTGATGAATTAATTGATTAATTAGCCAAGTTTATTAATTAATTAATTTAACATGCAAACGCGTGGTAGCACAAACAAATCACCAATTAAACTAAGTATGCAGTGGAAATTAAATGACACAGTGATTTGTTTATGAATGGAGAAAACCAACAAGACAAAAACCCCACTGGGTGATTTTAAGGTCACCACTCCCAAGAATCCACGATTATCACAACAAGTGGTTATAAGTAAAGGAATCATAGTACCTTATACCCACCTACAGTTGAACCCTTAAACCAATACCCAATTGGACTTGTTCTGTATTGACAATTTCTCATTTTGATGCACGGCTCCCGGTACGTGACTAACCAATTGCGTGGATCTCAGTACACGACTTCAATCACCAACTAGAGAAATTTGTTGGCCGCAAAGTTCTTCAGTTCATCACATGATGAAGATCTAAAAGATGTTTGGTCATAAAACCCTATGGTGTACAAACACAACAACTTCTTCACAAGAAAGATGAACTAGGGCAAAACTTTGTCTCCGGTCACAATTTGCTTGAACAGATTTTGCTCAATGCTGATGCAACTTGTGAACTCTATGACGGCCCTTAAAATAATCCTTTTATATGTCTAGGGTTATGAGAAAAGAAGGCCCAAACACATAATCACGGATGGGAAGAAAACAGACCAGAAATTTTGTTTTTCATAAACCTCGACAGATAGCATCTATCGAGAAGTTGTTGAGCAGCTGTCGAGCCACGAGATTGGAACAGCTTCCTAAGCTCGATAGATGCTAGCTGTCGAGCTTTAATGACAGACACTTCTTAGCTTGTTTCTTGGACAGATTCACATGGCTTTAACACTTGATCTTGAAACAAGGTTTCTTGAAGTATTAAACACATCCTAGATCTACCCAATTACAAGTAAAGTTCATTTTGTCAAAGGATTAGCCAATTACATAATATAATAACATATTTTCCTTACAAGTGAAACACATATGTCCTAACAATATGTTCTTAACATGATTCACATATACCCTAACAATCCCCCCCTTTGGGCAATCCATGACAAATCCACAACAAGCAAATGAAATATGAGAGAAGTCATAAATCACACAACTCATACTCACTTGTTGAATACAATAAAATCTATCCTTACGCAAACTCTTGAAAAACTTTGCAAGAAGAGAGTTCATGGCATGGAAGATTTTGACAACCTGTATTTCTAAAACACTTTTTAACAAAACTCACGGCATCTTAGTATGAAACAGAAATAAAAGACTGCATACAAGAAATAAGAAGCATGTGCATAAAGAGAGAAAAAAAAAAAAAAAAACAACACATGAAGAGATAGGTGAAAGAATGTAATAACAACCTCAATAAATATATCCATAATGAGTACAAGTTTGCTATCACAATGTAAGAAAAATGTATCTAAAAAGTAAAGAAAACAATAGATACAAAAAAATCCTCACTACGTCCCTCATAAAAAAAAAAAAAAAAAACACTCCCCTAACAAAAATCTCCTGTACTAATTCTCCCTCTAAGAACATGACTACTCTCATACCCAAAACTACTTCGCCTTTTTGTCATGAATGACAAAAGGCAAGTCACTCAAGCAGTCATCTCCTCGTCATCGGAAGAGCTAGCACCCTCATCCTCATCATCATAATCATCGGAGTCACCATCATCGTCCTCGTCCTCAAATGCCTCTGGAAAAGGAGAGGGAGATGCCACGAAGCTACCAAGGCGAGCCTGTCATCATGCAATACGACCGACATGGGTGTTCACCTAACACAACTCATTACTGAGAGTGTCAAGGCAAGCATCTATGCGCTGAAGCTGCACCATGACTACCTTGAAGGTCACACCACTCGAGGAAGAAGAAGGTGCGAAGGTAGATGGAGTGGAAGAGGCTAGAGGAGTCGTTGTCTTGGTCCATGGCCGCTTCGGTTAAAGCTGGGCCTCGCTCCGTCTAATGGGTGCGCTGCTGATAACACTTATGATAGAGAAGTGTGCAAACTCGGGATAGGAGACAGACTCGTGGCGAATGATCCTCGTGATAGCAGAAGGGAAAATAAACTTATCACGGGTCGTCGTATCTTTATAGATATCAATAAGGGAGAGTATAAAGTATAAGGGAAAGTCTATGGTAAACCCCTTAAGGAGAGATCACAAAAATTGAGCACGAGGCTCGGTAATCGAATTATAGTGAGACAAGGGATGTAAAACAAATGTCATCACCATATTCAGGAACCTTAGACCTTTTGCAAAGCCCGAGCAATGGGTATTTTGACGGTCACCCCAAGATGAAGGTGTCTCACAAAATAAGGACATGAGTTCATCTTTGGACACAGTCCGTAGATGAGGACAATTAGGATAATTAGGATGTGATACCCTCAGGACATGTAGCACATTAGAGATAAGCTCTAGAGTGACTACTATACGTATACCTTGAATAGAAGGGATAAAGTGAGGTATGGAAGAATCAAATCTGTGCATATTGGAGTAAAACTCTTGTATGATCACGGAGGGACAGCTGATCGGGATGTCACAAAGGGACTCTTAACCCCTACTGTAAATGACAGTGGGTAAGTTAGTATCAGAAAAATCCGAAAGAATGACTTGGCGTTTCGAATGAATGCCGCATCGAGAAAAGTTCTCTGAAAATTCCTTGCGGGCTTTATCATCACAGAACCTGACATGAAAAGGAGTAGAATCAGAGGAAGAAGATGCCCTAAAACAAAGAGGGTTCTGGGATGGAGCAGACTTGCGCTTAGGTGCCATATGTAGACTAATCAAGAGAGAGAGAGAGAGAGAGAGAGAGAGAGAGAGAGAGACAAGTAGAACAGTACCAAACAATATCAATATCAATAAGATAGAAAAGAAAGGTATGTATGCATGAAAAATGCATGAACATGTGACACGCAATAATGAAAACATCATGGGCTCAGCCCAATCCAATCCTACCAGCACACAAGATTTCAACGTGAAAAACACACATCTATAATGCATGAAACATTGTGAAAATGAAAGTGTAATGCAATGCATGAGCATATGGGATCATTTAAACAAAACCCAACCCAAAAATTTTACAAAAACTCCGTCAATTTTGAAAAACCCCGAAAATTTTCAAAAACCCCAAAAGTTTAGGTCAAAATGTATGAAATGCATGATTAATGAGAGAAAAGAGATCATACCAGAGGGAAAATGCAAGGATTAGGCCGAAAACCAAGTAGGGAAGATGAAGAGTTTGAGTGAGAAGTGTTTAGGGGAGAGAGAGAGAGAGAGAGAGAGAGAGAGAGAGAGAGAGAGAGAGAGAGAGAGAGAGAGAAGTTTTCTATCGAGAGAAATCGGAGAGAAATAAGGGAAAATTCGCACTGAAGCTATATATAGAAAACACGAAGCTCAATGGATCGAGAGGTGTTAAGCACTAATTCTCGATAGATTCATCTATTGAGGTGCTATCGAGAGCTGTCCACAGTAAAGAGACCTCGATGGATCGAATAACTATCGAGCATCTATCGAGTAGGTAGAAAGTTTCTCGATGGATCGAGAATTTTTGAGAAACTATCGTGACAAATTCTGAAAAGCTTCGATGGATTAAGATTGCATTAACTTCTGTCGAGAAAGGAACATCAAAGATCTCGATGGATAGCTAGTTGTCGAAAGCTGTCGAGATGTGCAAAAACAGTTTTTCAAAGAAGAGAAAAATACAAAAATGAATGCAATCAAGTAGGCTACTCAACCAAAGATCCAATCAACATTTTAAACTCTCAAAACTCAACAAGAAAAATGTCAAGCATTTAGATCCAAAATACACACACACACACACACGCACACATACACACACTAAACAAGTCTAACCAATTTTATGTTTCAAAAAAAAATCAAGACATTTTAGTGAGCATACATTAACACATGTATTCTTTGTGATGGCCAAATCACGTTGTACCTGCACATGTATCAAAAGTAGCAAAGAATATCGTGTGTTATGTGTGAAAACATCGCAAGATTGCATAAGTGTCTAGATGTTATGACAATTTGAGATATGAGAAAATCAAATTAACTCACACACAATCATAATTACTTGATGGGGACTATCACCTTCGAGGTACATCCTATAACTCCCACATCTCTTAGAAGACACGCTTCCAATTATATATAAAGCATTTTAATTCTCTTTGATTTTATCGTTCTTTGTATATTTTTCTTTTGTAAAACATATCATGCATGGGTATATAAGAGAGAAAAAAAAAATACCCAATTATGCTAAGATTTTGACATTGCACTTTTACCATGCCGAAGCATACATATGTCATTTCAAGAGATTACTTAATCTTACTCATCACAAACACGAGCCAAAAAGCTCACTTGTTTAGTTGTGCATGGAGATGCTTATCTAAGCTACAAAAGATACAAAGTTTACAAAACTTTGTTTTAATGGCCCTCCAAGGTACACAAGTACTAATGTACACAAAGCACACACTGTTTTTGTATTTTTCTGATTTTTCAATTTTTTTATGTAAAACAAAATAAAGCAAAACTGAAAACAAACAAACAAAAACATGTTAAACAAATCATAGCATAAAAATTAGACTGACTAAAAAACAAGAAAGCAAAATACACAAGTAATGCAAACAAAAATTAGAGGGAGAGAAAAAAAGTGACTAGATCACTTAGAGCCTTGTTCCTTCCACACCTTGGAAGAACTTTTCCATTTGGCGAACCCTTGATCTAGCAATGAGGGGGAAGCATTGAAACCGTTCAAGTTTAAAAGGAACATGAGGGCTTTGAGAAGATCTCCAAGAGGAGCAAAAGAAGATGGAAACTAATTCTGGTTTCTGGATGAGATCATACTATTGCTTTGTTGAGTGACTAACCACTTATAGCAATTAGGGCAAGTATGTCCAGCAGCTCCATAGTGATGACAAAGATGCTGCCTCTTCTGTTTAGAATTTGGTTATTGCTCTTCTTAGCCCTAGGTTTTAGTCTCTTTCTTATCAAGCTTAGGGTGTGCTCCTAAGATAGATTTACCCTTATCTATGGTCTCACTAGCTAAAGCAGTTTTGACTTCATTGTTCTCAGATTCAATATTATTAGCAAGAGAAACAAACACAGTAGTAGTAGAAGAAGCAATATTAGAAGAAGAGAAATCATATACTAAACCGGTTCAATTAGAAACAGATTTCTAAAAACTGAGCATTTCATCAAGTTTTGCACTTGAAGGATACACTCAAGTAAATGGCCCTCATGAAAGAGCCAATGGCCCTAAAAACTGAGCATCTCAGTGAAAGAGCAAATGGCCCTCGTTGTTCGTTATGTGAACAAAAAAGAAATTATTATAGAGCGGTTCCTTGGTATTGTACATGTATCAAGTATCACCGCTTTGTCACTCAAATATGCTATTGAATGTTTACTTTGTAAACATAATTTAAGTTTATCGAAATTACGTGCGCAAGGTTATGATGAGGCTAGTAATATGCAAGGTGATATCAATGGTCTCAAAACTTTAATTTTGAAAGAGAATAAGTTAGCATTTTATGTCCATTGTTTTGTTCATCAACATCAATTGGCTCTTGTTGCTGTTGTTAAAAATCACATTAACATTGCTGAATTTTTTTATGTGATTAGTAATTTAGTAACTGTTGTTGGAGGCTCTTATAAGAGATGAGATGCTCTTCGAGATGCACAATTGACCAAAATTAAAGAAGAATTAGAGAATGGTGTATGTAGAAGTGGGCAAGGTTTGAATCAAGAGACAAATCTTAAATGTCCTGGTGATACACGTTGGGGATCGTATTATGAGACTATTCTCAACTTGATTTTGATGTTCTATGCTGTTGTTGATATACTTGAGATTATTGAAGAAGATGGCCTCTCCGTCAATTCTATCTTTTGAATTTGTCTTTGCTCTACACTTGATGAAAAACTTTTTAGGGATCACAAATGAGTTGTCAATAGCATTACAAAAAAAAAAAAAAATAAATAAATAAATAACAAAAAATCAAGATATAGTAAATGCTAAAAATCTTGTTAAAGTGTCTAAGCAACGATCGCAAGTGATGAGAGATGATGAATGGATATCTTTATTGATTGCAGTGTCTTCATTTTGTACCGCACGTGATATTCCTATTTTGAACATGGATGAAATATTTGTGGTTAGTGGGAGGCCACGACGCAACACCCAACAAAATACAAATTTACATCATTATCGTGTTGAGCTATTCTACACAGTCATAGTTTTGTAACTTCAAGAGCTTAACAACTGTTTTTTAGAGGCAAATACCGATTTGCTACTTTGTATGGCTTTCTTTGAATCCAAGTAATTCATTTATGGCTTTTGATAAGGAAAAGTTGATACGTCTAGCAAAGTTCTATCCATTTGATTTTCTTGGGACAGATATCTTGACACTTGACTCTTAACTTCAGAATTACATTTTTAATATGCGCAGCAATGACTTGTTTTAGAGTTTCAAGGAGTTTCTGAACTTCCTAAAAAGTTAGTGAACACAGGGAAGCATGAGACTTATTTATTAGTTTATTTGATTGTGAAGTTAGTTTTGACCCTTCCTGTCGCTACTACAACAGTAGAAAGAAGTTTTTCAGCAATGAAATATATAAAGAATGAACTACGCAATCGAACGGGAGATCAGTGGATGAATGATTGCTTGGTTGTCTAAATTGAGCAAGATGTAGCTTGTAGCATTGATAATGAGACTATCATACAACGATTTCAAAATATGAAAACTCGTAGAAGGCAATTGTAAACTTTATGTATTTTCATGTTTTTTTATTGTTGTTGTTGTTGTCAACATATGAATTTCTCTTTTTATTAGATTGTGTAATTTATGCTTCTTAAGGAATACCTTGAGAAAAATTCCTAGAGCTGCCACTGCCTAGCTCCACCATTATTGACCACCCTAGGAAAAAATCTTGGAGCCGCCACTGTCTATAGATCTATGTCTTTCCGTTTGCCTCTTGAAAACCTCATGTGTGCTCTATCCATCACATGCAAACACAAACAAACAAAGAAACAAACACCAAATAAAGGAAGGGGCGAAGCAAAACAAATGAAAGCATGATATCAACCACATACAAGGGTAAGCATGCATAGATAAAGTATAACATGTTGTAACCGCATACAAGGATATTAACAAATATGGTATAAAGGTAAATTAGAAGCCATGTTATCAACCACATACGCAAGTAAACATGCATAAACAAAGGACCATAAATAGTGCAACTGAAACATGCCACAAACACATACAAGGTTAAAGGCATAAACATATTCAAGATGTCGCACATAGAAGGCATAAGACATAACAAAAGGATTTTAAAAATTTGAAGGGCTTTCTTGCAATTTTAGAAAGATTTGGGCCAAAATGAAATTTTGGGAATTTTGGTTCAAAATGCAATGTTGGGGTAAAACTAGGGTGAGAATATGAATGAGAAAATTCAGGTCAAAATGCAATAATGACAAAGTTTATGGACCAAAATGCAGATATGGCAAAGTTCCATGGCATAATACAATTATTATAGGGATTAATCCCATGAGGATGGCCCTAATATGCTTGCAAGAAGTTTCGAACCCAAAATCTCATGGATATCATGAGACCTTTGTTTCAATTTCTTCAAACCTCAAGGGAGTGAAGTGTTTTTTCCATTTAGGTTTGAGGTGGAGTGTCATTCATTTCTCCCAAACCTCAAGGGAGGAGAATATAATTACCCCAAATTTTTATTAAAAAATAATAATAATAAAGAAAAAAAAAATAACAAGTATCCTTATCCCCCTATCTCTCTCCTCATAATTTTTTTTTTCTCACCTTTAACTTAGGACTCAAGTTTTTAGTTTCAAAATCCTTGATTTTAGCTTCAAAGCTTCAAATTGGAATATACTTTCAGACATTTTTTGTATGATTTATGTGTATCATCTTACCCAGTTTGTGAATAGTGGCAGTTTTGATTTTAAATATGTAATAAAAATATGATGTGAAGCATTGTGTTTCCATCCAAAGTACAAAACACCTAGGAATGTGATAATATGTACCAATTTGTGGGTGTGTAAATCTTTTTGTGGTACCTCATCACACTCCTAGGTGTTTTGGTGATTTTGCTAACAAAATAAATCTTAATGACAAAGCTTATGCCCCCAAATTTAGATGAATAGAAAATATTATTTTAAAAAATATTTGAAAAACCTCCTAACACTAGTAGCGAAGAAGCATGCGAAGATATTTTATAATGCTTAAATATTGCTAATGTTTACATTGTGCAATTGTCGCGCATCGATGTTATTGGATAAAGGTTTTAGTTCAAGAAGCATTCAAATTGAGTAATGTTTTTAAAACTAGTTTTTTAACGATATAGATAAATTAATACTAGCCTCATTACAATTTTTGGGTTTAGTGTCATAATTTTTCATTCATCTCAATTTGAAGTTTACATATTTGTCTACTATATAATATTTCACGTGAAATTTTAGTATACAAATGTGTAAACTTCAAATTGAGATGCATGAATGAAAAATTATGACATTAAATCCACACAAAAATAGAGCCCATCGCACGTGCAAAGTGCGGCTAGTATTTTAATATGTCTGTATGTTAGTTATGTCAATATTTTTCATCCACTAATTAATAACATGGACTATTTTGATACAAGACCAAAAGGCTAGGAATTAAAATTACACATTTGAAATGTTTGGATCAAATTAACACATAGTGCAAACATTATGGACTAAAATAATAATTTACCATTTCTCTTTTTGTTTGGTTAAAAGGATTAAAAAATCTTGGGAAGATAGGAAAGTGGGAAGACAAAATATTTTAGTTTTTCATGTATGTTTGATATAGATCACAAAGTATAAACAAGTGGAAGATTAAAATTTAATTACTATTATGCTCTTATTGTAGTTTAAAACAATGGAATACTAAAAGTACTTATTTTAAAAGTTCTTTTAATTTTAGATAGAAATTCTACTATAACTTAGTTTAAGTGTATGTATATGATGCTTTTTTTTAGAGCTTGAACCTCGGCCTTTACCCCTTCACCTCACAAGAACTTGTATTTATGAATTGACCACCACACTATTGATGCACGGTGGTATAATGGTAGTACTTTTGTAAGTTCATGTTGATGGCTTATTTCTCTCTTATTTTCCCCAATCTAGATGGAAAATAAATGGTGGGCCCTAAAAGAAAATCTCCACACATCCTGTTTTTTTCCTTTCATTTTTCATCCCAACCAAATGGTGGAAAGCCTTAGGGTCTGTTCGGTTGGAGGAGTGGAAAAGTGAGAGGATGGAAAATTGTGAGAGGATGGAAAAGTGAGAGGATGGAAAATATTTAGTTTTTCCTCTTGTGTGTTCGGTTGGGGGAGTGGAAAAGTGAGAGGATGGAAAACTCTTGTGTTCGGTTGGAGAGAAAAAGGAAAGGATGGAAAATGTAATTTGTATAAATTGACTATTATACCCTTGTTACATAATATGTAAGAAACAGATTTATTTTTAATCATTAAATAATATAAAATTTATCACATCATATATATAAAGTTGAAAAGAAAAATAAAAACATCATTGTTCAGTAACGTTGAGAAAAAAAAAAAAAAAAAAAAAGGACCAACGTTGTTCACTGAACAACGTTGTTCAAAGAAAAAAAAAAACCAATGTTAACATTGTTACAATGTTAACGTTGAAAAAAAAAAAAAAAAAAAAAAAAAAAAAAAGGAACAACGTTGTTCACTGAACAACGTTGTCCAGTGAAAAGAAAAAGAAAAAAAACCAACGTTGTTCACTGAGAACAACGTTGTTCAGTTAAAAAAAAAAAAAAAAAAACTTTCAAGGCAACGTTGAAAGAAAAAGAAAAAAAAAAAAGAAAAAAAAAACGTTGAAAAAAATAGGTAAAAAGAGGGTATTTTTGTAAAAGTGCTACTATAGAACTTTTCTTTCCAGATTTTCCTTCCGATTTAGAAGGAAAAAAAAAGTGGGCCCGGAGAGAAAACTTTCTCTCGAGTTTTCCATCCTCCCTATTTTCCTTCCCCAAACGAACAGTGGAAAACAACATTTTCCACCCTGTTTTCCATCCTCTATTTTCCATCCTTCCTGTTTTCCTTCCAAACGAACGCACCCTTAATTTCCTCTCCTTTTCCATATTCTTTCATTTTCTCAACAATAACCAAAGGACTACTAGTTGATTAGTTTTTCTTTACAAAAGAAAAAGGAAAAGATGTTTCAGAATTTACAAAAGTACTCTATTACTTGGCAAATTTAGAATGATAAAGTGGTAAAGCCTTCTCGTAAATGATTGTTGTCTTACTTGGCTAGTTGGCTAAAGGTTAAAATTTTCCAAAGAAAAAATGCAAAAAAAAAAAAAAAAAAAAGAAAAAGAAAAAAGAATGGAATAGGCTGTCAAAAGGGTAAACCAGTAATTCAAGTTGGGAAAACTCCAATTGAGTAGTTAATTAAAATAACACATATAAAGACACTACTTAACCCAAAAGCACTAATAGGTTTGAGTTCAACTATATGTTTTATTAATCACCAACTATTTTCATTATTATTCAATATAGGATTTCACTCATATATATATATATATACCCAACAATTTAATCTTCACGGTTTCCTTTATTAAAATGTTGGAAAGAAAGAAAAGTTGAAGAATATAGTGTGTTTGGTAGAAGATGGAAAAGTGGAAAGATAAAAATTAAATTACTATTATACCCTGTTTGTAGTCTGAAACAATGGGATAATGATGGTAATTTTATAAGCTTATGTTTATGGCAATTTTTTCTCTCAATCTTTCCCGAATTTGAAAAGAATTTAAATAGTGGGCCAAATTGAAAATTCCCGTTTAATTTTTATCCCTTTTTATCTCAAGATTATCAACTAAACAATGGACAATTATGGTTTTCTCTCCCTTTTCATCCCAACCAAATAATGGAAAACCATAATTTTCTCTCTCTTTTCCTTTCCCCTTTTTCTTCTGTCAGTTCGTTTAGACCCCTGTAAACTAGATTGTTTAACCTAATTAATTAACCAAGTGAATACTTAGGTTTATTATTCAGATCTAGGTTAAAACAAAACAATCATATCAAGTAAAGCAGCGGAAAAATAAATAACACAACGATATGATGACCCAGGAAACCACACCGGTAAAAAACTGGGGAGGATTTAACCTAGCTATCCTCAAGGTAAAATAGCAAATCCACTAGAAAGAATTGAAGTTTACACAATAGCGACTTAGACCACTAACATCCTATTGCTACCCAAGTGTAGGAAACTTACTACCACGACCACATGATAGCTCCGAGACCACGGATTCCTTCTTTCTTTAATCTTTGCAAAACACAAACACCACCGTTTGTGACTTTGAGATCCCACTCAAAGGTTTAGCAACACAAACTCTCCTGTTTGTGACTCCAAGACCACCCTTGAAGGTTTAGATCATCAGCACCTTTGATGACTAGAGAAGGCAGCAACTTCAGCAATACCGGATCTTGAGATTCTTCAAGGAACAACACCGGTAGAAGTTATAAGAGAGGTTTTAGGAACAAAACCCTAAATACAAAAGAGGCACCCTCTTCTCTCTCTAAAAAGCCTTATAAAAAACGTGCTTAGGGTTTCCTTTATATAGTGGGAGAAGTAGATCTGAAACCCTAATCCTTAATGGGCTAGAACTGCTGTTTGGGCCAATTTAAAATTCTGCAGATATGATTCTCGATCGGTCGAGCCTGTTTTTCGATCGATCGAACCAGGCAGATTCTGAATTCTTCTTTTTGCAGCTTGTATGTTCTTGTGTGCTCACGATTTGCCAATTGTTCTAAGCTCTTAGAACCTAACAATCTCCCCCTTTAGCAATTCGTGACAAAACTTTCATACAAAATGAAATGTTAAAATACAAGAACAACCCAATACAATAAAATGCCCAATTACGTCACAAATCCCAATCTAAGACTCTTAACCTAGACGTTGCTAAGAAGAGGTAGAAGGTCTTGATCAGAATGCACCTGTCTTTCCTGAAACACTCAACAAACACATCACCGCATGTGTGGAAAAAAAAGACATATAAACAATAATATGAAACAGAATATAAAAAAAAAAATAGTAAATTCTAACTCTCCCCCTAAGTTAGATACATCGAAAAGTTTTTATGTTCTCCCATTTTCAAAAAGAATTTTATCTCCCCCTAAACAAGACGACAAACAGGCTTCCCAACATTTCATCTATCTCTCCCCATTTTTGTCACGTATTAACAAATACAACTCAAACAAAGAGTAAACATGAGAGAAAAAAGAGAATCAAGGGAACATAAAACATATTAGCTCTATAGAAAATAGAGAGAACTCCCCCTATGAAGAGCAACAACTCCCCCTATGAACAACATAGGCCAAAAAAAACTTTTCTCCCCCTATAAAAATAGGAAAAACAAAACAAGTTTTGGGAAAAACAGTTTTGGAGAAAATTTAGGAGGTGGGGATAAATAAAAACACACAAACCTAAAAAAAATTGAGTTGAGGATACACATGAAAAAAAATATTCTCTCTTTCAATAAATGCAAACTGGACACTATGTGACCCATAAATAGTTGCATGAGTAGAGAAACAACAGTTTTAAAGACCTTAGATAATTCCTCTTTCAATCAATTCATCTTTTTCAAGATTAGCCAATTTTAACTCTTCTTTAAATTTCTTAGCAATTTTCAAAGACTTAGATAATTCCTTACGAAGAGTTTCAAAGGCATCAATAAGATCAATAGAAACAACAGTGTCCTTCTTATTCAAATCATCACAATCAAAAACAGTAAGACACTTAAAATTATCCATGATAATAGGGATCAAGGATCAACTCTTAGATCAAAGGATCTGTTAGGTTCTAAAGATTAGGAACTAATGTATTTAGAACTTCAATTTGTATGTTGGCAAACCATGATCAAAACAATGTTTAGTCGTGTGTTAGACTTGCTCAAAGTATGGGTCTTATTGTAAAGTTGGAATCGAGTTTTTATGCAGAAGTACTGTTCACTTTCTGTATGACTCGATCGATCGAGTCTAATTCCAATTCAGCCCAAGCCCGTTTTAATGTATAGGGTTTTATGTTTTGCCCTAAGTATAAAAGGGAAAACCCTAGCCACGTTTTTAGAGTTCTGTTTTGCTGTGTTTGTGAATCTTTCTTTGAGATCTAGAGGTGTTTACCTTCACATACACTTAGGGTTTACAAACTTGAGATTTATGTCAAGAGTTGTGTAGATCGTTACAGTTGCAGAATCAAGAGAACACAAAGATATATAAGCAGGTGCGCTTGTGGATTTGTTGAAGAATTCCGGAAAGAAGGAGTCCGTGGATCTCGGAGCTATCATGGGGTCATGGTAGTAAGTTTCCTACACTCGGGTAGCAATAAGATGTTAGTGGTCTAAGTCTATTGTGTAAACTTCGATTCTTTCATAGTGGATTCAGTTTACCTTAAGGATAGCTAGGTCAAATCCTCCCCAGGTTTTTACCGGTGTGGTTTCCTGGGTCATCAGATCTTTGTGTTGTTTATTTTTCCGCTGCTTTGTTATTTTTGTTATATTTGTGTTAACCTAGTTTTAATTAAATTACCTAAGTTAATCACTTGGCTAATTCTCTAGGTTAATCTGTTGGGTTAAGGGGTCTAAACGAACTGACAAGTGGTATCAGAGCGGGTAGCTTTTTTTTTTGTTTGATCCGTTGATCTTTAAGCTGATCCTTGACCCCTGTTGTTATGGATTTCTCTAAAATCTTCTCTTTAGTTTGTCACATTATCTACTTGGTGTGCTTGTCCTTTACAATCTTTGTTAAAGTTTTTCTTGAGTGTCTTACTATAATCACATATGAAAATACTCACATGTGTTATACTTCTTTAACCGCCTTAAAGGCACGTGATTCTTGTCTTTGGTATTTGGATAGTGGTTGTTCCAGGCATATGACAGGAAATAAAGCTTTGTTCAAGACACTCTTCGAAGGAAAGATTGGTACAGTTACCTTTGGAGACGGAAGTAAATCCGTGATTAGAGGCATTGGTACTGTGGACATTCCAGGACTACCAGTTTTTGAAGATGCGTGGTATGTTGATGGGTTGAAGGCAAACTTACTCAGCATAAGCCAGATTTGTGACAACGGACTTAATGTATTCTTCACCAAGCAAGAATGTGAAATACTTGATGAAGGGGGTGATTGTATGTGTGTTGGTGTGAGAACAGCTGACAACTGTTATGGTATCACCCCAAGTATAAGCAACAAATGCTTCAGTGCTAAAATCAATCAAGTTGACTTATGGCATCAAAGGTTGGGACATGCCAGCCTTAAGCAATTAGAGAAGATTTCAAAATGTGATGCTGTAATTGGGTTGCCCAAGTTTGAGAAGGTTGAAAAATGCATCTGTGGACCATGTCAGATGGGTAAACAAGTGAAGTCCAAACATCCGTCTGTAGCTGATGTTCAAACTACGAGACCTTTGGAGTTGTTGCATATTGATCTCATGGGTCCTGCCAGAGTTCAGAGTTTAGGTGGAAAGAAGTACATTCTAGTTGTTGTGGATGACTTTATAAGATTCACATGGGTTGTACTTTTGAAAGATAAAGCTGAGGCTCCTGAAAAAATGATTCATTTGTGCAAGAAATTGCAAGTAGAAAAAGGAACTGTGATAGCCAGAATTAGAAGTGATCATGGAAAAGAGTTTGAGAACACCAAACTGGCTACATTTTGTGATAATCAAGGCACCCGTCAGGAATTCTCTTCACCCAAAACACCACAACAAAATGGAATTGTGGAAAGGAAAAATAGAGCTGTACAAGAAATGGCTCGTGTCATGCTCCATAATAAGAAGATGCCTAAATCTTTTTGGGGAGAAGCTGTTAATACTGCATGTCACACTCTCAATCGGGTGTATTTCAGACCAAATTCCAAGCAAACTCCCTATGAACTCTGGAGAGGAAAGAAGCCTGTAGTGAAGTACTTCAGAATATTTGGCAGTGACTGTTACATTCTGCGTGATAGAGAGAACCTGGAGAAGTTTGATGCTAAGAGTGATAAAGGTTATTTTCTGGGATACTCTTCCACCAGTAGAGCATACAGAGTGTACAATCTGAGAACTAAAACAGTCATGGAATCCTCAAATGTGGTGATCAATGATGAATTAAACTCAGAAGGCCATTCAGAACATGCACCTCCAGTTCAAGAAAAGATGATGGAAGTTGATGATTCTCTACCTGAAGACTATGTGGGGAAGCCTACAGAGGAAGAGTTAATGGTTTTAAATGATACAGCATCTGTGCCATCAAGTTCAGAACCTTCAACACCAGTTCATGGAGTTCCACAAGAACAGAGAGAAGTTCAAAGTCCATCAGATCAGAAAGGTACCACTACTTCATTGGTTAAAGGTCCATCATCAAGAGTGAGGTTGAATCATCCTGCTACAAATATTTTGGGTAGTTTGAATGATAACATGAGATTGAGATCCAAAGCTTTAAATGTGATTACTCACTCATGCTACCTATCCCAATTCGAACCGAAGAAGGTGGATGAAGCTCTCCAAGATGCTGATTGGGTCAATTCTATGCATGAAGAACTTCATCAGTTCGTTCGAAATGATGTGTGGGAATTAGTTCCTAGACCTGAGGGAGTCAATGTTATTGGAACTAAGTGGATCTTCAAGAACAAGTCAGATGAACATGGAACTGTTATCAGAAATAAATCTAGGCTTGTTGCTCAAGGATACACACAAGTAGAAGGAATTGACTTTGATGAGACTTTTGCACCAGTAGCAAGATTGGAATCCATTCGCATTCTTTTGGCTATTGCATGTCACATGAACTTCAGGTTGTATCAAATGGATGTCAAGAGTGCATTCTTAAATGGCATGATACAAGAAGAAGTGTATGTTGAACAACCGAAAGGTTTCATTGATCCTCACAGGCCAAACGATGTCTACAAGTTGAAGAGAGCTCTCTATGGATTGAAACAAGCTCCACGGGCTTGGTATGATAGATTAACTGCATATCTCACAGATCATGGCTTCAAGAGAGGTTTTGCTGACACCACTCTGTTTATACGAAAGGATAAGAATCATTTTGTAGTTGCTCAAATTTATGTTGATGATATTGTTTTTGGTGCTACTAATGATTCCCTTGCTCAATCTTTTGCAGATGAAATGAAGGCCATGTTTGAGATGAGTATGGTTGGGGAACTAACTTATTTCTTGGGATTGCAGGTAAAGCAAACGAATGATGGAATCTACATCAACCAAGCTAAGTATGCGCGAAATTTGGTCAAGCGATTTGGTCTTGACAAGGCTGCACATGCTAGGACACCAATGGCTGCTAATGTGAAATTAACAAATGATCCATCAGGTGAGTCTGTTGATGTTACTCTATATAGAAGCATGATTGGTTGTCTTTTGTACTTAACTGCTAGCAGACCTGATATTGCGTTTAGTGTGGGTGTTTGCTCTAGATTTCAGTCTAATCCTAAGGTCTCTCACTTAAATGCTGTTAAGAGGATCATAAAATATGTTGCTGGAACTTGTGATTATGGTCTATTTTACAATAAAGAGTCAAATCTTTCTCTTGCTGGTTTTTCTGATTCTGATTGGGCTAGTAATGCTGATGATAGAAAAAGTACAACTGGTGGTTGTTTTTATGTTGGTGCTAATTTGGTTGCTTGGATGAGTAAGAAGCAAAATTCTGTTTCTCTATCTACTGCTGAGGCAGAATATATTGCTGCTGGGAGTTGTTGTTCTCAGCTTCTGTGGATGAAGAAACTTTTGAGTGATTATGGTATATCTCAGGACACCATGGTTGTTTATTGTGATAACTCTAGTGCCATAGATATATCTAAGAATCCTGTTTAACACTCTAAGACCAAACACATTGAGATTAGATATCACTTCATTAGGGATCTTGTTGAAAGGAAAATTGTTGCTCTTGAATATATTCCAACTGAACGTCAGAATGCTGATATTTTCACCAAACCGCTTGATAGAGGAAAGTTTGAAACTCTTCGTCAAGTCATTGGTGTGATTCTTTGTCCCTAGTCATTCTTGACTTCATGGTCCTTGTGCTTTATTGCTCTAACTTTTGTGACCTTTGTTTCTAGGATTTGCACTGCATTACATTCATGCATTTCATTCTAGGATGTTTGTTTTTTTGTTTAAAAAAAAAATTAAAAAAATTTTTTTTTTGCAAATTGTGTTTTGCAATTTTTCCTTGAATTTGTAGACAAGGTTGGTCAATCAAAATTACATATCTTATGTATGTACCTTGTTTAGCTTTGATGCACTTATTTCTATTGCACTTTACTAGCTAAAGTCTTGTTGTGCATGTTGTGTGGGAAGATGCTATATTTGTTAATCACATGATCTTGATCTTGAAGTCTTATGTCTTTGATTGTTGGACTTGAACTTTTTGAGAAAGGCATAAATAACCATCTCACCACTGTTTATTAGCCAATCATGACCACCTTAGTGCATATCATAAGATTTTGTGCTCGAGAAAGTGTAGCACATGCACAAAAAGAACATAAGGTGTAGCCTCTGTTAAAATTGGTGTGTACATTATTGGACTATAATAATCTCACAAATTCTAAATAAAATTGGTGTGTACATTATCCCGGCTATTATTAAGTTTCTAATCAATAAATTTGAATAATGAGGCAAATCAAGAAACTTACATGATTGCAAACTCTTATTCTAGGAGATGTGGGAGTTATAGGATGTAACTCTTTAAGGGATAGTCTCTTTCAAATTCATGTGATGGATTTTGTAGAAATTGTGATTGATCTCTATGTGTATATCACCTCACATGTTTCTCAAGCTTTTGCTAGTTGCACACACTACACAAGCTATTCTTTGCTAGAATTGTGTACATGATATAGTGTGTGTTTTTGGCCTGACCAACCAAGTTTGAGAATTTTGGGAATTTGATGCAAAACATGTTTGCTTGTTTGTTGTTTGTTTTTGGGTATATTGAGAGAAAATTATGCTTTGGAAAATCTGGAATGAATACGTGTGTTTTTGGAAAACATCTCATCTCATACTCATGCATTTGATTTTTCAAATCTGTTGCTTTGAGGAGTTTTTGATCTAAAATGTTTGGTTTTTCAAAAATCTGATTTTTCCAGAATTTCGATCGATCGAAACTGATTTTCGACCGATCGAAAATGTTTTAAATTGCTCACAAATCTCTCTGGTTGGTTCGATCGATCCAAGCTGTTTTTGGATCAATCGAATAAGTTTTCGACCGATCGAATGTAATATTCGATCGATCGAAAATCGTGCCGGCTGTTTTAACAAAAGGAGTTTTTCAAATGTCTATTCACTTGTTCAAAACTTTTCAAACCTCCTTTTTTGTCTCCTACCAACCGGTCAAAGAGTTTTTGAGAGATTTTGTCGTTTTCCTCCGAATCTTTTGCACATTCTCTCTCTCCCTCAGCTGGTAAGTCCCTTATACCCTTCCTTTTGCATTTATTTTCTATTTTCATGCATTTTTTCATGCATATTTGGGTAATTTTGGCATTTAGGAATTTTCTATTTTTGGGGTTGTTTTTGAATGATTCTTTCTCAAAATCTCTATGGGTTTTTGTGGGGACACCTTGTCTAAACACATCATGTGGTTTAATTGGATTATTTTGGTGGTTTGAAGGAAATTTGATATTCTAGGGCTTGAATTTGAGCAAATTTGGGGTTTTTGTTCAATTGGATTGAAATTGATGAAATTGGCTTGTTGGATTGATTAATTTGATCATTATATTGAGTTAATTGAATATTGTGTTGATCAATTTATCAATTTGTTGTGTTTTGAAAATTAGGATTTTTCAAATTGGGTATTTTTGATGAATATCGAATGCTCAAGCCAATTTTGTTAATTTGGATCAAAATTGAACATGTCACTGCATTAGTACATGCATCATTTAATGTTTATGTTCATGCATCATATAGAATTGTTATATTCTATTTTTTTGTGCTAACTTGCAGTCTGCCCTTAGTATTGTTTTTGTTTTTTTTCTTTCTGTGTCTATCTTTTCCTTAGCACTATGCCTAGGAAAACTAGAGCCCATAGGACTTCTGATCCTTCTCCTTCTTTTGACACTGAGAGGTTCCCTAGTGAGTCAAACCAAGTCACTTATGAGACTTTGAACCTTAGGCGTCAGATTTGGGCTGAGCGTAGGGTTATCTTAGATGAGCTGGATCCTGAGGTGCGTCGTAACTTTGAGCGTCGGGGTTGGTTACCTTTGCTCGAGTATGAGCATTCTCCTCCTCCTGCCACCTTGATTAGAGAATTCTATTCGAATCTCTCTATTCATGTCTATGATAACGACACCTTGGTTAAGGTGTGGTTACGTGGTGTGGAGTATCGCATTACCCCTTCGGTAGTGTCTGATGCTCTTGGGGTGCCCATTGTGGACCATCCCGTTTTTCCTTACGAGGAGTCGCCTCCCCTTGATGACGTCCTGTCCTACATCACTGGGTCTTCTATCCAGTGGGGTTCTGATCCTCGGATCACTTCTGCTGAGCTGTCTGAGCTGCACTATCTTTTCTTTAGGATAGCATGTCATTCTTTGTGGCCTATTTCGCATGTCCACACCATTCCTCTTGAGAGGTGTGACTTTTTGTATGCTTTGGTCACTGATGCTCCTATCAGTTTTCCGCATCTGTTCCTTCGTTCTTTGAACGAGGTTCATCGATCTAGTTCTACGGCTCATGCTTTATTTTTTCCTGTTTTTATTCATCGGATTCTCGTTTTTCTTGGTTTTGGTGAGTATCCTGCTTCTGAGCCTGTTCATGTTGTCGCTCCTATTGGTGCTACCTTTTTGAGGCAAAGGGCTGCTCAACTTCGAGCTAGCTCTAAGCGTGCTAGGGTAGAGCCTTCCGATGTCACTCCACCCCCTTCTTCTTCTACAGATTCTCATGCAGCTGGGACTTCTTCTGATCCTGCTGTTGCTGCTGATGCTGCTGATGTTCCTCCACCGTTTGATGAGGTTTCTGACCTTCGTCGAACGCTTGACACTGTCGTGACCGTTCAGGCAGCTCATGGTCAGCTTTTGGTGGACATCCTTGATGAGCTACGTGCGTTACGAGCGGATTTGGCGAGCTCTCGTCGATCTCCTCCTCCACCTTTTGATGATGAGTGAGTGCCCTTTGGCAATTCGTCACAAAAAAGGGGAGTACATAGTTCATTGTATCTAGGAGATTTTTTTTGTGGAGATTTACATTTTAGGGGGAGTTTTTGTTTACTTGGTAGTGATACTGCGGAGCTTGTGGAGTTATTAGATTGTATCTAGATGCTTCACTGTGTATTCTCTTTTTTAGCTCTTGTTTAGGAGATTTATTTTGTTGAGATACATTTGTGTGTATATGTTTCTTATTTCACTATGCTACTACTCTGCTTATTGATTTATATTGATGATGTTATTCATGATATATGTCTTTATTTTGTGTCATGTGAAATTAAGAAATTTTTATTTATGTATTTCCTGTTTTTTTTCCACACATGCGTTTATGTGTTTGTTAAGTAATACAGGAATATACAGGTTGCTTTCAGTCGAGCTGCTGTCTACCTTGCAACTGTTAGATAGTAGTTTAGGTTGAATTGTTAAGTGGCTATTTTTATTGTAATGGGCTATTTCAATTTGTAACTTTGAGCTTTTTGTTAAGTCTGTGTTTTGTCACGGATTGCCAAAGGGGGAGTTTGTTAGGTTCTAAAGATTAGGAACTAATGTATTTAGAACTTCAATTTGTATGTTGGCAAACCATGATCAAAACAATGTTTAGTCGTGTGTTAGACTTGCTCAAAGTATGGGTCTTATTGTAAAGTTGGAATCGAGTTTTTATGCAGAAGTACTGTTCACTTTCTGTATGACTCGATCGATCGAAAATTAGACTCAATCAATCGAAAATCGTGCAGAACGTTTTTCTGCAGAAAATTCCAATTCAGCCCAAGCCCGTTTTAATGTATAGGGTTTTATGTTTTGCCCTAAGTATAAAAGGGAAAACCCTAGCCACGTTTTTAGAGTTCTGTTTTGCTGTGTTTGTGAATCTTTCTTTGAGATCTAGAGGTGTTTACCTTCACATACACTTAGGGTTTACAAACTTGAGATTTATGTCAAGAGTTGTGTAGATCATTACAGTTGCAGAATCAAGAGAACACAAAGATATACAAGCAGGTGCACTTGTGGATTTGTTGAAGAATTCCGGAAAGAAGGAGTCCGTGGATCTCGGAGCTATCATGGGGTCATGGTAGTAAGTTTCCTACACTCGAGTAGCAATAAGATGTTAGTGGTCTAAGTCTATTGTGTAAACTTCGATTCTTTCATAGTGGATTCAGTTTACCTTAAGGATAGCTAGGTCAAATCCTCCCCAGGTTTTTACTGGTGTGGTTTCCTGGGTCATCAGATCTTTGTGTTGTTTATTTTTCCGCTGCTTTGTTATTTTTGTTATATTTGTGTTAACCTAGTTTTAATTAAATTACGTAAGTTAATCACTTGGCTAATTCTCTAGGTTAATCTGTTGGGTTAAGGGGTCTAAACGAACTGACAGGATCCACAACAGAAGAGCTACCCGCTCTGATACCACTTGTCAGTTCGTTTAGACCCCTGTAAACTAGATTGTTTAACCTAATTAATTAACCTAGTGAATACTTAGGTTTATTATTCAGATCTAGGTTAAAACAAAACAATCATATCAAGTAAAGCAGCGGAAAAATAAATAACACAACGATATGATGACCCAGGAAACCACACCGGTAAAAACCTGGGGATGATTTAACCTAGCTATCCTCAAGGTAAAATAGCAAATCCACTAGAAAGAATTGAAGTTTACACAATAGCGACTTAGACCACTAACATCCTATTGCTACCCAAGTGTAGGAAACTTACTACCACGACCACATGATAGCTCCGAGACCACGGACTCCTTCTTTCTTTAATCTTTGCAAAACACAAACACCACCGTTTGTGACTTTGAGATCCCACTCAAAGGTTTAGCAACACAAACTCTCCTGTTTGTGACTCCAAGACCACCCTTGAAGGTTTAGATCATCAGCACCTTTGATGACTAGAGAAGGCAGCAACTTCAGCAATACCGGATCTTGAGATTCTTCAAGGAACAACACCGGTAGAAGTTATAAGAGAGGTTTTAGGAACAAAACCCTAAATACAAAAGAGGCACCCTCTTCTCTCTCTAAAAAGCCTTATAAAAAACGTGCTTAGGGTTTCCTTTATATAGTGGGAGAAGTAGATCTGAAACCCTAATCCTTAATGGGCTAGAACTGCTGTTTGGGCCAATTTAAAATTCTGCAGATACGATTCTCGATCGGTCGAGCCTGTTTTTCGATCGATCGAACCAGGCAGATTCTGAATTCTTCTTTTTGCAGCTTGTATGTTCTTGTGTGCTCACGATTTGCCAATTGTTCTAAGCTCTTAGAACCTAACATCTTCTTCTTTCATTTTTTATATCAACCAGAGGGCTACAAATTGATTAATTTTTTCTTTACAAAAGAAAAAGGAAAAGAGGTTTCAAAATTTGCAAAAGTACTCTATTAATTAGTTAATTTAAAATGAGAAAGTAGTAAAGCCTTCATGTAAATGATTGTTTTTGAGCATTAGCATTGGGTAAGGTAAAACACTCAAAATGCTAAAGTGATCTACCAATAGCAGATCACTGTAGCGATGCTACATATTGGTTTTATTCTAAATCACTATTTTTTTAGTATTTTGAATGGTAATGTTCTTACAAACCTAAATCACTATTTTAACAATGAATGGATTGATTGTGTATATATTACTTTAATGAAGTTGTATTTTAGACAAGTAAACATAAAAATATAATATTTTATATAATTAAATTAAACCTCATGTTCACAAGCTTGTCTACAAATACAATATTATGTTTGAGTTTGGCTCGTTTAATAGTCGAGCCTAAACTTAGGCTTGAACTTGACTTGTATGTTAAACAAACTAATATAAACAAGCTTTTCCTAAACCAAATTCAAATTGTTTATAAACAACTTGGTTCATTTATAATCCTACTTATAATAAAACAAAATTAAAAATCCTCACATACAATGGGAGCTATATGAGGACATTCTTTCATCCAGACAGTAAAATCCTTAGCTCACATTTTCCATTCCCATTTTCCCTCTTTGTTTGGTTGGAATGATTAAAAAATGAAAGGATGAAAAATGTTTGGAAGATAGAAAAGTGGTAGGTTAAAAAAAATATTTTAGTATTTAATCATGTTCATTTGGTAGAAAAGATGGGGAAAAAAAAAATCAAAAATACTATTAGACCCTGGTAATTTAAAACAATGGGATTATGGCCGTCATTTGTGAGTTCATATTGATCGGCTACTTTTTCCTCAATTTGTAAATAATATAAATGATGGACTTGTTATCAAAAATAAATACTAGTAAATAAATAATGGACCTGACTAGAAAATCCGCCAACAACCATCTATTAAAAAACCATAATTTTTTCTCCTTATCTATCTTGTACCTATTAACAACAACCAAAAAGTTACGTGATGATTATTTTTTCTTTACAAGGGAAAAAGAAAAAAGAAAAAAGAAAAGAGATTTCAGAATTTGCGAATGTACTATTACTTGGCTAATTTAGAATGATGAAACGGTAAAACCTTATCGTTGACGATTGTTTTCTTGGCTGGTTGGCTAAAGGTTAAAGTTTTCCAAAGGAAAAGAAAAAAGAAAAAGAAAATAATTTAAATAATCTGTGGCCGACAATGAACTGTAGTTATTCTAAATTTCTAATTATGGTCGGCCAGGCAACATGTACATAAGGCGCTGGGGTCTTATAATTAATAAGGATTTTATTAACAAGTGCCAGCTAGTACTTATTAATGAATCAGTTGTAGTTCATTTATGATCTATTATAAATCTCACTTACATTAAAAATTGACAAATGTGTACTTTGATTTTTTCAACACTCCATTTAAACTGACACACATTTAATATGTATTCAATTTTTTTCACATTCTTAAAAAAATGTGAATAGTTTATTTTAAATTTGATCATATTAACAGGTGCTGTACAACACCCGTTAACAGCACCTAATTAATAAAGCCGTGAGTGGTGGTGAAGTCAGTGGAGTAGGCAGTGGGTCTTAGGGTATGAGAGGGATGTGTTAGTGTTACCTTTAGGCGTAAATGCACTTTTAGTCCCTACATTTTGACGTTTTTCCGTTTTAGTCCATACATTTTAATTCTTTGCACTTTTAGTCCCTAAACCAATTAACGCCTAACGTTTAAGTCCTTACCGTCACCCAACCAACAGAAAATATTGACGTGGCTAACGGAACACTCTATTTGCTAACGTGGCGCTGACGTGGCATTGACGTGGCAATTAAAATATTATTAAAATTAAAAAAAAAAAACTTAAATCTAATTTAATTTAAAAAAAAATATTACTTATCCTTAATAATTTTCATCATAAGAACATTACACCTTTTTCTTCTTTTTCTTCCCAATCAAACCCAGCAACAAGAACAAGAACTCAAATCCAGCAACAAAAACAAAAACTCAAACCCAGATTACAACAACACAAACCTAGCAACCAATAACTCAAACCCAGATTTCAACAACACAAATGTAAAAAGAAAAAAAAAAACAGAGATCAAACACTAACACAGACCCAAATTTTTAAAAAAAAAAATTAATTACTCAGCAAAAAACATATAATCAATCGATGTTCATTGTGTTCTTTCCTAGTGTTCTTCCCTATAATCAATCTCCAGCAAAACACAAACCCTAAACCCAGATCCTAACCAAACCCCAAACCCATATCCCCAATAAAGCAAACCTTAGCCTTCAAACCCAAAAATTTTCTTGGCAAACAAACACAAAAAAACCCACTGGAAAAAAAAAACCCCAAATCACCACCACCAACCCTAGCATCGACCTCGCGTGCGTGTGTCCCTCATTCGATGCTGCCTCGATCTCCGCTGCCACCTCCTCCATGACCCGCACATCACCCAAACTCACCGCCAATACCATATTCTAAACTCCCGAGAAGTAAAGCGAATCGGACTCTGAGGTGGGGACTGGATCGGGTGGGGCCAAGGCGGAGGAGGAGGAGTCAGGTTCGAAGATCGGGCGCTAGGAACCAAGGTCAAGCTCGTCCTCGGACTTGTGAGGTGAGTTGAACTCGAAGCCGAATTCGTCCCACTCGGACGTGTCATGGGGAGTGGTGGGATCAGGGGGCGAGTCGGAGGAGGAGGATGTCTTTGAGATCGTCTTGAGAGAGAATGAAGATGAAAGGACGAGCGGTGAGTGAGAGAGGGTAGAGAGAGAGAATTTAGGAGAGAGTGTATGGGGTTTTTGGTTGCTGGGTTTCTATTCTTTGTTGGGTTTCTTGTTCTTTGATTTGTGTTTGATCTTTCATGTTCTTTTGCGTCACATTTTTGGGCTTCAATTTTTGTTTTTAAGTTTTTATTTAGTAAAAATTAATAAATTAATTTTTTTAATTTAAAATCTGATGTGGTAATTTTTTAATGCAAAAATAAATTTTTTAATTATTATTTTACTGTGCCGTCAGCCACGTCAGCATTTTCTGTTGGTTGGGTGACGGTAAGGACTTAAACGTTAAGTGTTAATTGGTTTAGGGACTAAAAGTGCAAAGAATTAAAATGTTGGGACTAAAAAGGAAAAACGTCAAAATGTAGGGACTAAAAGTGCATTTACGCCTTACCTTTATTATTTGGGTTTTCTTTTTGAGTTTCCAATCTCCATTAAGGTTGCTAGCATTATTGATTATATCATGATACCATCTTCTTCGCATGCTTTATCACCATCATTGATTATATTATTATATCATACTTTTTTGCTCTAATCAAAGGCAATAGCTTATAATAAAACAAAACTAAAATCCCAATATACAACGGGAGCCATCAGAAGCTTCTGCACCTGATCTTCTGCTCCTCTTACTTTTATTTATTTATTTATTTATTTTAGGATCTAGTTAATGGATTTTAGGACATTTGATAATGAACCATTTTAGAAAAAAATTTATATCATTTTTATAAGATATATAAAAATCTATAAAAAAAATCATTTTTTTCCGTTTTCATAACAAAATTTTAAATATATTTTCTAAACAAATACTCTTAGGGCATCTATTAAAAAAATCATTTATTTATTAAGTAATTTAAGCCCAACAATCAAATTTATTGACACATCTATTTTTATGTTTTATAAAATGTGTAGTATATTTAGCATTTTATAAACTTGTGTAATAATAATTGGTTCAAAGAAAAAAAAAGGATTGTACATTGTTTTTCTTATCTCTAAAAATGCCTCCAAAATATTAGACCGGTAAAAGCTCAATCCAATTGAAAACCATAAATAGTTTCGGCAAAAAAAAAAAAAAAAAAAAAAAAAACAAAAACAAAAACAAAAACAAAAACAAAAACAAAAACAAAAACAAAAACAAAAACAAAAACAAAACCAAAAAAAAAAAAAACAAAAAAAAAGCCAAAAAAAAAAAAAAATCACATATATTTACACATCAAACAATCTCTATCCTTTTCCTAGTACCAAAATCAAAATTGAAAATTAAATTACAACTTTTCTTAACAACAACAATGCATCGCCTTGTACCAGATTAAGTAAACATCTTGGAAAGATATTTGTTGGTCTTGAATTTATCTTAGTCCTGAAATTTAAAAAGTTCTCGTTTAACAAAAATTTTCTATCAAGTCCGTTTTTCAATTTCCTTCATAGTATTGCTTGCGTACTAGGTTAATGGAGTATTGATGTTTTTCTTTTACATGGCCTTTAAAAATTTGGTAGAGATCAATCTCTTAATCTCAAAATTCTCTCTCCATCAATCTTTAATTATCTTTTATGTTTTGTTTTTCTTTTGTTGGAAATGGAATATGGGCCTTAAGTCCATCCGAGGAGGTTCAGATGTTCGAGGATGAGTCAGTAGTTTAGAAGAAGCGGGTAGACATATCCTACCGACGTACAGGATGAATGAGAGAGGGTGATTATCTAAAAGAAAAGCTGCTACCACCGCATTAAAGGCTCAACAGCTAATCCTCTGGCTGCATTAAGGAAGAAATGATAGTTGAACAGTAACTTTCAGCCTTACAGCTATTATCTAAAGACTTCAGGGAGGTGTTGATAGGACAAGCATGAAGGCTAACCATTGGACCTACACGTGGAAGGGAAAAGGAGAAATGAGGAAGGGAGTATAAAGGGAAGTGAAGGCAATGGGAGAAAGGATTGGAAAAAGTAAGAAAAAAACACTGTAGCTATTAAAAAAGTTGGACTTGTAATTGAGGGAAGAACAATATATGAGAATTGACCTCCTTGGACCTTTGCTGAGGACTATTATTTGAGGTTGAATTTTTTCATTTCATTTTTTCTTACTGTAAAACCATCCTACCAACTGTCCAATTCACTTTTACCCATTTTTTCTTACTGCAAGTCGAGCTTTTGTCTCTTCAACTCCACATTCATAGGATGCAACCTCAGAAGCCTCCCTGGCCACCTTGACTGCGTTGTTTGCCTTATGCAACTCGAACTTCAGATCTAGGACCAGCTGCCTTTCGGTGGCCAGTTCGATCTCAGTCAAGTGGAGATGCTGTCTTTGTTCCTCGGCCTGGGTCTCAACGCTTTTCAAAAAGGGTTCAGCACTTAAGCAAGCCTTATTTTTGGCTGTTAGTTTTTTAGCCAGCTCAACTTTGTCGTGTTTCAGAGTTCCCAAAGATCTCTCCACCTCGGCCCTAGACTGGGCTTGGGCTTTATCCTCGTTACGGGCTTCCTGTACCCACTCCTCGGCCACAAAAACTTGTTGAGTGAGCTGCAAAAAAAAAAAAAAAAAAAAAAAAAAAAAAAAAAACATAAAAACAATAATAGTAGCAAATATATATGTGTAAGACCAAGTACTTAATTTAAATACGAGTCAAATTTCTTACCATTGCTAAGTCTCTCTTTAGGGAAAGGAAAAGGTCAGGCTGTTTGAGGTTCTTGACAACCTCCATATCCTTGGGAAGCAGGAGTGGCTGCTCGAGGGCCTCGGCTATGTAACCTGATTGCCGCCCTGGTAGTTGCGGATGGAAGCGTCCCATGAAATGGGAGTATCATCTAGCTCCAATCAAGGGGCCCAGGTTCGCCTTTGCCTTGGCACCTCGCCCACAATGGGGTCCCCTCTCCTGTCCACCGAGGTCTCCCCCTGTTTGTCCTTCAGAACCTTCTGGTGTTTGGGCCCCCTCGGTGGAGAGACCTTTCCTTCCTCAGCTTCCTTCCCCTTCCTCTTTTTCTTCTGAAGGTTTGGGTCAGGAAGAAGGCCGAAAGGGTTGGGCAAAGGAGGAGGAGGCAGATTTGGTGGAAGTTGGTTCTTTGGGGTTTCTTTTACTGTTGACCCCCTCCTCCCGGCTATCAGTTCCTTGAGTCCCCTCCTGGGATTAGAAGCCATCTCTTCCTCCTCAGAACTATTGCTGACCAAGGTGTTCACTGGCTCGGGAGGGTGTACTAACGAGGCTCTGTCAAGATCATCTTCGAAATCCGAGAGCACCACGAATCAGCCTTGTCCTTGTTCTCTCTCTTCTTCCTTAAATTTGAATTGGTCGATCTCATCCTCAAGAGAAAGACGAGATGACACTGTTTCTTCCCTCGGAATTGCTGCTTCTTGGAGATTAGGTTGAGGAGGGAGCACCATAGGAGGAAGATCATCAGGGGCTAAGAATCCGGGCCAAGAGACGTCTATTCTATTAATCCTTGGATCGCCTGCCCTCATAGTATTGCCAATGTCTTGAAAGGCCGTGGAAAAAGGTTGAAAGCCGAATATCTCGTGAACAGTGCACAGCTGTCTGTCTGCACTTACGTAGATCTCGGACCGTAACAATTTGTTGAGTCCGGCAACATTGACAAGGCTTAGCTGAGGAGCAACGTTTCTTCTATCTGTAAAGCATCTAAGCAAATATCAGTATTTAGGTTAACAAAGTATATTATCTTAGGTAAGAAGTTTAGACCCCTTAAACCCAAACAGATTAACCTAGATATTTAGCCAAGTGATTAACTTAGGTAAATTAAGTAATTCTAGGTTAATACAAATATATCATATCAAGCAAAGTGTGGAAAATAAAGAACACACGATATGATAACTCAAGAAAACCAAATCGATAAAAAACCTGGGGAGGATTTAACCTAGCTATCCTCAAGGTAAAACAGAATTCACTATGAAAGAATTGAAGTTTACACAATAGCTACTTAGACCACTAACATTCTATTGCTATCTTGAGTAGGAAACTTACTACCACGACCACGTGACAGCTCCGAGTCCACAGATTACTTCTTTCTTGAATTCATAGCAAAGCACAAGCACTCCTGCTTGTATATCTTGAAGTTCTTGAATCTGTAATTGAATGATCACCAAGCTTTTGACATCAATCTTGAGTTTGGAAACCCTAAGTGTATGTGAAGGTAAACACCTCTAGATCTCACAAAAAGATTCACTTACACAATATTCATAACTCTAAAAACGTGGCTAGGGTTTTCCCTTTTATACTTAGGGTAAAACATAAAATCCTATATGTCAGACAGGCTTGGGCTGAGTTGGAAATTCTATAGAAAAAATAATCCGCACGACTTTCGATCTGTCGAGTATAATTCTCGATCGATCGAGCCTAATTCTCGATCGATCGAGCCAAGCAGAATTGCACAGTAACTTCTACAGTAACTCGATTTCAACTTTACATAAAAAGAACATATTTTGAGCAAGTCTAAACAAGACTAAAACCATTTTGATCATGGTTTGCCAACCTTACAAAATAAAGTTCTAATACATTAATTCCTAATTCCTTAGAACCTAACAAACTCCCCCTTTGGCAATCCGTGACAAAACACAAACTTAACAAAATGCTCAAAGTTTACAAAATAAACAGCCCATTACAAAAACAAAAGCCCAACTAAACAAATTCAACCTAACTACTATCTATCAGTTGCAAGTGTAGACAGCAGCACGACTAAATCAACCTGTATATTCCTGTAACACTTAACAAACACATAAACGCATGTGTGAAAAATACAATTAACATAGAAAATAACTTCTTGATTTCACATAACACAAAATAAAGACATATATCATGAATAACCTCATAAATATAAATTAATAAGCAATGTAGCACAATGAAACATGAAACATAAAAAATGTATCTCATATATCTCCCCCTATCATGAGCCAAAAAAAAAAAAAAATACACAATGATGCACCTAGATACAATCTAAAAGCTCCACAGCTCCACAAAATCACAAAAAAAAAAAAAAAAAAAAATTCTCCTCCTAAGACAAAAAACTCCTCTACTACAAAGTAAAATCTCCACTACAATGTACTCCCCCTTTTGTGACGAATTGCCAAAGGACACTCACTCATTATCAAAAGGAGGTGGCAGAGAAGAACGTCGAAGACTCTCTAAATCTGCTCGCAGCGCTCGAATCTCATCAAGCATATTCACCATAAGCTGACCATGAGACGCTTGGACGGTCATGACAGTGTCCAACATCCGTAGGTGAAAGTGGAGTAATAGCAGCAGTAGGATCAACAGACGTCTCCGCCAAAGGAGCACTTGTAGAAGAGGAAGGAAGAGCAATGACACTGAAAGGCTCAACCCTAGGATGATTAGAGCTAGCTCGAAGCTGAGCATCCCTTTGCTTAAGAAAGGTGGCACCTATGGGAGCAATGATATGAACAAGCTCAGAAGCAGGGAAATCACCTAACCCTAAATGAAGAAGAATTCTATGAATAAAAACGGAAAAGAACAAAGCATGTGTAGTAGAACTGCTCCTATACACCTCGTTCAAAGAACGAAGAAAAAGATGAGGGAAACTGATAGGAGCATTAGTAACAAGAGCATAAAGAAACACACATTGCTCAATAAGGATAGTGTGTAGATGAGAGATAGGCCACAAGGAATGACAAGCAATCCTAAAGAAAAGATAGTGTAACTCAGAAAGCTCAGCAGACGTGATCCGAGAATCAGAACCCCACTGGATAGAAGACCTAGTGATGTATGACATAACGTCGTCAAGGGGAGGAGACTCATCATAAGGATAGACAGGATGAGAAACCACGGGTACCCCAAGAGCATCAGACACTACCGAAGGAGTAATGCGATACTCTACACCTCATATCCAACTCTTTACTAAAGTGTTGGAATCATAGATGTGGATAGAGAGAATCGAGTAGAACTCTCTAATCAGGGTTGCCGGAGGCGGATGATCTATGTCTAGCAAAGGTAACCAACCCCGACGCTCAAAGTTTCGCCTAACCTCATCATTTACCTCATCTAGTAGAGAACCCTATGCTCACCCCAAATGTTCCTCCTAAGGTTAAGTGTCTCATATGTCTCCTGATGTTTCTCACTCAAGAATTTATCACTATCGAAAGATGGTGAAGAAAAAGAGGTCCTATGAGCTGTAGTTTTTCTAGGCATGATTCTACAGACCAAGAAGAGAGACACAAAAAGAAAAATACAAACAGAAAGAAAACCAAGGGCAGACTGCAAGTTAGCACAAAAAAATATAGAAACAATAATTCTACATGATGCATGAGCAGAATAACCAAATGATGCATTGTCTAATGCAATGGAAAACAGTTTAATTATGTTCCAAATTCACAAAATTGGCTTGAGCAAGAATTTTATATCAAAAATCCCCAAATTTGAAAAACCCATTTTCACAAAACCCAACAAATTGCGAAATTGATCGTTACACAAGTTATAAAACACAATATACTGATCAAATAAGTCAATCTAACAAGCCAATTTCATCAATTTACATCAATTTAAGAAAAAACCCCAAATTTGACAATTTCAAGCCCTAGAATTTTCAATTTTTCACAAATCATCAAATTAATCAAATTAAACCACATAAATCACTTGTATATGGTGTCCCAACAAAAACCCAATGATTTATTGTGAAAGAAAATGGCCAAAAACATCAACAACCCCAAAAAGAAAAATGCCAAAAATAACCCAACAAATGCATGAAAAATGGAAATAAAAAGAAAAGGAAGGATAAAATGGACATACCGGCTTTGGGAGAGAGAAACCTTGCAAAAAATTTGGAAGAAAACGACAAAAAATCCTGTTGGAGGCTTGATCAATCGGTGAGAGAGAAAGAAAGTTTGAAAAGTTTTGAAAAAGTGGTTGAAAATGTGAAGAAAAAGTCTTTTTAAAAAAATTTCATCCCGATTTTCGATCGATTGAAAAATAGATTCAATCGGTCGAAAATACTTCAGTTGATCCACTACCGATCCAGTACCGATCGAAACAGATAGAAGCTCACCAAGGATTTTAAACGCAATTTCGATCGGTCGAAAAACAGGTTCGATTGATCGAAATTCTGAAATAATCAATTTTTTGAAAAACAAAGCAATTTCAGTGCAGAAACTCCTCAAAGCATTAAATTTTATGAACAAAATGCATGAGTATGAGATGAAAAGCTTTTCAACAACACTTGTATTGATCCCAGTTTTCCAAAAATAAGATTTTCACTCAGTTTCCCTCAAATTCTCAAACAGCAAACATGTTTTGCATCAATTTAAGAAATTATCAAACTTGGTTGGTCAGACCAAAAACTCACACAGTAACACGTACAAAGTTTAGCAAAGAATAATTTGTGTAACTAGCAAAAGCTTGAGAAACATGTGAGGTGATATGTGAATAGAAATCAATCACAATTTCTACAAAATTCATCACATAAATTTGAAAGAGACTAACATCTAAAGAGTTACATCATATAACTCTCACATCTTCTAGAATAGAAGCTTGCAATCATGTAAGTTTCTTGATTTGCCTCATAATATACACACCAATTTTAATTGATCAGAAACTTATTAGAATAGTCGGGATAATGTACACATCAATTTTATTTGAATTGTGAAACTAACATAGCCTAATAATGTACACACCAATTTTAACATTTTAATCGAGGCTATACCTTATTTTCTTTCTGTGCATGTGCTACACTTTCTCGAGCATAAAATCTTATGATATGCACTAAGGTGTTAATGATTGGCTAGCAAACAGTGGTGAGATGGTTATTTATGCCTTTCTTTAAAAGTTCAAGTCCGACAATCAAAGGCATGTGACTTCAAGATCAAGATCATGTGATCAAAAACTATAAACATCTTCCCACATAACATGCACTACAAAGCTTAAATTAGTAAAGTGAAATAAAATAAGCTCATCCAAGCTAAACAAGGTACATAGATATGTTATGTAAAAATAGATTGACCAACCTTGTTATCAAATTCAAGAAAAATACTGCAAAACACATTTTGCAAAACACAGTCTTGTTACCCTTTTCTTCTTTTTTTTTTTTTCCTAAAAAAAATAGAAACATCCTAGAATGAAATGCATGAATGTTATGCAATGCAGATTCTAAAAAAATGGCCACAAGAGATAAAGTAATAAAGAACAAGGACCATGTAAGTCAAGGATGACTAGGGACAAAGAATCACACCAATAACCTGACGAAAAGTCTCAAACTTACTTCTATCAAGTGGTTTGATGAAAATCTCAGCATTCTGATGTTCAGTAGGGATATACTCAAGAGCAACAATCTTTCTTTCAACTAAATCCCTAATAAAGTGATATCTAATCTCAATGTGCTTAGTCTTTGAATGTTGAACAGGATTCTTAGAGATATTGATAACTCTAGAATTATCACAAGAAACAACCATAGTGTCTTGTGATATTCTATAATCACTCAAAAGCTTTTTCATCCAAAGAAGCTGTGAGCAACAACTTCCAGCAGCAATATATTCTGCCTCTATTGTAGACAAAGAAACAAAATTTTGCTTCTTACTCATCCAAGCAACAAGATTGGTTCCTACATAAAAACACCCACCAACGGTGCTTTTTCTGTCATCGGCATTACCAACCCAATCAGAATCAGAAAATCCAGCAAGAGAGAGATTTGACTCTTTGCTATAAAACAATCCATAATCACAAGTTCTACCAACATATTTTATAATCCTTTTAACAGCATTTAAATGTGAAACCTTAGGATTTGATTGAAATCTAGAGCAAACACCCACACTAAAAGCAATACCAGGCCGACTAGCAGTTAAATACAAAAGACAACCAATCATGCTTCTGTATAATGTAACATCAACAGACTCACCTGATGGATCATTTGTTAGTTTTGTGCATACTTTGCTTTGCTGATGTAAATTCCAGACTTTGTTTGTTTCACCTGCAATCCCAAGAAATAAGTTAGTTCACCAGCCATACTCATTTCAAACATGCCTTTCATTTCATCTGCAAAAGATTGAGCAAGAGAATCATTAGTAACACCAAAAACAATGTCATTAACATAAATTTTAGCAACTACAAAGGAATTCTTATCCTTTCGTATAAAGAGAGTGGTGTTAGCAAATCCTCTTTTAAAACCATGGTCTGTGAGATATGCTGTTAACCTATCATACTAAGCCCGTGGAGCTTGTTTCAAACCATAGAGGACTCTCTTCAACTTGTAGACATCATTTGGCCTGTGAGGATCAACAAAACCCTTTGGTTGTTCAACATATACCTCTTCTTGCAACATGCCATTCAAGAAGGCACTTTTAACATCCATTTGATATAGCTTGAAATTCAAATGACTTACTATGGCCAAGAGTATCCTAATGGATTCCAATCTTGCTACAAGTGCAAAAGACTCATCAAAATCAATCCCTTCTACTTGTGTGTACCCTTGAGCAACAAGTCTCGATTTATTTCTGATAACATTTCCATGTTCATCTGACTTATTCTTGAATATTTACTTAGTTCCAATAACATTGACTCTCTTTGGTCTAGGAACTAATTACCACACATCATTCCAAACAAATTGATGAAGTTCTTCATACATAGAATTAACCCAATCAGCATCTTGAAGAGCTTCATCCACCTTTTTCGGTTCAAATTGGGATAAATAGCATGAGTGAGTAATCACATTCAAAGTTTTGGATCTCAATCTCATGTTATCATTCAGACTCCCCAATATATTTGTGGCAGGATGATTTAACTTAACTTTAAAGGACAGACCTTTGACCAGTGATGTAGAGATACCTTTCTGTTCTGAAGAACTGTGAAACTCTCTCTGTTCTTGTTGAGCTTCATGAACTAGTGTAGATGGTTCTGAACTTGATGGTACAGAAGCTGTATCATTCAACAACATCAACTCTTTTTCTGTATGCTTTCCCACATAATTATAAGGTAGTGAATCATCAACTTCCATAATCTTTTCTTGAACCGAAGATGCATTTTCTGAATGACCCTCTGAATTTAATTCATTATTGATCACAACATTGGAAGACTCCATGACTGTTTTAGTTCTCAGATTATATACTCTGTATGCTCTACTCGTGGAAGAGTATTCCAGAAAATAACGCTTGTTACTCTTAGCATCAAACTTCTCCAGGTTCTCTCTATCACGTAGAATGTAACAGTCACTACTAAATATCCTGAAATATTTGACAACAGGCTTCTTTCATCTCCAGAGTTCATAAGGAGTTTGCTTGGAGTCAGGTCTGAAATACACCCGATTGAGTGTATGGCATGCAGTGTTAACTGCTTCTCCCCAGAAGGATTTAGACATCTTCTTGTTATGGAGCATGACACGAGCCATCTCTTGTACAACCCTGTTCTTCCGTTCCACTATTCCATTTTGCTGTGGTGTTTTGGGTGAAGAGAATTCCTGATGTGTGCCTTGATTGCAAAAAGTAGCCAGTTTTGTTTTCTCAAACTCTCTTCCATGGTCACTTCTAATTATGGCTATCACAGTTCCTTTTTCAACTTGCAATTTTTTGCACAAATATATCATTTTTTTAGGAGCCTTAGCTTTATCTTTTAAAAGTACAACCCATGTATCTGGTAAAATCATCCAAAACAACTAGAATATACTTCTTTCCACCTAAATTTTGAACTCTAGCAGGACCCATGAGATCAATGTGTAACAATTCCAGAGGTCTTGTAGTTTGAACATCAGTTACAGACGAATGTTTAGACTTCACTTGTTTACCCATCTGACATGGTCCACAGATGCATTTTTCTATCTTCTCAAACTTGGGCAAGCCAATAACTGCATCACACTTAGATATCTTCTCTAATTGCTTGAGACCAGCATGTCCTAACCTTTGATGCTATAAGTCAACTTTATTGATCTTTGCACTGAAACATTTGTTACTTATACTTGGAGTGATACCATAACAGTTGTCAGCTGTCCTCACACCAAATACATATACATTCACCTCCTCCATCAAGTATCTCACATTTATGCTTAGTGAAGAGAACATTCAGTCCATTGTCACAAATCTAACTTATGCTGAGTAAGTTAGCCTTCAGCCCATCAACATACCAAACATCTTCAAAGACCGATAATCCTGAAATATCCACAGTGCCAATGCCTTTGATCACAGATTTGCTTCCATCTCCAAACATGACTGTCCCAATCTTTTCTTCAAAGAGTGTCTTGAACAAAGCTTTATTTCCTGTCATATGCCTGGAACAACCGCTATCCAAATACCAAAGACAAGAATCACATGCCATTAAGGCAGTCAAAGCAGTATAGCACAAATAATTATCATCATATGTGATTATACCAAGAAACTCAAAGAAAGATTTAACAAAAATGGCAAGAGACAAACACACCAAGTAGATAATGTGCCATATTGATAAGAATATTTTTAAAGAATCCATGACAACATGTGTCAAGGATCAGCTTTTAGATCAAAGGATCTACAAAAAAAAAAAAAAAAAAAAAAAAAAAAAGCTACCTGCTCTGATACCACTTGTAAGAAGTTTAGACCCCTTAAACCCAAATAGATTAACCTAGATATTTAGCCAAGTGATTAACTTAGGTAAATTAAGCAATTCTAGGTTAACACAAATATATCATATCATGCAAAGTGCAAAAGATAAAGAACACACAATATGATAACCCAGGAAAACCAAACCGGTAAAAAACTTGGGGAGGATTTAACCTAGCTATCCTCAAGGTTAAACAGAATTCACTATGAAAGAATTGAAGTTTACACAATAGAGACTTAGACCACTAACGTCTTATTGCTATCTCGAGTAGGAAACTTACTACCACGACCACGTGATAGCTCCGAGTCCACCTACTACTTCTTTCTTGAATTCACAGCAAAGCACAAGCACTCTTGCTTGTATATCTTGAAGTTCTTGAATCTGCAACTAAATGATCACCAAGCTCTTGACATCAATCTTGAGTTTGGAAACCCTAAGTGTATGTGAAGGCAAACACCTCTGGATTTCACAAAAAGATTCATACACACAGCATTCAGAACTCTAAAAACGTTGCTAGGGTTTTTCCTTTTATACTTAGGGCAAAACATAAAACCCTACACGTCAAACGGGCTTGGGCTGAGTTGGAAATTCTGCAAAAAAAAAAAACAATTGGTACGACTTTCGATCGGTCGAGTCTAATTCTCGATCGATCGAGCTAGGCAGAATTGCACATTAACTTCTGCAGTAACTCGATTCCAACTTTACATAAAAAGCACATACTTTGAGCAAGTCTAAACAAGAATAAAACCGTTTTGATCATGGTTTGCCAACCTTATAAAATGAAGTTCTAATACATTAGTTCCTAATTCCTTAGAACCTAACATCTTAGTTACATAAAAAAAAAAAAAAAAAAGTAAACCGGTAAGGTTAAAATCCTATACAAAGAGACCTAAGTCTAAGTACCCCACCTAGATCTCCCTCCTGAGTGGGACAGTGAAAATCGTAGTGCCATTCTCCGAACGCAATCACGTTATCATCCTTCATGCCTTTATTGGACTTGGGAAGGCACGACACCATTCCAATAATGCTAGAGCGGGACTTGAGATAAAATCCCACCTCGGTAAGATGATGATACTCGTACATGTGGACGACGTTGTGCCACCTAAGCCTTAGGTTCATGCGTGCGTTTAAAGCATCTACACTCCCTAAAACTCTAAATAAATTAGGTGCACACTGATGGGGGCACAACCTATGGTTGAGGAGATAATCTTGGGTAATTGGACCTATAGGTAGTGTCATTCCCCCTTCTAGAAAGGCAATCACGGGAATGACCACCTCGCCCACATCCTTATTAGTGAGTATCTGCTCCGGAGAGCAATACCTTAGGTTTACCCCTTGAGGAATATTATACTTAATTTTAAAGGCCTCTATGGCAGAATCGGATTCTACAAGATACTTAAGCCTACCCATCTAGGTAAACCCCACGGATATGAGAAAAAAAAAAAAAAAAACTTTCTAAAAGAAAAGGTCAAAATCTGAAGGCCGAGGGGATTGGCCGAGGAGAAACTTAACTATAGACAGTTTATTTAAGGGTTCAGGAACTTACGAGGAGAAGCAGAGATATTTGCCTTTGAGTTTTTAGAGGCAAGACGTGAGTTTAAAAAAAAAAAAGAAGATGAAAAAGGGTGGCTTAAGAACTTAGGATGCTCAGACGGCCTTGAGAAGAAAGGTCTTGGAGCTCTTTGAAGGTTTGAGAAATGAGGAACAATGATTTCCCCAGGAGGCTTTTTATATAGAGGAGTTATTGAGTGGAAGTTAGCCCGCTCAAAATTCGAGGAGAAGCGTCCTTCGTTTGATCTATTTTCCATCGTTGGATGGGAGGGACAAAGCACCGCCTAGATCCATTAATAAGGCATTGCGGGATCCGAAGCGTCTACAGCAGTTATGGAGCACGTGAAATTGTGTTCCCACGTATAAAAGAATAAAGGAAAAACAGGTTATTTTTTATTTTTATAATTCAAAATTCTAGAACTCCATTTTTCTCCTCGGACAGGAGGAAAAAACTGGAATTTTGAGGGGTTATTGTAGGGCCAAAGGCCCAAGTACGTATAATGGGCCTTAGGTCCGTTCGAGGAGGTTTAGATGTCCGAGGACGAGTCAGTAGCTTAGAAGAAGCGGGTAGACATATCCTGCTGACATACAGGATGAATGAGAGAGGGTGATTATCTAAAAGAAAAGCTGCTACCACCGCATTAAAGGCTCAACAGCTAATCCTCTGGCCGCATTAATGAAGAAATGACAATGGAATAGTAACTTTCAGCCTTACAGCTATTATCTAAGGACTTCAAGGAGGTGTTGATGGGACAAGCCTGAAGGCTAACCATTGGGCCTGCACGTGGAAGGGAAAAGGAGAAATGAGGAACGGAGTATAAAGGGAAGTGAAGGCAATGGAAGAAAGGATCGAAAAAAGTAAGAAAGAAACACTGTAGCTATTAAAAAAGTTAGACTTGTAATTGAGGGAAGAACAATATATGGGAATTGACCTCCTCAGACCTTTGCCGAGGACTGTTACTTGAGGTTGAATTTGTTCATTTCATTTTTTCTTATTGTAAACTCATCCTACCAACTATCCAATTCACTTTTACCCTGTTTTTTCTCAGCCTACTCTCTACAAATTTATTATTTTGGACCTTTTGGGCTGGTTCTTCTATCATTTGGGCCACAACACCAAATCTGTGTCCTTACAATCATGTTGGTTATTTTTTCAAGATACTTTTACATCTTTGATGATTTGAATATGTACCAAGCTTTAGGAATAGGTGCTAGTAAATTTGATAAATATGTTGGAAGCTTGATGAAAATTTTCATTGGGGGGGTCAAAACTCAAAGGAGTTCAAGAATCCAGGCGTAAAAATGACTTCTATTTGGCCACATCTTGTGGTGTCTATTGGGTTCTTTTACTTTTTTATTTGATTTTAATATTACTGTTATTGATAAAATTTGGATAGAATTTGCTTACTGGCATAGAAATTAGCTCACATATTAATTTACCTAATATCAACAATTTTACATGATGGCATGGTTTCAAGTCACCTAGGTTTGTGCCCATCAACCTTCAAGGACTAACCCAATCCCCAGGGCTGGCTCAAGGCAATGTGAAGCCTAAGATGACTATTTTAAATGAGGCATATTCTTATATTTTAAATATTATTAAAATATTTGCTTAGCTTTTGGTATTTTTTTCATTTAAAATCTATTTTCTTAGATACAAAATTACGAATTAAAATGAATTCATCATATTACTCAATGACTATACAACTAAAATATCTATTGATTGAAGCAACTAAATAATAAAAATTTTAATTGAAAATTTTAATAAAATTATATATTTAATATCTCTGAATAAAATTTGAGTATAAATTTATTTACTGGTGGGAGATTAATGAGTTTTTTTGGCATTTGTGTGTGAGAGATATTAATGAATTCTACACTCTAAAACTAAGAAAAACAAACAATCATTGCCACATCTAATGAAAAGATTTTTCTTTTTTCTGGTTTTTCTTTAATACAAAAAATTTATTATTTACTTATTAGTGAATATTTGGGGCTTAATTATTACTCACATTGGTACATGGATATCTCTATTGGTAAAAATTTGAGTCCTTTTTCATTAGGAGCCTTAGGCAGTTGTCTACTTGCCTCATGCATTGAGCCGGCATTGCTAACCTCAGAGAACTAGTTGATTTTGAACGGAAGAAAAGTTAGGAGAAGGCAGTGATAAATGACAAAGTGTGTGCACAATTTAGAGTTGAGAAACCTCAAGTCACGTAATTTGGGTTTATGCGATGGTTTTGGAATTGTTTTGGAAATTTTTATAGATTGAGGGTTTATGATTCTCGCAGGTGAATAGGTCTCATTATGGATATGGTGGCCGAACTTTTGTTGGGGAAAACTATCGTTTGGGATTTTTGAGGGGTGATTTGTGTATGCTTTTGATTGTTTCAGTGGGTTGGTTTTGGAGGTTTTAGAGATTGGGTAAAGCTTGATTGTTCATGGAGATGAATGTGTAGGAAGACAACAACTAGGGGTGTCCATGTCTTACTCCCTTTTATTTTTATTTGGACGTGAGACACGTAATATTTATTTAAATTTTAAATGTTACATGTCTTATATCTAAATAAAAATTGAAAGTTTCAATGGGAGAGGGTCTTATTGCAATAGATATAAGCTTTTTTCACATGAACTATTGCTTTATTTTCCTTTTGAAAAAGAGAATAAGGAAAATTCCCTGCTAGAATTGAGTAGGTATTAAAGAAAGGGTATGTGATGATTACTCTTTCTTTACAAAAGTAAAAGAAATGAGGTTTCAGAATATGAAAATCTTCTCAGACATAATTTTGCTTTAGCAAATGAACCCTAGGATAAATTTTGAAGGAAAAAGAAAAGCTAAGAGATAATTACAATTTGAACTTTTCATAATTCCTCAATTCATGGCTATGTGTTAAGAGAGAGAGAGAGAGAGAGAGAGAGAGAGAGAGAGAGAGAGAGAGAGAGAGAGAGAGAGAGAGAGAGAGAGAGAGAGAGAGATAAGTTTGAATCGAAACAAGGGGAGGGGATATTTTCACACCAATGAAAGCATGCCATATGTTAAATATAACCACGTGTTACATTTTGCTGGTCCAGTCGATTTTAATGTGTCAAATCCCTGAACGTACCAATTGACTCAAACCCGAAAAAGCCTGAAAACTTCATCAAATTCTGGTCAACTGATTAGACCAAAATCATTGATGGCCTTTTAGTTCAGGTCAAGTCATTTAGGTGGGTTTTAGGACAACCCTAGCGGTAACATGTGGTATAGTTTGTTAACATGGCTTATGTTAGGAAATTTTAGACCCCGGTTGATAGAATTAACAAGTTTTAAACCCAAGTTGTTAATTAGATTTATTATGAATAAAACTTGTTAAAACAAACAAACATCAATATCATGTCAAAATCATGCAGCGGAAAAGTAAATAAGACAAGATATGATGACCCAGGAAAACCAATGAAACAAACTAGTTTCACAGTAAAAAATCTGGGGGAAAACCTTCCCAAAAAGTAATCACTATAGTAAAAAGAAGTTTCAGTACTTTCTGCACTTGAATCTTGGACAGACTTGCATGGCTTTTGGGAAAAACAGTTTTGGAGAAAATTTAGGAGGTGGGGATAAATAAAAACACACAAACAAAAAAAAATTAAGTTGAGGATACACATGAAGAAAAATATTCTCTCTTTCAATAAATGCAAACTTGACATTATGTGACCCATAAACAGTTGCATGAGTAGAGAAGATATTTTCACACTGATTATCCATCATATCTCTTTAGAAAAATATTTTCTGCAATTCACACATCAAGAAAAATAGCATATACTAAAATGTACAAATGACTCAAAAATAATCAATCAATTTTTAATTCAAGTTGAGTACCTAATTTAGCAAAGTATATGCATGTTATGTGTGAAAATAATGAGAGATATGACTGCAAAACTACAAGATGGATATAAAAACAATGCAACTCAAGTGAATCCTAACCATAAATGATGCATGAAAAAAATTTGGTCAAAACTCTAAAAACTGAAAATTTTTTAGTTTTAATCGATTGGGTATCGATCGAATACCAATCGAGTTAGACAGAATCAAACCAAAAATTTTAATCGCAATTTCAATCGGTCGAGAAATAGCTTCGATCGGTCGAAATTCTAGAAAACTCAAATTTTTGAAAAACAGAACAATTGAATGCAGTAACTCCTCAAAACACAATATTTCATGAATGAAATGCATGAGTATGAAACTAAAAGTTTTTCAAAAACACATGAATACAGCCCAGATCTTCCAAAATTAAGATTTTCAATCAATTTGTCCTTAAAACTCAAATTTTGCATCAAAATCAAGGAACATATAATCTTGGATGGTCACAACAAAATCACACACAATAACATGTACAAAGTTTAGCAAAGAGTAACTTGTGTAGTGTGTGCAACTAGCAAAAGCTTGAGAAACATGTGAGGTGATATGTGAATAGTAAGCAATCACAAAGTCTACAAAATTCATCAAATAAATTTGAAAGAGACTATCACCTAAAGAGTTACATCATATAAATCTCACATCTCCTAGAATAAAAGCTTGCAATCATGTAAGTTTCTTGATTTTCCTCATAATGTACACACCAACTTTAATTGAATTGTGAAATTATTATAGCCCAATAATGTACACACCAATTTTAACAATTTAACCGAGGTTACACCTTATGTTCTTTTTGTGCATGTGCTACATTTTCTCGAGCACAAAATCTTACGATATGCACTAAGGTGTTCATGATTGGCTAGTAAACAGTGGTGAGATGGTTATTTATGCCTTTCTCTATAAATTTAAGTCCAACAATCAAAGGTATGTGACTTCAAGATCAAGATCATGTGATGAAAAACTATAAACATCTTTCCCACATAACATGCACTACAAAGACTTCAGCTAGTAAAGTGCAATAAATAAGCTCATCTAAGCTAAACAAAGTACATAAACATGTTATGTAAAGATAAATATGGCCAACCTTAATTATAAATCCAAGATATATAATACAAAACACATAAAAATATTTTTGGTTTAGAAAAAATTTTATGACCAAAAACAAAAAGCACACATTATGCTAAATGAACAAAAATGCAAATGCAATGCATGATAGTGTTTAACTAAGCTATAGAGGGTACACAAACAAGAAATATCAATTTCTTAATTAACCCTTGAGTACATGTACAAACTAGTACATACTCTAAAAAAATCAAAAAATAGCTTAGCACTTATAGAACGCATGCTATTTAAGTTTCTCCACAATGCCAAGCATGTTCTAAATCAAGAGAGAGATATCATAATTCATGTAATCCTCAAGAAAAATAAAACTAGACACAAAATAAAATATTTTTGTCTTTTTGAAAATTTTCAATGTTTTTGGATTTAAAAAAAAAAACAACCTAAAAAAAACAAAACAACCAAAAACAGAAACAAAACATGTCCATAAACAATTGAAAGAATTAAATCAAGGACAAGCAAACAACACTCACCCTAGAGAATCTTTTCTCACCCATATAGCACGAGTCTTCGGCTTTGTAGGTGAGAATCCATGAGAAGCAAAGTGTATTTGAGGGATTACACTAATTTTCTGAGAAAGACTGAAATCCTGCAAATTCCTTTCACAAGCCAACAAGCTTAAATTTTTCAAAAGCATATGAAATAATTTATTTGGACTCATGGCAGGAGAAATATCATCACATGTCCTAGACTGAAACACAGAATGCTTAAATTTCAATTTATGACAATTAGGACGAATATGACCACAGACACCACAAAAGTGACAAACAGGAACAAACTTAGGAACATCAGTATTCATAACAGCAAATCTAGTCTCAGATTTTGGTTTTTGCCTCAACAAAGAACAATTTGGTCTAATATGACCAACAACACCACAAAGGTGACAAGTAGGCATAAAAACAGATTTCTCATGCTCTCTAACAGTAGGTTTAGACTTAGGTTTAGAAACTTCAGCATCTACATCAGAACTTTTACCTTTGTCTAACCTAGAAAAATAAGCCTTTTCTTTATTATTCCTCTTGAAAGGAGTGATATAAACTTTTTCAGCTTTAGGCTTAAGAGAAACAGAAACACTTCTGTTAACAACAGCAGGCTTGGTATTAGTCAAATTTTCAATTTTAGCTTTAGATTCAGCGAACTCTTGTTCTAAGCTTTTCATCTTCTCATCTTGAGAGGAAATTTGATTTCTCAAAAATTCATTCTTTTTATTAAATTCATCAAATCTAACAATCAATTCCTCTTTTTCAAGATTAGCCAATTTTAACTATTCCTTGAATTTCTTAGCAATTCTCATAGTTTTCAATAATTCCTTATGAAGAGTTTCACAGGCATCAAAAAGATCAACAGAAACAACAGTGTCCTTCTTATTCAAATCATCACAATAAAAAACAGTAAGACACTTAAAATTATCCATGATAACAGGGATCAAGGATCAACTCTTAGATCAAAGGATCTACAACAGAAGAGCTACCTGCTCTGATACCACTTGTCAGTTCGTTTAGACCCCTTAAACCCAACAGATTAACCTAGAGAATTAGCCAAGTGATTAACTTAGGTAATTTAAACAAGTCTAGGTTAACACAAATAATCAAAAACAATAAAGCAACGAAAAATAAAGAACACAAAGATCTAATGACCTAGGAAAATCAAACCGGTAAAAAACCTAGGGAGGATTTAACCTAGCTATCCTCAAGGTAAAACCGAATTCACTATGAAAGAATCGAAGTTTACACAATAAGACTTAGACCACTAACATCCTATTGCTACCCAGTGTAGGAAACTTACTACCACGACCCCATGATAGCTCCGAGATTTACGGACTCCTTCTTTCTTGAATTCTTCAGCAATTCACAAGCGCACCTGCTTGTATATCTTTAAGTTCTCTTGATTCTGCATCTGTATGATTTACCAACCTCTTGACATAAATCTTGAGTTTGGAAACCCTAAGTGTATGTGAAGGTAAACACCTCTAGATCTCACAATGAGATTCACAAACACACCATTCAAAACACTAAAAACGTGGCTAGGGTTTTCTCTTAAATACTTAGGGCAAAACATAAAACCTTATACATTAAATGAGCTAGGGCTGAGTTGGAAAATTCTGCAGAAAAATGTTCTGCTCGATTTTCGATCGGTCGAGTCTAATTCTCGATCGATCGAGTCAGGCAGAAAGTGAACAGTGAATTCTGCAGTCAACTCGATTCCAACTTTACATAAAAAGCCATACTTAGAGCAAGTCTAAAACACAACTTAAAGAATGTTTTGATCATGGTTTGCCAACATTACAAATTGAAGTTCTAATACATTAGTTCCTAATTCTTAGAACCTAACAGCTTTAACACTTGAACTTGAAAAAATGTTTCTTGAAGTATTAAACACATCCTAGATCTACCCAATTACAAGTAAAGTGCGTTTTGTCAAAAGATTAGCCAATTACATAAAATAATGACATATGTTCCTAACAAGTGAATCACATATGTCCTAACAGCTTAGGCTTGAAGTGTTTTTGTAGTGTAGGCCTAACTTAGACAGTCTAAAGGTCTATTTGAGATCCGTTTATTTTGCTGAAACTGAAAATTTTTTGCTGAAAGTACTGTAGATAAAGGTAAAAGTTTATTGAAATAGTACAGTAGGACCTATGAATAGTATCAAAAAGTGCAGTAAGACCCATAAATAGTAGAAAAAATAAGCTGAATAATAAAATAAGTTGGCAAAAATAATTTTTGCCAAATAGACACTAAATATGACCATGTTGTAGGGATGTTAATATTGCAAGTGCGGTTGTTCGATAATGGTGTTGCCATATTTATTATATGTTTTTTTATATGACTAAAATAGGATTTTGGTCCCAATACATTTAGGCTAGAGTTTCGTCTTGTGAGTCTATGACAATTTTCCTTTATCACTCTAATTTCTTTTTTGTTTTTTTTTTTCAATTTTTCTTTGCAATAAAATTTGGATATAATTTATTTATGTGGTAAATGGAAACTATCAGATTCTATTTTTGATGTCATGAACAATTATATAACCAAATATAACTTGATAATGTGGCAAATATGGCACCACATCACTTAAGTTGCTTCACAATTTGGGAACGGATCCCCTATAATAGAATCCTTCAATTCCCTTTCATTTTTAACTAGATGTGAGACATGCACATAGTATTTATTTGATTTTTACTTACCACATGTGTAAGTTTTGTGATCTGTACCACAGTTTTAATTTTTAAGACATATTGGCATGTCGGTTCCTTCTCGCAAAGGTGGGGTGTGTGCTTAATCTCCCTAGATGTAGTTTTAGGCTCATATCAGCATGAGCTTGGGAATACGCCAACTGGTTATAGGTAAAACATGACTCCATGAAGGTCTTCTTACCATACAAGATCTAGAGTTAGGGTACAGGATGGGAAAAGGTTAGGCACCCCAAGCCTGTCCAGTTGTAACTAGCCTTCATATATTGTTACTGGATAGTGGATAAATGGTGTCTATCTAATAAGCCTATGTGAATGCGCGCATGCATCTAAGTCCTACAGTTTGTCTTCGAGTCATGTGAAATAGAGATGGAAATAGTAGACATGTGAAAGGGAATCAAACATGTGAAGGTCAAAGGAATGTATGAGCATATGCACATTTGATCATGTGAACATGTAAGCATGTGAACATCCAAGTATGTGAACATCCAAGCATGTAAAATATTGAAAGCACAATTTAGTGTGAAATAGTAATGCTTTTTTAGACCCTCAATTTTAAGATTACAGCTAGATTGCTTTTAATCTAACTTATCCAAGTGCAGAGCAAGAGTAAAAGGGAGCAATAAACTGATAACACTACTCTAAGCCATATTCAACCACAATGAACAATAAAAGAAAAGCTTAAAGAGTAGGAAAGAGAGATGCAAACACAAGATAATACCAACACATGTTATTGAAGAGAAAACCAAAGAACTCGGCAAAAAACCTTTCTGCAACCCTCCAAGTCGAAATCGATTAACTAGTGAATAAGCTAGAGAACACAAATAACAAAAGACCCTCCAAGCCTAGTCTACCCATAGTACTTAACCCTCCAAGCTCTTGCTACCAATGGACTTCTTGGAGTCTTGTCTTCACTAGCTTTCTGGATCCCGCAATACCTCTCGATTGCATCCTCCAAGCCTCACCGACTTCTTTTGGCAAATCCCAAATGCTTCCCAAGCTCCAAAACACTCTCTACACTATGAATAAGTGTGAGTTGTATTTGGGTACAAATCTTCTCTCAATGTATAACAATGGGAGAGGGGTAAGAGAAGAGACTACAAGGATTTCTCACTAAAGGATGAGTAGCTCTCTCTCTAAAAGGTGGGTGCATTGTAGAAACCTATTTAAGGTTTTTTCCTCTGAATAGCCTCCTATTTACTTTTTTGAGTAATGAGGGTATATATAGTATGGATGAAGGGTAAGAAAGTCATACTTAAAATCCTCCAAGCAAAGAGTTTTGCGATTACCTCGTGAGATCTCATTTCTCGCGAAGTACTCGAAAAATGCAGCCTGACACTTGACTCTTCAGCTTCTAGCATGTGCTTCTCACATGGCCTTTTCGCGGGTACCTTTACTTGTGAGCTAGTCACGAAATTACACTAATCTTCATTGTATGCTTGATTCTTCACTAATTTAATACTAAACCTAATATAATAAAATCCCACAAAATGGAAATAATTTATTGTAATTACAACACTTTTTGTCATGGAATAAAGTATAGTTGTAAATCACAACTTTACAGATATGAGCATGGAAGCATGTGAACATGTGAATACGCAAGCATGTGAGGATATGAACATCCAAGCATGTGAGCATACAAGCATGTAGACAGGAGAGCATATAAGCATGCAAATGGAAAATTATGACACTAAATCCACACACAAAAAGACCCTCACTACGTGTGTAAAACACTTGTGAGGATAGGAATTAAAATTGCACATTTGAAATGTTTTTTTTTTTTTTTTTGAGAAACTGCACATTTGAAACGTTATGAACCAAATTAACACATAGTGCAAACATTAGGGACTAAAATAATAATTTACCATTTCTCTTTAGTTTGGTTAAAAGGATTAAAAAAATGTTAAGAAGATAGAAAAGTGGGAAGAAAATATATTTTAGTTTTTCATGTATGTTTGATATAGATCACAAAACGTTGGAATATTTTTACAAAAATCATCATTTTTATTAAATGGTCATTCAAGTGAAATGATGAAATCGGTTTTATATTGTTAGGTTCTAAAGACTAGGATCTAATGTATTTAGAACTTCATTTTGTATGTTGGCAAACCATGATCAAAACAATGTTGAGTCGTGTGTTAGACTTGCTCAAAGTATGGGGTTTATTGTAAAGTTGGAATCGAGTTTTTATGCAGAATTACTTGTAACTTTCTGTGAGACTTGATCGATCGAAAATTAGACTCGATCGATCGAAAATCGCACAGAACGTTTTTCTGCAGAATTTTCCAACTCAGCCCAAGCCCGTTTTAATGTATAGGGTTTTATGTTTGCCCTAAGTATAAAAGGGAAAACCCTAGCCACGTTTTCAGAGTTCTGTTTTGCTGTGTTTGTGAATCTCATTGTGAGATCTAGAGGTGTTTACCTTCACATACACTTAGGGTTTACAAACTTGAGATTTATGTCAAGAGTTGTGTAAATCGTTACAGTTGCAGAATCAAAGAGCACAAAGATATACAAGCAGGTGCGCTTGTGGATTTGCTGAAGAATTCCGGAAAGAAGGAGTCCGTGGATCTCGGAGCTATCATGGGGTCATGGTAGTAAGTTTCCTACAGGCAGGTAGCAATATGACGTTAGTGGTCTAAGTCTATTGTGTAAACTTCAATTCTTTCATAGTGGATTCAGTTTACCTTGAGGATAGCTAGGTCAAATCCTCCCCAGGTTTTTACCGGTGTGGTTTCCTGGGTCATCATATCTTTGTGTTGTTTATTTTCCGCTGCTTTATTGTTTTTATATTTATTTGTGTTAACCTAGTTTAATTAAATTACCTAAGTTAATAACTTGGCTAATTCTCTAGGTTAATCTGTTGGGTTAAGGGGTCTAAACGATCTGACATATATATTTAAAATTCAATCAATATAGTATTATCTCATGCGTGGTTCAGATACATTTCATGAGTTGAAAAATTTATGCTAATTGTTTAAAAAATAATTCCACACGTTGGAGTTTTTAAAGCTATTAATTGTTTCCTTATTGGCTGAAACTATTGTCTTTAAAACGTTTTGACCACTAATAGCGAGTTATGATATTTCTGTTTATATAATTGAACGTTTTCCAGGATTTTATTTGAGAATGTTTAGTTAAATACATACCAGGCTATTTTCTATGGAATTGATTGGTCAAAGCATTTGAGGTAAGTTATTTCTAATTTTTATTCACATTAATCATGAAATTTTAAGCGGGATTCTTTAGCCTATATATGCAGGAGCCAACATACATGTTTAAATATATATGATGAGAAAATCAATTTTCTCATAAGACCATTTTCATGTAAAAATAAAACTCCCTAGATATATGCTAGTCAAAATTGTAGTTTCATGAGAATAATATATCCTTATATATACTATATTTTTGGGTAAAAGAATAGTACTATTGTGAGGATAATAAGCAAAGGTAGCTAAGTTGTTGTATCCCAGAAGTGGCATGCACAATGTTGTTAGTCTATTACAACGAAAATCTCGTTGACGTGTGATTGTCTCAAGACAGTGACATGATCCACACTTCGACTCTACCATCTAAAAACTTATGAATTGAAGGTAAACTTATGAGATTGCTTTAAAGCATCATCAAGGTAACATCTCTCCACTATTCTCTAATTTTATGGTAAATCCAATTTATGTGATATGTTATTATTTAAATGTTAATTTAAATATTATTTATTTATCAATTATTGTTCTCAAGAACAACACAAAGTATAAACAAGTGGAAGATAAAAATTTAATTACTATTATGCTCTTATTGTCGTTTAAAACAATGGAATAATGGCAGTACTTTTTTTTTAATTTTTTCTTATTTGAGATAGAAATTCTACTATAACATAGTTTAGGTGTATATGTATAAAGCACATTTCTAAAGACTTGAACCTCGGTCTTACCTCATCCCACAAGAACTTGTACTTCTAAAGTGACCATCACATTAATGATGCACGATGGTATAATGGCAGTACTTTTGTAAGTTCATGTTGGTGGCTATCTTCTCTCTTATTTTTCTACAATTTGGAAGGAAAATAAATGGTGGGCCTAAATAAAAAATCTCCACCCATCCTATTTTTTTTCTCTCATTTTTCATCCTAACAAAACGTTGGAATTTCCTCTCTCTTTTCCATATTCTTCCATTTTCTCAACAACAACCAAAGGGCTACTTGTTGATTAGTTTTTCTTTACAAAAGAAAAAGGAAAAGATGTTTCTGAATTTGCAAAAGTACTCTATTATTTGTCTAATTTAGAATGATAAAGTGGTAAAGCCTTCTCGTAAATGATTGTTGTCTTATTTGGCTAGTTGGCCAAAGGTTAAAATTTTCCAAAGAAAAAAAAATGCAAAAATGCAAAAATGCAAAAAAAAAAAAAAAAATTAGAACGGAAAAGACTATCAAAAGGGTAAACCAATAATTTATGTTGGGAAAACTCCAATTGAGTAGTTATATAACATATAAAGACACTACTTAATCCAAAAGCTCTTATGAGTTTGAGTTCAACTATCTTATATTAATCACCAACTATTTTCATTACTATTCAATGTAGGGCTTCACTCATATACATATACCCAACAATTTAATCGTTGTTGTGAAATAATAGAAATAGATAAAACAAAGTAAAAAGAAAACGAGAAATATATATTGATAAACTCTTGTATTTAAGTGGTTATCCACAATCCTTTTGATATCTCTTGGATGTGTACAATAACAGTAAAGCAATCTCACATATATATAGAACCTTAGAATGCTTGTAGAGTTCTTGAGATAAGGTTGCAATAATGAGTACAATTATGAATATACATCTCACCTATAGACTTTACACATCCTAAATAACGCTTTCATTGCCCTAACTTTACACATTCCAATCAGACTTTATTTCTAACACTACCCCTTAGATGACCACTTTCTAAGAATATGTATCGTTAAAACCTTTCCAAAGAAAAACCCTATGGGAAAAAAATTTGGCTAAGGAAAAAGAGTACATTATTCTTATATAACTTCTAGTGCCTTAGGATTGCGTCATTAAAACCTTGCAAAGGAAAACCCAGTGGGAAAAAATCTTAGCAAAGGAAAAAGAGTACAATCAGCACACATCCTTTAGAAAATTTACTCCTCCTGATGAGTACATAGAACTTCCATTGTTCATGGTAAAAATATCCTTAAGTCGACGCATGCCAATGTTGTGTACCATCTTCTTAAAAGTAGCAGTTGGTAATGGCTTAGTGAACATATCAGCCAAATTATCACATGATCGTTTCTACTTGACATCAATATCGCCACTCTTCTGGAGCTCATGTGTATAAAATAATTTTGGTACAATATGCTTGGTTCTATCACCCTTGATATAGCCTCCTCTAATTTGAGTGATACATGCGGCATTATCTTTGTATAATATCATTGGACTATTTTTTACTGATGATGTAAGGTTGAAATTAATCAACCATTTTGTTGGCTTTATTCCGTGCCAATTTGCTTATAATTCAGCACTTAAAAACCCTGTATTTAGGTGAGAATCATGTAAGGGTAGTGTGTGAGAGAGTGTGAAGAGAAGCTCAAGATTGTGCACTCAACAAGGAACTCGCAACTAGATCTCACGACTGGATCTCGCGGCTTGCAAGTCACCAAAAGTTGCACACAAGTGAAGCATGCAGAGGAGCTGAACAGTCACGCTAGCTGGAGCACTACAGGACAAAAAGTCCAAACTGGCCATTCAGTTAGCTTGCAGCTTGAACTCGCGACTAAGTCAAGTCGCGAGGACAAGTGGCCAGTCCACTCTGTTTTGGAAAAACTGACTCTTCGCATTCCAAACACACACTAGTATAAATACCCCTTATACCTACAAAATGTAGAGAGCTTCCAGAGAGAATTTTGAGGGAGAAACCCTAGAGAAAAATGAGATTGACTCATCCACAATCTTTACATAGTAACTCTTCAAATTTCTCAACTCTTATCCTCTCCATTGTTACATCCTTAAGAGATTCTTTAGCCAAATCCTTTTTTCACCATACCCATATCTGTGAGAAGGCTTTTTGGTGCTTTGGGAAGTAGTTCAGAAGGGACCAATTGATATTGGTTGATGCTATAAGCTATAGCAGAATCCGGTAAGCTAGAGAAGACAAAGGTTTGGCGTAACCTCGTTGGAGCAAGAAGCTTGGAGGGCTTAGGTACACTTGGTAGATTAGGCTTGGAGGGTTTTCTGCTATTCATGTATCCCAACTTCATTCTATAGTGGATTATTGACCGCTTGGAAGGCGGCGGAGAGGTTTTATGCCAAGGGCTTCGATTTCCTCTTTGATAACACATCGTTGTATTGTCCTTGTGTTTGCATTTCACTTCCCTTAATCTTTGTCATTTAGTTTTTATTGTGGATGTGTTTTATTTGGTTTAGATTGCCTATCAATTCTTTTATAAGCTTATGTTCATTTTTCGGACATACATTGTTTGATATTAAGCTTGAATTGGTCATTTGTAATTTGGGGGTCTAAACGTTTAAGGTGTTTTTCACACTATTTGAACATTTATTTGGTATTAGAGCGGGTGCACTTGCTATGGTTGAATTACCTTAGTGCGATCCTTGACCTCATTTGAGATGGACAGGTCTCAATCCTTGAATGCTCCACCATATTTTGATGGTAGCAACTATGCCTTTTAGAAAGTCCAGTTTAGGGCATTTTTGTGTTCAATTGATGAAACTATTTGGGATGCTGTAGATGTAGGATGGGCTAGGCCAGAGGCCGCTAAATCCACTTGGGATAAAGCAGCCCTTGCGGCATCTAACGCTAATAGTAAAGCTTTGAATGCAATTTTTTATGGTGTGTCTCCAGATGAGTTGCACAGGATATCTCACGTTTTGGTTGCCAAAAAGGCGTGGCAAATATTGGAGATCACGTATGAAGGAACGAAGAAAGTGAAAGACACAAAGTTGCAGATGCTAACCACTTGATTTGAAGAGCTGAAAATGGGCGATGATGAGTCATTCGACTCATTCTATAGCAAGCTGAATGAGGTGGTTATTGGCAAGTTCAACTTGGGGAAAAAAACGGAGGACTCAAAGATAGTGAGGAAAATCTTTCGATCATTGCAGGAGAGCTTCCGTGCAAAAGTTACTGCAATTGAAGAGAGCAAGGACTTAGATGATATCAAAGTTCAAGAACTAATTGGCTCATTTCAAAATTATGAGCTGTCTTTGCCATCACAAAGAAAGAGCAAATCCCTTGCTCTTAAGATGATCAATGAGAGGGTAGAAGCTCATGACTCATTGGATGAGGATGTTGTCGATAAAGATGCGGCATATCTTGTGAAGAATTTTCGAAAGTTCTTGAAGTTCAAGAAAAATGGAAAGTTTGCTAAGAAGGCAAAATTCCCAAATTTCGGAAAGGAGAAAAAGGATTTTAAGAAGAAAGATGGGAAAGAGTCTAAATCTTCTTAAGGAATCACATGTTTTGAATGTAATGGACATGGGCACGTCAAGAAAGAGTGTCCCAATTACTTAAGAGGGAAGGGCAAAGTGTATGCCACAATTCTTAGTAATTCAGACTCTTCTAATTCTGATTCGGACAAAAGCTGTGATGGAGAAGGGAATTACTCCACTTTTATGACCATTGGTCATGTTGAATTGTCAGATGACTTGAGTATGCTTGTAGAAGAGCTTGGTGAGCACTCTGAATTAGAGTCAATAGGGACAATAGAGGAATTTGATGACGAGGAAGATGAAGGAACAGTGGGACTGTAAGAGACCTACAATTCCCTTCTTGAGAAGATCGATGAATATGCAAAAGTGGTTAAAGCAACCATTAAGAAAATGAAGAGAACAAAGCAAGACTACAAGAATCTCTTAGTCCGATACAAGGAGACTAAGTGTGAAGTCGAGACACTGAATGGAGAGCTGACCGAAGCCTATTCAAAGATAAAATTTCTTGAGCTTGAGGTAATTTAAGCGAATGCTAAAGTAGAGTGGGTTTCCTCCAAGAAGCTTGATGATGTACTCGCTCATCAAAACCATTCTCCGACAGAAGCGGATTGGGATACGCTAGAAAGAGTAGTTCGAGTGTCAAAGTGTCCAAGGACATAAAGGTTGTAAAAGCTAAGGAACCAGTGGTGGAAACTTCAGTTGTTGAGAATGTGAAGCCAGAGAAGAAGCGGAATGTGACTGACCAATGGTTTTTGACTAAACCTCCTAACCAATCAGTGGTCAAACCTAAGGCTCAAGGGAAATCTCTCCCAAAGTCACAAAGAGGTCCAAGAACTCAACATTTCTGCCATCACTGTGGAATTCGAGGACACACCAGACTAAATTGTCATAAGCTATGGGCATTAAAGAGTAGTAACTATCAAAGGCCAAGTGGATAAAGAAAGGATAAAGGGAGCCCCAAGCAACCGAAAGAAGGAGAAGCTGTGTCCAATATTGGAGATGTGATAAAGATGATTGATGCTTTCACCACTTGTTTGGCAAGCTTTTCTAGAAGGTTTGACAACCATAACACTCGTACCTAATCCTCTAAGGATATCACCCCAAACGCACATGCTGCGTGGGTGAAGAGGGGTACTCATGCATAAGCATTACCACATGTCCATGCATTAATACTTCCTATGTTATGTGACTTTGTTTGGCTGTGTGCTTTGTGTTACCATTCTAGTTTGATTTGAATAGTTGTGTTTTTTTGTTGTTTTTGATTAATCTTTACTTGCTTTTGTGTCAAAAATCCAAAAACACATAAAAAGTAGAAAATTTAAAAAGTTTGATTGACATTATTGTGTATTGTCACAAGCATGTTTTGCCTTGTACCTTCGCACATATGGCTTTGTGCATTTACGAGTGTAGCTTGTTCTTTTTGCACTCATATCAGTGTGAGAAAAATCTAGACTTCTATGTGACTGTTGTAAATAGATCTTCAAACTTTTCATGAATGATTAGTCAATGATTTTGTTGATCGTGAGACATTCATAAACTTGTGCCTATATATCTTCCCACTCTTTTATTTTATTGTTTTTGCTTAAAGAGCTCAACAATGTAAATCTTAAACTAAAAATAGATAATGAGCTGCAAAAGCCTGTCGCACATGCTAGTGTTTGACTAGGAAAAAGGGAAAATGACTTTTATAAAAAAAAATGTATAGTGCCCAAAAAGCCAATGGCTCGTTCATCAAATTGAAATATCAAAAATTTCAGGCATCGATCTCACAATGAGATGTAATGATTCAAAAAGATCAAATGATATGATGTATATGGAGCCAAATGAAAAGCTTCAAAGTCATGTTATTAAGTTTATGTGGGAGGTCATATATGCATATTTCTATAATTAAGATGGGTCACATTATCTAGTGCTAATTGTGTATGTGCTGGTTGAATTGATCATTAAAGCTTCACATTAGACTTAGGACTATCTCATTGTTGATATCCACACACATCACACATGTCTATGTTCAATGAATGCCTTATTCATTTGTGTGCTTGTACTTGATGAAATGTGTTTCACATGCTAAATTTTTGCTGATCAAACACAAAAATATTTTTAAGTGGTTTAGTTGTCAAAAATTCCTCATTCACAATCTTTACATAGTGACTCTTCAAATTCCTCAACTCTCATCCTCTCCATTATTACATCCTTGAGAGGGTCTTTAGCCAAATCCTTTTCTCACCATACCCTATCTGTGAGAAGGCTTTTTGGTGCTTTGGGAAGCAGTTCGAAAGGGATCAATTGATATTGGTTGATGCTATGGGCTATAGCGGAATCCAGTAAGCTAGAGAAGTCAAAGGTTCGGCGTAACCTTGTTGGAGCAAGAAACTTAAAGGGCTTAGGTACACTAGGTAGATTAGGCTTGGAGGGTCTTCTACTATTCATGTATCCCAACTTCATTCTTTAGTGGATTATTGACCGCTTGAAGAGCGGCAGAGAGGTTTTACGTTGAGGGCTTCGGTTTCCTCTTCGATAACATATTGTTGTGTTGTCCTTGTGTTTGCATCTCTCTTCCCTTAATCTTTACCATTTAATTTCTGCTGTGGATGTGATTTTATTTGGTTTAAATAGTCTATCAATTCTGTTATAAGCTTATGTTCATTTCTGCACATACATTGTTTGATTTTAAGCTTGAATTGGTAATTTGTAATTTGGGGAAACGTTCAAGGTGTTTTTCACACTATTTGAACATTCAGATGATAACCCACAATTCTCACAAATATGTTGAATTACCAATCTCAACCAAACACATTTTTGACTCGCTACATGAATTGCAATAATCTCTGCATGATTTGAGGAAGTAGCAGTAATTGTTTGCTTAACAGATCTCCATGAAATAGCAGTATTTCCATAAGTAAATAAATATCCTGTTTGTGATTGGCATTTGTGTGGATCAGAAAGGTAACCTACATTAGCATATCCAACTAACTGTAGATTTGACCCATTTGGATAAAATAATCCCAAATCAGTAGTCCCACTAAGATAACGTAATATGTGCTTAATTCCATTCCAATGTCTTTGAGTTAGCGCGGATCTATACCTTGCTAGTAAGTTAACTGCAAATGCGATATCAGGTCGTGTGTAATTTGAAAGATACATCAAAACACCAATTGCACTAAGATATGGTACTTCAGGACTAAGAGTTTCTCTATTATCTTCTTGTGGTCAAAACGGGTCTTTCTTGACATCAAGTGAGCTTTATCCATGTAAAATTGCTTCAGGATTTTTTCTTGTACGTTAATTAATGAACAAAAATTCCATTTGGAAGATGTTCAATTTGCAGGCCAAGACAAAAATTTTTCTTACCAAGATCTTGCATCTCAAATTCATTCTTTAAACAATTTGTTGTTTTTGTTAACTCTTCTAGAGTCCCTACAAGATTAAAATCATCAACATATACTGCAACAATAGCAAATTTGAATTTTGATTTTTTTGATAAAAACGCATGGACAAATTGGATTATTCTCAAATCCTTTTTTCAAAAGCTATTCACTGAGACGATTATACCACATGCGTCTAGATTGGTTTAACCCATATAAGGATCTTTGTAGCTTGATAGAATACATACTTCGAGATGTAGGATTATATGTTTCAGGCATTTTATATCCTTCAAGGATTTTCATGTAGATATCATTATCTAATGATCCATACAGATATGCTATGACAACATCCATTAATCGCATATCCAAATTTTCTTTTGCTACCAAGCTAATCAAAAATCTGAATATAATTACAGGAGCATATGTTTCTTCATAATCAATACCAAGTCTTTGCAAGAAACCTTGTGCTACAAGTCGCGCTTTGTACCTTAATATTTCATTTTTCTCATTTCGTTTACATACAAATACCCATTTGTATCCAACAGGCATTACACCTTTAGGTGTTCAAACTACAGGTCCAAAAACTTCATGTTTAATTAATGAATTTAATTCTGCTTGAATCGCCTCTTTCCACATTGGCCAATCATTTTTCCGTTGATATTCATCAATGGTTTGTGGTTCATATTCATTATCATTACTTCTGGTAATATCAAGGGCAACTTTATATGAAAATATGTTGTCAACAACAATTTATTTTTATCCCATATTTCTCCTGTATGTACGTAATGTATCGAGATCTCATTATTTTCAAGTACCTGATCCTCTTCAAGGGATAACTCTTCAGGAGGTTTATTTTCAGGAGATTTTTGTTCATAAGCTTTGGATAGATCAATTATTTTTGTGACCTGTTTCCTAGGTATAGCCTCTTTATTGGCTGCAACTTGTTTTTCTTGTACTTTTCTCTTTCGAGGAATTTTATCTTTAACACCGACAGGTCTTCCACGCTTCAGGTGTGGCTTTGATTCATTTGCTGTTGTATTAACTGATTGTCCTACAGGGACTTCAATCCGTGTTGGAGTATTTACAGTTGGAAATAAAAGAAAATAATATAATAAAAGAAAATAATTAATTCGACCATATTATAATGCAATAATATAATAAAAGAAAATAATTAATTGGTATGGACATTTCCAAATTGGTATGGATGAAATTAAAAATACTTATTACAATGCGATAATATAATAAAAGAAAAAAAATTGGTATGGACATTTCCATCACTAATCATACTTATTATAATGCAATAATATAATAAAAGAAAATAATTAATTGGTATGGACATTTTCATCTCCAATCAAATTATCAAATTTTCCATCAACATCCTCAAAGAAATCAGAGACATCAAGATGAGTCATATCCACTCCATTTAAATGGTCAAGAGAATTCATGGGATCTACAAGATCATTATGATCAACAAAGTTTATTTCAATTCCCTTTCCCTTTTCTTTTATGGAGGCTTGGTACAGATCTACCAAATGTTTAGGAGTACGACGGATATGTGAACAATGACCTTCCATTCCACACCTATAGCACTTAATTTCATGACTTTTTGATGGTTTATTCTGTAAACCCTTGCCATTTTGATTTTTCTGATTGTAAGGTGTGCTATTCCTTTTTGAAGAATTATGAGTACGATCCTCTCTATATTGATTGTTCCTTCCACTCCCACGACCACAGACATAATTTCCTCTATGTTTATCAAATGAAGTTCCATTCGCTTCAGTGAATGGAGTAGAACCGGTTAGGCGAGATTGGTGGTTTTTCAACAAAAGCTCAATATTTTGTTCAATTACTAGAAGACATGATTACAGCATATTCGAGGCATGAAATGTAGTAAATGTTTTCTCCAACATGTCTTCATCAGTGATTTTTTTCCCACGTAATTTTAATAGTGAGATTTTTTTTAAAAGTGCAGAATTGTACTCACTCACACTTTTAAAATCTTGCAACCTCAGGTTCAACCAATTATAACGAGCTTTTGGGAGGATTACAGATTTTTGATTCTCATATCTTTCCTTTAAATCATTCCATAAGACAAGAGGGTCTTTTACTGTAAGGTACTCAGATTTTAATTCTTCATGAAGATGATGGTGAACAAAAATCATTGATTTTGCACAATCCTGCAGGGATGCTTGATTGCCAACCTTAATTGTATCTCTAAGGTTCTTTGCCTCTAGGTGAATCTCAGCATCAAGGGTCCATGACAAGTAATTCTTGCCCGAGATTTCAAAGGCAGCAAATTCAAGTTTTGTAAGGTTCGACATAGTGAGTTGAGAGAACTACACAAAGAATCTTTGATGTTTGAAGAACAATGTGAGTACAACTTTCCAAAATTGGGTAGAAACTCGTGCTGATAACGTGTTGTGAAATAATATAAATAGATAAAACAAAGTAAGAAGAAAACAAGAAATTTATATTGATAAACTCTTGTATTCAAGTGGTCATCCACAATCCTTTTGATATCTATTAGATGTGTACAATAATAGTAAAGCAATCTCACATATATATAGAACCATAGAATGCTTGTAGAGTTCAAAGAATAAGGTTGCAATAATGAATACAATTGTGAATATACATCTCCCTTATAGACTTCACACATTTCAGACTTTACATATCCCAAATAACCATTTCATTGCCCAAACTTTACACATTCCAATCAAACTTTATTTCTAACAATCGTCAGGATTGCCTTTATTAAAATGTTGAAAAGAAAGAAAAATGGAAGAATAGAAAAGATTTTCTATCAAGTGTTTGGTCGAAGATGGAAAAGTGAAAAGATAAAAATTAAATTACTATTATACCCTTTTTGTAGTTTGGAAAAAAGGGATAATGATGGTAATTTTATAAGTTTATGTTTGTGGCAATTTTCTCTCTCCCTCTCTCCCAAATTTAAAAGAATTTAAATGGTGGGCTGGATTGAAAATTCTCACCGACCCCATTTAATTTTTATCCCTTTTCATCTCAAGATTCTCGACTAAACAATGGACAATTATGGTTTTCTTTCCTTTCTCATCCCAACCAAATAATAGCAAATCATAATTTCCTCTCTCTAGCTTTTCCTTTCCCCTTTTCCTTCTTCTTTCATTTTTATAACAACTAGAGGGCTACATGTTGATTACTTTTTTCTTTACAAAAGAAAAAGGAAAAGTGATTTCAAAATTTGAGAAAGTACTCTATTAATTGTTTAATTTAAAATGACAAAAGTAGTAAAGCCTTTTTGTAAATGATTGTTTTTGAGCATTTTGCATTAGCATTGGGTAAGGTAAAACACCCAAAATGCTACAGTGATCAATCAATAGCAGATCACTGTAGCAATGCTAATTGCTACGTATGTTTATTTTTTCTAAATCACTATATTTTCAATATATAGAATTAATGTTAATGTTCTTACAAACCTAAATCACTATTTTAACCATGAATGGATTGTTTATATATTACTTGCATGAGGTTGTATTTTAGACAAGTATACATAAAAATATAATATTATATATAATTAAATTAAACCCCATGTCATGAGCTTATTTACAAACACAGTATAATGTTTGAGTTTGGCTCGTTTAATAGTTGAACTTAAACTTAGGCTTGAACTTGACTTGTATGTTATATAAACTAATATAAACAAGCTTTTCCTAAACCGAACTCAAATTGTTCATAAACAACTTAGTTTATTTACAATCCTACTTATAATAAAACAAAAATAAGAATCCTCACATACAATGGGAGTAGGGACGAACCCAGGTGAAGGCCCAAGGGGGCCCGAGCGCCCCCTGGGTCCAAATTTTTTTATTTAATTATTATATATATTTAATTTTTGTAGTTGGGCTCCCCTTCCAAAACCTTAGCCCCCCCCCCCCCCCCTCCCATCTCTTTAAAAAGCCTAACTAGCCTCAACCAAATATCAACTATTCAACCCAAAAACTTAACGAAAATAATAGAAAAACATTCACAATAGTGATTGTATTTTAGCAAAAAAAAAAAAAAAAAACTATTTTACCACTAGAAAATCATGTGTTATGGGAGAAGCTAAAGCTAAATTTTTTGTAACTATAGTAAACTTGTATAAATATTAGTAGACTATAGCACGTTGTTAAAAATAGAATACAATATTTTATTAAGATTATATCTTTTCCTTCAATTAAAAAACTCAAATTTTCTCGATTCCTTTATTATTTTAATGAGTTGTTTATATTATTTTAAATGAAGTGATAAAAAAATAAAACATTTGATATTGGATGTATTGTAGGGGTGGTAAAATAGATAAAGTAGCTTTTTGAGGTGCTAAAAGCTAAAATTTTTAGCACCACCATTGGTTTTTTTTTTTTTTTTTTTTTTTTTTTTGAGAGAGTTTCAACCTATGACGTTCGCTCCTGATGATAGCTCTTTATTATCAAACCAAGACACCAATCAGTTTTTGGTGTAAGCGGGGATTGAACCTCAGATTTCTTATTCAACCATTAGAGACTTTACTAGTTGAATTAACCAAAACCCACTTAGCACCACCATTGTAAATGCTCTAACTTCAACCAAAAAAAAAAAAAAAAAAAAATCTTAGCAAGCCTAGTATTTAAAAAAAAACATTATTTTGTTTTTGTTTTTGTCTTTATTGGTAAATGATTGCATCTTAATGTATTTAGAAGGGTCAAAGTACACCCCTAACGTTTGGGGGTGATTGGATTTTACACCCCAACGTTTTGAAACTTTGATTTTACACCCTAATGTTTGGTTTCATTAGCAAATCACCCCCTTGTTAGTTTTCGCTATTAACTGTGTCGTTTTGAGACTCATTTGGTGAGAAAAAAAAAAAAAACACACACACACACATCAGTAAGATGACATGGCAGTTAACAGCAGAAACTAATCGGGGGATGATTTGCTAATGGAACCAAATATTGGGGTGTAAAATCAAAATTATGAAACGTTGAAGTGTAAAATCCAATCACCCCCAAACGTTAAGGGTGTACTTTGCAATTTACACTATTTAAAAACAACAATTTTGAATATTTATAATTTTTTAAAGTCATATGGATGCCTATTTGGAGTTTTTTTTTTCTTTGTACTCCAACCTTATTAGCTTAAAATCTTGGGTCCGTTCCTAAATAAGAGCTATACAAGGAGGACATTCTTCCATCCAAACACTAAAATTATTGGCCCACATTTTCCATTCCCATTTTCCTGCTTTGTTTGGCTGGAATGATTGAAAATTGAAAAGATGAAAAATGTTAGGAAGATAGAAAAGTGGTAGGTCAAAAAAAATATTTTAGTTTTTTTTTTTTTTTGAGGGGGAAAATATTTTAGTTTTTAATCATGTGTATTTGGTACAAAAGATGAAAAATTCAAAAATAATACTATACCCTTGTAGTTTAGAACAATAGGATTATGGGCCGTCATTTGTCAGTTCATATTGATCGGCTATTTTCTCTTTTCTTTTTTCTCAAAATTTATAAGGAAAAGAAATGATGGACCTGGCTAGAAAATCCCCCTAACCAGTTAGCAAAAGGAATAGCTTTCCCTAAATTCCCTCTATAATCACTGTAGCAGTACTGATGACTTTTTCTTTTCAAAAGTAAAAGAAATGAGGTCCCGGAATATGAAATTCTTCTCGTACGTAATTGCTTTGGGTAAATGAAGAAAAGGAAAAGCTAAGAGATAATTACAGCTTCAACTTTTTAACGGCCCTCAATTCGTGGCCGACAATGAACTGTGGTTCACCCAATAGGAGCCAGTGCCTATTCGGAATATTGAAGTTACCCGTCGAGCAACATGTACATAATAAGCTGTCCATTGTATCACGGTGATGCAATATCATTTGTCCGATAATCTTCGAAAAAAATAAGGTTAGACAGAGAGAGTCCATGGAAGAGACCAATGTGAGTTTGAAACTTCTGATAGACACACAAAGCCAAAAAGTTTTATTTGCTGAAGCGGACAAGAACTTCATCGACTTCCTCTTTCACATTCTGGCCTTGCCTGTCGGAACTTTCATTGCGCTTCTCACAAAGCAAGGAATGGTGGGCAGCTTGGGGAACATTTACGAGAGTATTGAAAATATAAGTACTAACTATCTTCGACCAAACGTGAACAAAGAGACTCTCTTGAAGCCCGTAGTACACATCTCTGGTGGTAGTACTGGAGTCCCTCTCCTTATGCCAAAAGTTGAAACATCATCCAGGAATTTGTATAGGTGTTCTGGTAACTACAGTCACAGCTATGTGGCTGATGACTCCAAAGCAAAGTGTCCTTCATGCCATAGTTCTATGAGTGACAATTTAAGTTTCGTTGACTCACCAAACGCAAATACGGATTTCTCCGGTGAGAGAGGGTACGTGAAAGGGGTCGTTACATACATGGTGATGGATGATTTAGTGGTGAAACCCATGTCCACCATCTCTAGTATGACTCTGCTTAACAGGTTTAATGTCAAGGATGTTGGTGCTCTTGAGGAGAAAGTTGTCAATTTGGGCATCGATGAGGTATGTTGATCATTTTTTGCTTTCTGTGCATGAGTCTGTTACTTCTGTTTTGTCTATTTAGCCCTTCTTTTACTTTTCGTACCTCTTTCGTTAAGGTGAAATTTATTGCAAAATAAGATGCTCAAAATGAGGTATAAAAAGTTGAAGCTATTCGTGTCCTAAATCCTAATTCCTAAACTATGATATTAGAAAGAGACAAAATTGGAGTCAGTATGTTCGAATTTCAAATGCAAGCTATCATTTAACTTTATTAATTTCCATATCGAAAAGTTAATATTGTGTTCATCCCGATTCTTTCCCCTTAAGGTCACTTGTTCATCTTTTAAAAGAGTAAAGAAAAAAAAATTACAAAGAAATGTAATATTGTGAAAGTTTCATTTTTCTTCTTTTGGAAAAAGATCTTCATTTGCCTTTGAGATGTGTCAATTTCAAGTAAAGATTTAGCATTTCGTGAATCTAAATGTAATTAATAATTTTGCTCGTTAATTTATGTGGTTTGTTACTAGGGAGTGAAACTACTCAAAGCTTCTATACGGTCAAAGAGTGCTTTGACTGATGTCTTCCTCCTAATGTTGAAACAAGAAGTCCGTCAGTGAGATGTAAGAGTTTTGTGCCATCGCCAAAATGTTGTGTTTCTTATTTCCCAATGCATATATGTTTTCCGTTCGTCAAATCTGGTGAGGAAATGTAAGTGGCAGTATGCTCTCTCTCTCTCTCTCTCTCTCTCTCTCTCTCTCTCTCTCTCTCTCTCTCTCTCTGCGTGTTTTATTGGAAGCTTGGTTAAGAAGCATTTTGTATCATAAAAGTATATGTAAGTTTTTACTATTTATCAACTGCTTGGTATAATGAGATGTTTGAGGATGAGTGAGGCACAAGTTTCTTCTTTGTTGACCTTATGCTCTATCGGTCCCAACGTGACCAATGTCCAATGCCCATAATAAAGGCTACCCCCTACTTGACATAATTATATTATGTGTCACAACTTTACCACCACTCTAAAGTAGTTGACTATGGGTTATAAGTTTATATATGAGAAAATGACTGTCCACCACTTATAATCGATCAATTCATCAAATTATGGTAAAAATTGTGACAAATAGTGTGATCCTAGAAAAAAAAAATTAAATGCAATAAAATAAATCTATATCAAACCCATTTTTAAACAGATACGTCCACGTTTAAGTTGACAATAATGTGTGTCATCGAAGGAGACTTACCTATCGGCAATGGGAATGGAAGATGTAAGAATTGCACTTAGACTGTGTTTGTTTCGGGTTTAAATGGATTTGGGAAAATATTTTACACCCTAATGCATGTTTGGTTGCACATGTAAAATATGGTCAAACTGAAATTCTTTTCATTTCACCATAAAATAAGCCCCTTGACCCATAAAATATTTTATACATCCCATTTACCTTCAATTTGTTTTCCGAACTCACACACCAGATCGTCATCGTCGTCGCTACATGTCAACACTGCCGATCAAGGAAGCTCTTTCTCTTCTCTCTTCCTCCTCTCTTCCTCTCGTTTTCCCTTTGACCAACCAAGGCAGAAAAGCTAACACAATCTCCAATATACAAACCGTTCTCGTCGGCATCACCTCCTCACCTGCCAATCTTGCCTCCTTCAGACCCACCTGTTGATCTGTGGTCCTTTACACCTCTATTTTTCTCAATCTATCTCTCTCTCACGATTGGTGCTTATTAGAAAGAAAGATTGAATTTTTTTTGGTTATGTTTTTTGTTGATTTGGTTTATATATTTGGATTTTCTATTATAATATTTGTTTGGAAGCTGAAAAAATGTGAGAAAATGTATTTTTGAAAGGGTTTTCAGGAGCACAACCAAACACCTTGTTAGGGTCATATTTTCTATGTATTGGCTTATCCTTTGACAAAGCGCAATTTACTTACAATTGGGTAGATCTAAGTTGGGTTTAATGTATCAACAAGTATGTGAAGTTTACTTTACAAGTGGTATCATTAAAGACATGAAGATTGATCTAAGAAACAAGTGAAGAAAAGCTGATTTAGTAAAGCTCAACACTAGTCTCGACACTAACATCTTTCAAGGTTTTAGGAATAGCTGCTAGTAAATTTGATAAATATGTTGGAAGCTTGATGAAAATTTTCGTTTGGGGGGGGGGGGGGGGGGGGAGGGGTGTCAAAACTCAAAGGAGTTCAAGAACCCAGGCGTAAAAATGACTTCTATTCGGCCACATCTTGTGGTGTCCATTGGGTTCTTTTAATTTTGTATTTGATTTCAATATTACTCTTATAGATAAAATTTGGATGGAATTTGCTTACTAGCATAGAAATTAGCTCGCACATTAATTTACCTAATATCGACAATTTTACATGATGGCATGGTTTCATGTCACCTAAGTTTGTGCCCATCAACCCTCAAGGACTAACCCAATCCCCAGGGCTGGCTCAAGGCATTGTGGAGCCTAAGACGACTATTTTAAATGAGGCATATTCTTATACTTCAAATATTAATAAAGATTTGCTTAGCTTTTAGTATTTTTTTCATTTAAAATCTATTTTCTTAGATGCAAAATTACGAATTAAAATGAATTCATCATATTACTCAATGACTATACAACTAAAATAAATATCTATTGATTGAAGCAACTAAATAATAAAAATTTTAATCGAAAATTTTAATAAAATTATATATTTAATATCTCTAAATAAAATTTGAGTATAAATTTATTTACTGGTGGGAGATTAATGAGTTGTTTGGGCATTTGTGTGTAAGAGATATTAATGAATTCTACACTCTGAAATTAAGAAAAACGAACAATCATTGCCACATCTAATAAAAAGATTTTTCTTTTTCTGGTTTTTCTTTAATACAAAAAATTTATTATTTACTTATTAGTGAATATTTGGGGCTTAATTAATACTCTCATTGGTACATGGATATCTCTATTGGTAAAAATTTGAGTATTTTTTCATTGGGAGCCTTAGGCGGTTGTCTACTTGCCTCATGCATTGAGCCGGCATTGCCAACCTCAGAGCACTAGTTGATTTTGAACAGAAGAAAAGTAAGGAGAAGGCAGTGACAAATGACAAAGTGTGTGCTCAATTTGGAGTTGAGTAACCTCAAGTCACATAATTTGGGTTTATGTGATGGTTTTGGAATTGTTTTGGAAATTTTGATGGATTGAGGGTTTATAATTATCATAGGTGAATAGGTCGTATTATGGATATGGTGGCTGAACATTTGTTGGGGACAACAGCAGTTTGGGATTTTTGAACGGTGATTTGTGTATGCTTTGGATTGTTTCAATGGGTTGGTTTTGGAGGTTTTATAGATTGGGTAAAGCTTGATTGTTCATGGAGATGAATGTGTAGGAAGGCAGCAACTAGGGGTGTCCATGTCTTTTTTCCTTTTATTTTTACCTGGACATGAGACATGTAATATTTATTTAATTTTTAAATGTTACATGTTTTATATCTAAATAAAAATGAGAGGAAATTGAAAGTTTCAATGGGAGAGGGTCTCATCGCAATAGATTTGAGCTTTTCCATATGAACTGTTACTTTATTTTCCTTTTGACAAAAAGAAAAAGGAAAATTCCTGCTAGAATTGAGTAGGGATTAAAGAAAGGGTACGTGATGATTACTCTTTCTTTACAAAAGTAAAAGAAATGAGTTTTCAAAATATGAAAATCTTCTCGTATATAATTTTGCTTTCGCAAATGAACCCTAGGAGAAGTTTTGAAGGAAAAAGAAAAGCTAAGAGATAACTACAATTAGAACTTTTTATAATTCTTCAATTTGTGGCTACATGTTAAGAAAGAGACAAAGATAGAGAGAGAGAGAGGGAGAGAGAGAGTTAAGTTTGAATCGAAACAAGGGGGGGGGGGGGAGATATTTCACACCAATGAAAGCGTGCCATGTGTTAAAATAACCACATGTTACATTTTGTTGGTTTGGTCAATTTTTATGTGTCAAAATCCCTGAACCTACCAATTGACTTAAACCCGAAAAAACCTGAAAACTTCATCGAATTCTGCTCGACTGATTAGACCAAAATCGTTTAGGTTTTTGATCCCAATACATTTAGGCTTGATTTTTGTCTTGTGAGTCTGTGACAATTTTCTTTTATCACTTTAATCCTTTTGATTTTTATTTTATTTCAATTTTTCTTTACAATAAAATTTGGATATAATTTATTTATGTGGTAAATGGAAACTATCAGATTCTATTTTTGATGTCATGAACAATTATATCACCAATAATGTGGCAAATATGGCACCACATCACTTAAGTTGCTTCACAATTTGGGAAAGGATCCCCTATAATAGAACCCTTCAATTCCCTTTCATTTTTAACTAGATGTGAGACATGCACGTAGTATTTATTTGATTTTTAAATATCACTTGTAAGTTCTGTGATCTGTACCCTATTTTTATGATATATCGACATGTCAGTTCCTTCTCGCAAAGGTGGGGTGCATGGTACTTAATCTCCCTAGATGTAGTTTTAGGCTCAAACTGACATGAGCTTGGGAGTACGCGGTGTCTCTTAAAAAGAAGCAAAGGAGTCGCTGCCTGGTTATATGTAAAACATGACTCCATAAAGGTATTCTTACCAGACAAGGTCCGGAGTTAGGGTACAGGATGGGAAGAGGTTAAGCACCCCAAGTTTGTCCAACTGTAACTAGCCTTCATATATCGTTACTGGATAGTGGATAAATGGTGTCTATCTAATGAGCCAATGTGAACATGCACATGCATCTAAGTCCTAGAGTTCAGCTACGAGTCATGTGAGACAGATATGGAAAGCATAGTAGACATGTGAAAGGCAATAAAACATGTGAAGGTCAAAGGAATGTATGAGCATATGCACATGTAATCATGTGAACATATAAGCATGTGAACATTCAAGTTGTAAAGATATGAGTGTGGAAGCATGTGAACATGTGAATATGCAAGCATGTGAGGGTATGAACATCCAAGCATGTGAGCATGTGAGCATACAAGCATGTAAGTATGAAAGTATACAAACATGTGAATGGAAAACTATGGCACTAAATCCACACAAAAAAAGATCCTCACCGCGCATGCAAAGCACGTGTGAGAAGACTAGTATTTTATTATGTTTGTATGTTAGCTATGACATATTTTTCATCCACTACTAATAACATGGACTATTTTGATACATGACCAAAAGGCTAGGAATTAAAATTACACATTTGAAATTATATGGACCAAATCAACACATAGTGCAAATATTAGGGACCCAAATAATAATTTATCATTTCTCATTTTGTTTGGTTAAAAGGATTAAAAAAATGTTAGGAAGACATAAAAGTGGTTAGACAAAATAGTTTAGTTTTTCATGTATGTTTGATATAGATCACAAAGTGTTCGAATATTTTTACAAAAATAATAATTTTGATTAAATGGTCATTCAAGTGAAATGATTAAATCAGTTTAATATATTTAAAATTCAATCAATATAGTATTATCTCATGCATGGTTCAGATACATTTCATGAGTTGGCAAATTTATGCTAATTGTTTAAAAAATAATTCCATATGTTGGAGTTTTTAAAGCTATCAATTGTTTCCTTATTGGCTGATGGCATTGTATTTAAAACGTTTTGACCACTAAAAGCAAGTTATGATATTTCTGTTTATATATATATATATATATATATATGTATGTATTGACTTCTGGTTATGACATGGATGAAGACAGTAAGCCTTTTGCTCTTATTTACCGAATTTATTACAGACTTTTGGGTTCTCAATTGAATCCTCGTGTTGCTAGAATCAAAGATCCTGCTAGTAAAACCATGTTAATTCAATGTTCAACCCCTGATGCTAAGATTCAAGTCCCAAAAATGATTAAATAGGAAGATGTTAATCTTCCTAAGGAATGGTTGTTGGAATGTGAATCCCTTCCTGCTAAACCTATTTTTCATGAACATAATCTTGCTCATATTCAACAATATCTTGATGGAACTATTAAAATAAGTTTTCATGATGATAGACCCTTGAGGATCAACAAAGGAAGACATTCCTTTGCTGGATCTGAAAATATTTCAAAAAGAGTTCTTGATCTCAATGATTATTTGCAAAAGAGTTTTGAAAAACCTAATTTCAAACACACACACACACGCACGCACACACACACACACACACACACACACACACACACACACACACACACACACACACACACACACACACACACATATATAAATGCAGGAGCCAACATACATGTTTGAATATATATGATGAGAAAATCAATTTTCTTATGAGCACTATTTTCATGTAAAAAGAAAACTCCCTACATATTTGCTAAGTCAAAATTCTAGTTTCTATATTTCTAGGTAAAAGAATAGTACTATTGAGAGCTTCCTACATTACAAGTGGTGTAGGCTTGTGAGGAAAATCAACAAAGGTGGCTAAGTTGTTGTATCCCGGGGGCGGCATGCACAATGTTGTTAATCTACTATACCGAAATAACATGATCCACATCTTAACCCTGCCATCTAAAAACTTATGAATTGATAGTAAATTGCTTCTGGTTATGAGATTACTTTAAAGCTTCATCAAGGTAGCATCTCTCCACTATTTTCTAATTTATGGAAAATCCAATTTATGTGATATGTTATTATTTAAATGTTAATTTGAATATTATTTATTTATCAATTATTGTTCTTAGGAACAACACAAAGTATAAACAAGTGGAAGATAAAAATTTAATTACTATTATGCTCTTATTGTAGTTTAAAACAATGGAATAATGGCAGTACTTTTTTTAATTTTTTCTTATTTAAGATAGAAATTCTACTATAACCTAGTTTAAGTGTATGTGTATGAAGCTCTCTCCTAAAAACTTGAACCTCGGCTCTTACCCCCATCTCATAAGAACTCGTACTTGTGAAGTAACCATCACACTAGTAATGCACAGTGGTATAAAGGCAGTACTTTTGTAAGTTCATGTTAATGGATATTTTCTCTCTTATTTTTCCCAATTTGGAAGGAAAATAAATGGTGGGCTCAAATAAAAAATCTTCACCCATCCTATTTTTTTCCTCTCATTCTTCATCCTAACCAAATGTTGGAAAACTTGAATTTCCTCTCTCTTTTCCATGTTCTTTCATTTTCTCAACAACAACCAAAGGCCTACTTGTTGATTAGTTTTTCTTTACAAAAGAAAAAGGAAAAGATGTTTCAGAATTTGCAAAAGTACTCTATTATTTGGCTAATTTAGAATGATAAAGTGGTAAAGCCTTCTCGTAAATGATTGTTGTCTTACTTGGCTAGTTGGCTAAAGGTTAAACTTTTCCAATGAAAAAAAAAAATACGAAAAAAAAAAAACGGTGGTATAAAGGCAGTACTTTTGTAAGTTCATGTTAATGAATATTTTCTCTCTTATTTTTCCCAATTTGGAAGGAAAATAAATGGTGGGCTCGAATAAAAAATCTTCACCCATCCTATTTTTTTCCTCTCATTCTGCATCCTAACCAAGCATTGGAAAGCTTGAATGTCCTCTCTCTTTTCCATGTTCTTTCATTTTCTCAACAACAACCAAAGGGCTACTTGTTGATTGGTTTTTCTTTACAAAAGAAAAAGGAAAAGATGTTTCAGAATTTGCGAAAGTAATCTATTGTTTGGCTAATTTAGAATGATAAAGTGGTGAAGCCTTCTCGTAAATGATTGTTGTCTTACTTGGCCAGTTGGCTAAAGGTTAAACTTTTCCAATGAAAAAAAAAATGCAAAAAAATAATAAAAAAATAAAAAAATAAATAAGAAAGGAAAAGGCTATCAAAAGGGTAAACCAATAATTTATGTTGGGAAAACTCCAATTGAGTAGTTATATAACATATAAAGACACTACTTAATCCAAAAGCTCTTATGAGTTTGAGTTTAACTATATTATATTAATCACCAACTATTTTCATTATTATTCAATGTAGGATTTCACTCATATACATATACCTAACTATTTAATCGTCGAGATTGCCTTTATTAAAATGCTGGAAAGAAAGAAAAGTGGAAGAATAAAAAAGATTTTCTATCAAGCGTGTTTGGTAGAAGATGGTGTTAGTTTCTAAGATTTTAGGACCTAATGTATTAGAACTTCAATGTGTATTATGTTGGTAAACCATTATCAAAATGTAGATTCTAGGTTTAGGCTTGCTTAAAGTGTGGTTTAATGTAAAATTGGTATCGAGTAATAACAGGAATTATTATTCAAAATCTGCAAGGCTCGATCGATCGAATCTTGTGAATCAATAATTTTCTGCAGAATTATTAAACCAGCCCAAGCCCGTATGATGTGTAGGGTTTTGTGTTTCACTCCAAGTATAAAAGGAAAAACCCTAGCTACGTTTTAGAAGTCTTTGTTGAGTTATGTATTGAATCTTTTGTGAGATCTGAGAGGTGTTTACCTTTATATAGACACATAGAGTTATTAAGATCAAGATTTGCATCAAAAACTTGATAATCTCTTCAGTTGTTGCATAAAGAAATATAAAGAAGATTTGAAACCTTTGAGTGGAGTCTCAAAATCACAAGTAGGAGAACTTGTGGTTGCTGCAAATTAAAGAAAGAAGTAGTCTGTGGACTCGGAGCTGTCATGTGGTCGTAGTAGTAAGTTTTTTACTCAAGGGAGTAATAAGATGTTAGTAGTCTAAGTCTTATTGTACAAACTTCAATTCTTTCATAGTGGATCTGTTTTTTACCTTGAGGATAACTAGATTAAATCCTCCACAGGTTTTTTACCAATTAGGTTTTCCTAGATCATCATATTTTTGTGTTCTTTATTTTTTAGCATTATATCTTTTTACACATATTGGTTTAACCTAGATCTAATTAAAAAATTTCTTAATCAACTTGGTTTAATATTGGGTTAAAAATATTGTGTTAAGGGGTCTAAAAACTAACAGATGGCAAAGTAAAAAAGATGAAAATTAAATTACTATTATACCCTTTTTGTAGTTTGAAACAATGGGATAATGATGGTAATTTTATAAGTTTATGTTTGTGGCAATTTTCTCTCTCCCTCTATCCCAAATTTGAAAAGAATTTAAATGGAGGGCCGGATTGAAAGTTCCCACCGACCCCATTAAATTTTTATCCCTTTCCATCTCAAGATTCTCGACTAAACAATGGACAATTATAGTTCTCTCTGCCTTTTCATCCCAACCAAATAATGGAAAACCATAATTTGCTCTCTCTTTTCCTTCCCCTTTTCCTTCTTCTTTCATTTTTATAACAACCATAGGGCTAAAAGTTGATTACTTTTTTCTTTACAAAAGAAAAAGGAAAAGATGTTTCAAAATTTGCGAAAGTACTCTATTAATTGGTTAATTTAAAATGATAAAGTAGTAAAGCCTTCCTGTAAATGATTGTTTTGGAGCATTAGCATTGGGTAAGGTAAAACACCCAAAATGCTAAAGTGATCTACCAATAATAGATCACTGTAGCAATTCCACATATTTTTTTAAAAAAATTCTAAATCACTATTTTTTAGTATAGTGAATGTTAGTGTTCTTACAAACCTAAATCGCTATTTTAACAATGAATGGATTGTTTGTGTATATATTATTTGCACGAGGTTGTATTTTAAACAAGCATACATAAAAATGTAATATTATATATAATTAAATTAGACCTTATGCTCATGAGTTTGTTTACAAACACAGTATTATATTTGTGTTTGGCTATTTTAATAGTCGAGCCTAAACTTATGCTTGAACTTGACTTGTATGTTAAACAAACTAATATGAACAAGCTTTTCCTAAACCGAACTCAAATTGTTTATAAACAACTTGGTTCAATCACAATCCTACTTATAATAAAACAAAATTAAAAATCCTCACATACAATGGGAGCTATACAAGGACATTCTTCCATCCAAACAGTAAAATCCTTGGCCCACATTTTCCATTCTCATTTTCCCTCTTTGTTTGGCTGGAATAATTGAAAAATGAAATGATGAAAAATGTTAGGAAGATAGAAAAGTGGTAGGTTGAAAAAATATTTTAGTTTTTAATCATGTTTATTTGGTACAAAAGATGAAAAGAATTCAAAAATACTATTATACTCTTGTAGTTTAAAACAATGGGATTATGGCCGTCATTTGGATGTTCATATTGATCAGCTATTTTCTCTTCTTTTTCCTCAATTTATAACGAAAATAAATGATGGACCTGGCTAGAAAATCCTCCAACCAGTAACCACCCCTTTTTTTCCTCTCTCTTTATCCCAACCAAACATTGAAAAACCATAATTTTTTCTCCATTTTCCTTTCTCCTTATCTATCTTGTACCTATTAATTAACAACGACCAAAAGCTTACGTGATGATTATTTTTTCTTTACAAAAGAAAAAAAAGAAAAGAAAAAAAAGAAAGAGGTTTCAGAATTTGGGAATGTACTATTACTTGGCTAATTCAGAATGATGAAACGGTAAAGCCTTATCGTAAATGATTGTTTTCTTGGCTGGTTGGCTAAAGGTTAAACTTTTTCAGGGGAAAAGATAAAGAATAAAAATAATTTAAATAATCTGTGGCCGACAATGAACTGTAGTTATTCTAAATTTCTAATTATTGTCCGCCAAGCAACATGTACATAAGCTGTCCAGTGTATCACGGTGATGCTATATCGTTTGTCCGAAAACCTTCTATAGAAAAAGAAAATAGTAATAATAAACTACACAGTCCATGGAAGAAAGTCAAGAAACCAATGTGAGTTTGAAACTTCTGATAGACACAGAAAGCCATAGGGTGCTTTTCGCTGAAGCGGACAAGAACTTCATCGACTTCCTCTTTCACATTCTGGCCCTGCCCGTCGGAACTTTCATTGCGCTTCTCACAAAGCAAGGAATGGTGGGCTGCTTGGGGAACATTTACGAGAGCATTGAAAATTTAAATATCACTTACCTTCAACCAAACTTGAACAAAGAGACTCTCCTGAAGCCCAAAGTACACATCTCTGGTGGTGGTATTGGAATCCCTCTCCTATTGCCAAATGTTGAATCGTCTTCCACATCATCCAAGAAATGGTATAGGTGCTCTAGAACCTACAACAGTACCTGTTACTCATATGTTACTAATGACAACCGCGCAATCTGTCCGTCGTGCAAGAACGTTATGAACAACGAGCTAAATTTCGTACACCCACAAAGCGCAACGAATGCGGGCTCTTCCTCCAGTGAGGGAGGATACGTGAAAGGAGTGGTTACATACATGGTAATGGATGATCTAGTGGTGAAACCCATGTCCACCATCTCTAGTATCACTCTGCTTAACAGGTTTAATGTCAAGGATGTAGGAGCTCTTGAGGAGAAAGTGGTCTATTTGGGCATCGATGAGGTATGCCAATCATTCTTTTCTTTTTGGGCAAGAGTGCATTACTTATGTTTTGTTTATTTTTTCCTGGCTAATGTTTGTTGCATACATCACACAACCATTTTGTGCAAGAGTGCATTACTTAATAATAATCAACGCTTTTTGTTCTTTCCTTATGGTGAAATTTATTGCAAAATAACATTAAACTGAGGTATTAGTTGAAGCTATTCGAGTCCTAATTCCTAAACTATGATACGAAAAGAGACTGAAATTTGGAATTGATCGGATCCATCTCAATCCATGTCCATGTACGACAACGTTTCATAATATCTTATATTTGTTAGAATTATGTGGTTATGCAATTAAATTTACCATCTTCTAACAACTTAAACTTTTGAGAAAATAAGTAATTTAACGATGTAAACTACATATTTAATTATCAAAAGTCATTAAATCTTTCATCTGATACATACTAGTGTTGTGTGTCATTCAAATTCCATCTCGACTTGGTATAGTATATTGCTACAAGTATGGAGTCAATCTATTCGAAATTCAAGTGCAATCATTTAACTCTAATTTCCATATTGAAAAATAAAATATTGTACCCCCACTGTTTCCCTTTAGGGTCACTTGCTCATCTTTTAAAAGAGAAAGAAAAGAAAAAAGTTACAAAGAAATGTAATATTGTGAAAGTAATTCATTTTTCTTCTTTTTGGAAAAAATCTTCTCCATCTGCCTTTGAAATTTTTTAAATTCAAGTAAAGATTTGGTACTTCACAAATTTAAGTGTGATTAATTATTATTTTTCTAATTAATTTATGTGGTTTGTTTTTAGGGAGTGAAATTGCTCAAGACTTCTCTGCGGTCAAAGAATGTTTTGACTGAGGTCTTCTTCCCAATGTTGAAAGTTGAAATAGAAAGTGTAATGTAACACGGAAGTGCAAGAGTTCTATGCCATTGCCAAAAATGAATTTTTCTTCTGTTTTTTTCGTTGCACATATGTTTTAAATGTCGGTCAAATCTGGTGTGGCAATGTGAAGGGCAATATGCTCTCTCTCTCTCTCTCTCTCTCTTTGTGTGTTTTGTTGGAAGCTTGGTTAAGAAGCATTATGTATCATAAAAAAATAATATGTAAGTTTTTGTTAATTATCAATTGCTTGATAATATGATGAGATGACTGAGGATTCTTCTCCAAAAAAAAAAAAAAAAAAAAAAAAAAAGGAAGAAGAAGAAGAAGAAGAAGAAGAAGATTAAGGATGACTGAGGACCTAATTAAGGCACAACTTTGTTTACCTTACGCTTTCAGTCCCAATGTGACTACGCCTTCTTCCTTCTCTTCATTTTCCTCCTTGAAACCCCCCCCCCCCTCTAAAAATTCTCTTAAAATTTGTTCAAGTAAAATTTTAGGGACAACTTTTATGCAACAATTTTTGTTATAATTTTGAAATTATTGACTATGAGTGATGAGTTCATGTAAGAGTGATTGCCAACCACTTACAGTTGATGACTTCATCAAGTTATGACAAATGATGTGATCCTAGAAGAATTTATTTAAATGTCATAAAATAAATCTATATGCAACCCATTTTTATACAAGTATGTTCATGTTTGAGTTGACAAACAATGTACATGGATCATCTCTGTTTACAAGTGAAATGAATAGTGTCCATTTGTAGGCCATGATTTAAAGTAGAATAAATTTAGGATCTAGATTATGCCAACTCATTTAGAAATTTATAACTCTAGTTTATTTAACCATATTTTAATCATAGTTAAATTTAACCATAATTAAATTTTAAATGAATTGGTACAATCTAAATCTTTATATTTACTCCATTTTAAATCATGGACTTTAATTAAATACTCTCTATTTTACTTAAAAATGGAAAGGATCCTTTTCCTGTCACCAAAAGGATAAGACTTACTAGTCAATGGAAATGGAAATTAAAGATGTATAAATTGCACTTAGGGTATGTTTGGTAAACTGTAACGGTAACTACATAAGAATAGGAATAGGAATAAGTATTACAAGGAATACAAGATGCTGTAATGATACTCATTACTGTTCATTTGTTTGGTGACAACACAATAATAAAACCCTGAAAACAATAAAATGAAAGCATTTTAAAGAAATCCTTTATCCTATTTCTTTTTCTTCATGGAACTCTCATTAAAGATATAGACTAAATACATTTGGAAATATTGTGCACTAACTCCAATTGGCTTCTCATTTGCTTGAAGTTATTACTACTCATAACTCTCGTTAATTTGTGGCCAAAATTGAAAGGATTTTTCATTGAGAAAGTCTTAAGTCCATTCATGCAGCAAATGATTATTTTACCGTTCTAGTTGCCCAATGTTCGTGAATCACGAGTGCCAATGAAAAGGGGATTTAGATCCTCTTGATTTCCTAAGGTACTCTACTAATAGATTTTCTTAAATCTTAACCACTTTTTTATGATTTAAGAGTTTAGATTCTGCTATATTAGCATTCCATAACCCTTCACATATACCAAACATGGCTGTAAGCCTGAAACTATTTATAGACAGTAACAGTCACTGAGTGCTTTACGCTGAAGCTGCCAAGGAATTCATCCACTTCCTCTTCACCATTCTTGCCCTACCTGTCGCAACTTTCGTTCCGATTCTCAATCAGGAAATGGTGGGCAGCTTGGTAATCATTTACGAGACCTTTAAGAATTTTAGTCCTACTTATATTCAACCATACGTGGACAAGTACTCTCTCATGTACCCCATAGTATATTTATTTCCCCGGTAATGCTGGAGGCCCTCTCCAATTGCCAAGCGTTCAATCATCAACATCTAGGATATTTTATAGGTGTGTTGATGGTCAAACATTTGTCTCTGATATTGTAGATCAACGTGTCATTAATAACCACATCGCGTTGTGTCCTTCGTGTGGGAAATATATGGATAGGCCAGTTAATTTTGTAGACCGATCAATTGGAAACAAATTGTCCTCCTCTAATGAGGGAGGGTACGTGAAAGGGGTGGTTACGTACATGGTGATGGATGATCTTGCGGTGAAACCATTGTCCACAATTTCTATTAGCAGTCTGCTTAAGCAGTTTCAGGTCATGGAAATAGGGGCTCTTGAAGAGAAAGTGGTCCATTTGGACAAAGATGAGGTGGGTCAGACATTCTTTCTTTCTGTGCATGACCTTTTTTTTTTCTTTTTCTTTTTTTTGGTTCTTTAACTTTCTGTTCTTTCCATTTGATGAACATTACGAAATAAGCAAGCTGGTTAAATTGAGGATACTATTTTTAGCTACACGAATCTTTATTCCTAAGCTTGCTATAATTAATTGTCTCCTTAGGTAGACTAACAAGTAGCAAGTGTGTGATTCAGGAAGGATAAAAATAAAAAATAAAAAATAAATAAATAAACTTAATTTGGTTTGTTTGTTCGTTTAGACTCCTTAAACCAGATTGTTTAACTTAATGTATCAACCAAGTGATTACTTAGATTAACTATTTAGATTTAGGTTAAACACAAATATATCATATCATGCAAAACAATGGAAAATAAATAACACCACAATATGATGATTCAGGAAAACTGATGAAATGAACCGTTTCAAGGTAAAAACCTGGAGAGGATTTAACCTAGCTATTATTAAGGTAAACCAAATCCACTATAAGAGAATTGAAGTTTTTACAATCAAATTTAACCCTAAATCTATTGCTACCTCATGTAGTAACTTACGGACATGACCACGTGCAAGCTCCGAATCTACGGACTTCTCTTCTTGAATTTACAACAACACAAGCCACTTTGCTTGTGACTTTGAGATCTCACTCAAAGGTTTCAACAACACAAACTCTCCAGTTTGTGACTCCGAGATCACCCTTGAAGGTTTAGATCACAACAGTTGTTGATCTTGTTGCAGCAACTTCAGATCTATTGGTTTTAATGGTATAAAAATGATTTCAGGTAGTGACTTTGAAAGAGGAAGGCGCAATACCTTTTAGATCTCATAAGAGCACCTCCAAAGTCTCTAAGAGCCCTGAAAACGTAGTTAGGATTTTCTTTTATATACTAGAAATGTTTCACTTGAAACCCAAAACGTTTAAGCAGAATTTGGGCTGAAATAGAATTCTGCAGAAATTTCATGTTTGCGATTTTCAATCGGTCAAATCTAATTTTTGATTGGTTGGATTTCACTGAATTTGAATTCTTAGATTTTCGATCGGTCGGATCTAATTTTCGTTCGGTCGAATTTCACTGAATAAGAATTATTCTTTTTGCAGCTTGTATGTTCTTGTGTTCTGACTTGTACCACCTTGAGCATTGTCTAATGAACTCTATAAACTCTAAGATCTATACCTAGACAAGTTTGTGCTCATGATTTGCTAATCGTTCTAAGCTTTCAAAACCTAAAAATCTCCCCCTTTAGCAACCTATGACAAAACTTACATACAATATGAAATGCTCAAATATAAGAACAACCCAATTATAATAAAATGTCCAATTACATCACAAATCCCAATCTAAGACTTCAAACCTAAAAGTTGCAAAAAGAGGCAAAAGGTCTTGATCAGAATGTACCTGTCTTTCCTGAAACACTCAAAAGAACACATCACCGCATGTGTGGAAATAAAGACAGATAAACAATATGAAACACAATAATAACAAATATGAGACCATAAGCAAACTAAAACAAACTATCTCACCCCCCTAAGTTAGATATATCAAAAACTTTTATTTTCTTCCTCTTTCAAAAACAATTTCATCTCCCCCTAAATAAAAGCAGTTAAAATTTTTTTTCCAAATTTCATCTATTTCTCCCCCTTTTTGTCATGTATTGACAAAGACAACACAATTAGAATGTAGACAGAAAACATACACAACAGAGGATAAGAGAAAATAGACAATCAAGGGAACACAAAACAATTTAGCTTTATAGAAAATAGAGGCAACTCCCCCTATAAACAACATAGATTTTAATAACAGCTTTCTCCCCCTATAAAAATAGGAAAAACAAAACAAATGTTGGGAAAACAAATTTGGGGAAAATTTAGGAGTTGAAGAAAACTAAAAAGACACAAACCTAAAAGAATAAGTTGAGGATATACATGAAGAAAAATATACTCTCTTTCAATATATATAAACTTGACACTATGTGACTCATAAACAAATCTCAATAGTAGAGAAAATATTTGCACATTTATTATCCACCATATCTCAAATTTTTTTTTTCCAATTTTCACCAATTCACACATCAAGAAAGACAGCATATACGAACATGTACAAAACTCAAAAATTAATCAATCAATTTTGTACGAAGTTTAGACCCCTTAAACCCAAATAGATTAACCTAGATATTTAGCCAAATGATTAACTTAGGTAAATTAAGCAAATCTAGGTTAACACAAATATATCATATCATGCAAAGTGTGGAAAATAAAGAACACACGATATGATAACCCAGGAAAACCAAACCGGTGAAAAACCTGAGGAGGATTTAACCTAACTATCCTCAAGGTAAAACCGAATTCATTATGAAAGAATTGAAGTTTATACAATAGCGACTTAGACCACTAACATCCTATTGCTACCTCGAGTAGGAAACTTACTACCACGACCACGTGACAGCTCCGAGTCCACGGCCTACTTTTTTCCTTGAATTCTCAGCAAAGCACAAGTACACCTGCTTGTATATCTTGAAGTTCTTGATTCTGCAACTGAACGATCACCAAGCTCTTGACATCAATCTTAAGTTTGGAAACCCTAAGTGTATGTGAAGGAAAACATCTCTAAATCTCACAATAAGATTCACAAACACAGCATTCTAAACACAAAAAACGTGGCTAGCGTTTCCAATTTTATACTTAGGGCAAAACATAAAACCCTACACGTCAAACGGGCTTGGGCTGAGTTGGAAATTCTGCAGAAAAAATAATCTGCACGACTTTCGATTGATCGAGTCTAATTCTCAATCGATCGAGCCAAGCAGAATTGCATAGTAATATCCGCAATAACTTGATTCCAACTTTACATAAAAATCTCATACTTTGAGCAAGTCTAAACGAGATTAAAAAACGTCTTGATCATGGTTTGCTAACATTACAAAATGAAGTTCTAATACATTAGGTCCTAATTCCTTAGAACCTAACAAATTTTTAGATCAAGTTAAGTACCCAATTTAGCAAAGTGTATGCACATTATGTGTGAAAAACAATTAGAAATATGACTACAAAAATGCAAGATGGACAAAGAAAACAATATAATGCATGTGAATTCTAACAAAAATTATGCATGAAAGGACAGATTGATGAAGAAACTTAAAACCAAAAATTTTCCAGTTTCGATCGGTTGAAAGGAATCGAGCCAGGAATTGAAATGTACATGAAAATAGGCTCGACTGATCGAAGGGAATCAGGAAGGAATCGAGCAAGCCCAAGACTTTAAGCTTAAAAACTAAATTTTCCTATTGCCTTTTTGATCGATCAAAAAACAAACTCGATCGATCGAATCCTAGAGAAACTGAATTTTCGAAAAATCTGGAAAACTTTTCTACAGAAACATTTGAAAAACCGTTTTTATGATATGAGATGTATGTTCATGATTTCAAATGTTTTACAAATTCAAATTTTTTGAAAACAACTTTAACAAATTTCTTCATTCTTTTCTTTTCCCACTCCCCCAAAATGCATTAAACACATCAAGAAGTTAAATTTTGGAAGGCCACAAAACTTAACACACAATCACATGTACCAAATTTAACAAAGTTTTGCTTGTGGTGTGTATAACTAGTAAGTGTATGAGATACTCACAAGGTGATATGTAAACAAAGAATAAACACACTTTCTACATTATTCATTACATAAGTTTGAAAGTGACTATCACCTAAAGAGTTACATTATATAACTCCCACATCTCTTAGAAAACACGCTTGCAATCATAATTTTTTTTTTCTTTTCTTTTGAAGCATATTTTTCATTTTGCTTTTTGCTTCTCTAAATTAACTATTGTACAATAACACCTTAAGAATTTTGCTGTGCAAGTGCTACACCTTATCGAGTACGACTTTTATGATTTGCACATAGGTGTTCATGATTGGCGAGTAACAGTGGTAAGATGATTATTTATGCATTTCTCCTAGGATTTTTTATTCCTTACAATCAAAAGAATGTGACTTCAAAATCAAGAGCATGTGTTTAAAAACCATAAATAACTCACATAATATAAGCACTACATAGCATAAACTAGCAAAGTGCAGAAAATTAAAACTCATCAAAGCTGAACAAGGTACACAGTCATGAAATGTAAATTTCATAGGCCAACCTTAATTACACATCTTGAAGATGTATAATACAAAAACAATATTTTTGGATTTTCGAATTTTCATAATGACCAAAACAAAATGCACACATTATGCTAAATGAATAAAATGTAAAACAATACATGACAGTGCTCAACTAAGCTATAAAGGATACACAAACAAGAAATATTAATTTCTTAATTAACCCACGAGTACATGTACAACCTAGTACATACTCATACAAAATCAAAAATAGCTTTTGCACTCAATTTTGCAACACACACTTTCTATGTTTCTATACAATATCAAGCATGTTCTAAATCAAGAGAGATCATAATTCATGTAATCCTCAAGAAAAATAAAACTAGACACTAAATAAAATATTTTTTTCTGTTTGAAATTTTTCAATGTTTTTGGATTTTTTTTTTTGAATAATCAAAACAACCTAAAAAACAAAATAGCCAAAAACAGAAAGTAAACATGTCCACAAATAATTGAAAGAATTATCTTAAGAACAAGTAAACAACACTCATTTGAGAGAATCTTTTCTCACCCATATAGCACGCATCTTTGGCTCTGTAGGTGAAAAACCATGAGAAGCAGAGTGTATTTGAGAAATTACACCATTCTTCTAAGAGAACTGAAATCCTGCAATTTCCTTTCACAAGCCAACAAACTGAAATTTTTCAAAAGCATATGATACAATTTATCAAGACTTGTAGTAGGAGATATACCATCACATATCCTAGACTGAATCATAGAATGCTTAAATTTTAATTTATGACAGTTAGAACAAATGTGACCAGACACACCACAAAAGTGACAAATAGGAACAAATTTAGGAACATCAGTATTCCTAGCAAATCTAGTCTCAGATTTTGGTATTTGCCTCAACAAAGAACAATTTGGTCTAATATGACCAACAATACCACAAAGGTGACAGGAAGGCACAAAAACAGATTTTTTATGCACTCTAATAGTAGGTTTAGACTTAGGTTTAGAAACTTCAGCATCTATATTAGAACTTTTACCTTTGTCTAACCTATCAACATAAACCTTTTCTTTATGATTCCTCTTAAAAGGAGGAATATAAATTTTATCTTTGGGCTTAACAAGAACAGAAACACATCTGTCAACAACAGCAGACTTAATACTAGTCAAATTTTGAAGTTTAGCTTTAGACTCAATTAACTCTTGTTCCAAGCTTTTCATCTTCTCATCTTTAGAGGAAAGTTGATTTCTCAAAAATTAATTCTTTTTTGATTCATTCAAACTCACAATCAATCTCCCTTTTTCAAGATTAGCCAATTTTAACTCTTCTTTGAATTTTTTAACAATTTTCACAGATTTAGTTAATTCCCTACGAAGAGTTTCACAAGCATCAATAAGATCAACAGAAACAATATTGTCCTTTTTATTCAAATTATCACAAATATAAGCAGACAGACACTTAAAATTATTCATGACGGTAGGGATCAAGGATCACACTCAGGACATTAATCTAAATCAGAGTGAACCCGCTCTGATACCACTTGTTTGTTCATTTAGACCCCTTAAACCAGATTGTTTAATCTAATGTATTAACCAAGTGATTACTTAGATTAATTATTCAGATCTTAGTTAAACACAAACATATTATATCATACAAAATAGCAGAAAATAAATAACACCATGATATGATGTCCCAGGAAAACCGATGAAAAGAATCGTTTCAAAGTAAAAACCTAGAGGGTATTTAACCTAGCTATCATCAAGGTAAACCAAATCTACTATAGGAGAATTGAAGTTTTACAATCAGATTTAACCCTAAATCTATTGCTACCTCATGTAGTAACTTACTGACACGACCATGTACAAGCTCCGAATCCACGGACTCCTTCTCTTCTTGGATTTACACCAACACAAACTACCTTGTTTGTGACTTTGAGATCCTACTCAAAGGTTTCAACAACACAAACTCTCCAGTTTGTGATTCCAAGATTACTCTTGAAGGTTTAGATCATCAGCAGTTGTTGATCTTGTTGTAGCAACTTCAGATCTACCGGTTCTAATGGTATGAGAATGATTTCCAGTAATGACTTTGACAGAGGAAGGCACAATACCTTTTAGATCTCACAAGAGCACCTCCAAAATCATTAAGAGCCCTAAAAATGTAGTTAGGGTTTTCCTTTATATACTAGAAGTGTTTCACTTGAAACCCAAAACGTTTAAGCAGAGTTTAGGTTCAAATAGAATTCTGTAGAAATTTCATGTTTGCGATTTTCGATTGTCAGATCTAATTTTTGATCGGTCAAATCTAATTTTCGATCGGTCGGATTTCACTGAATTCGAATTCTTCTTTCTGCAGCTTGTAAATTATTGTGTTCTGACTTGTAACACCTTGAGCATTGTCTAATAAACTCTATAGACTCTAAGATCTATACCTAGACAAGTTTGTACTCATGGTTTGCCAATCATTCTAAACTTTCAAAACCTAACAGGTTTTATATTGAAAAATGAGATATTATATCCGGGTAACCATGTTTTTACCATTGACTCGTTGAGGTCACTTCTATGTGTAACATACAAATATATAAAAACCATTTTGATCCATTTATCTTTGCCATTGCTAGGGTTTGAAATTACTGACGGCTTCTTTGCTATCAAAGCCTGTTCTCACTGACGTTCTCCTCCCGTTGTCGGAAGTAAAACAAAGAGGTAGAAACCTCCAAATGATGTCCATGTTGAAACTGGAAAGGAAAGGAAGACCATGGGTTAAACAGCATTGTGTTTCATATAAACGACATAAAAGTTAATGATTATTATAGAGGAATAGAATCAGTACTGCAATGAATATAAATGGTGTAATGGAATAAAAATCATTTGGGTTTCGTAACATAAGGACTAAATCTATCTTCTACAATTTGGTATGGTATAATACGGTGGTGAAATTACATTATATTTTAGTGAAATTTTTTAAAATACTTTCTTTCTTAACTTTCTATTATTTATACATTGAGCAATATTATATATAATTAAATACTAGTAAGTAATTAAAGAATGAATAAATAAAAACTATAAAATTAAATCCTAGTTTCTCAAGTTTTATCTAAATTAGTTTCTCAAAAAAAAAAAAAAAGTTTTATCCAAATTAAACTAGCTAGCCTATATATATAACCCTCTCACACTATGAGAGGGTAACTTTTATTAGAAGGATTTGGTAATTTTTAGTTGGTTTTTCTTTGTAATTACTTTTTATTTTTATCATTGAGTTACATTTCTCGTGTAACTATGTCAGCAGTATGCGCTTGTACATTTTATTATTAAGGATTTGTTAATTTTTAATTGATTTTTCATTGTAATTATTTTTATGTTAATAATGTATCCTTGATATGTTCTTGCAACTATATCCCAAAGGCAATGAGTTAAGGTGGTTTTGTAGTCCTTGGTTGTCTACATTCAAAACATTTTGTAAATACCTACTCTAAACTAATCAAAACCCTCAATTTACTCTCAAATTTAGAACTTTTTTTTTTCTCTTCTTTGTGTGTTTGTTCCTTAAAAAAAAAAATTACACCTGTACAAAAAAAAACTATTATTTAAATGTAAGTTAAATATATTGTACTAAGCACATTGTGCATTCAACCACATAATCAAAATATGACACAACAAATCAAGTATTGTCCATGAATTATTCATATAATCCTATTTTTTGGTCAGTCCTACAACTAAAATACTTCCCAAGAATAATAAATGGACTGTGTTGATTAATGCACACTTTAGTTGAAGTAGATAACATACCAACAATTTAGCCAAACAAAAATAGACCGAGACACTTCGTTAATGTGGCTCAACAGGAACTTAATTACAATAAATGTTATGTTTTAGATTTTAGATATAAGGAGATTAAGATCTATAATTTTTTTTTAATAAGTTTATATTTGGAATAGGTGCTCTCAATCTAAATCTAACTTTTTTCCATTATGTAAGTCCACAAAAATGGACTGAAATAAAACGAATGGATTGAAATAAACACAAATGGACCAAAGTGGACCAAGTTGGACCTAGTAAAACCAAAGTGGACTAAATAAGACCATATGGACCTAACAGAACCAAATTGGACTGAATGGACCGAAAAGAACCAAATTGGAATGAATAAAACCAAATTGGTCCGAATAAGACCGAACGGACTGAAGAGGACCAAAGTGGACCGATGGACAGAATAAAACGAAATTGGACTGAAGTGGACAGAATGGACCGAATAGAACCAATGTGGACCGAATAGAACCAAAGTGGACAGAATGGAAGAATAAGACCAATGTGGATCAAACATGACCAAATGGGATAGAATGTACCAAATGGGACCAAAGCCGACCAAATAGAACCAAATAGAACAGAATAGGACCAAATTCGACCAAATAGAACTAAATGAAATCGAATAAGACCAAATTAGACCGAATATGACCAAAGTGTACAACATGGACCGAATATGACTACTGAGGACCAAATTGGACCAAATATAAACAGTGGGACCGAATAGGACTGTAGTGGACAGAATAAGACTGAATGGACTGAATAGGACCAAAGTGGACAGAACGGACCAAATAGAACCAAAATGGAATGAATGCAGTCCAAAATGATTGTTCTTTAACTCCAATTGGCTTCTCAATTGCTTGAAGTTATTGCTACTCATAACTCTCTCATCAAATTTTAGCGAAAATTGAAAGGATTTTCAATTGAGAAAGTCAAGAGTCCCATCTCCCATCGTCCCATGCATGCAGCAAATGATTAATTTACCGGTTCCAATTCCTAAATGTACACAGTACATGAATCACGAGTACCAATGAAAAGGGTATCTAAAGAATCCCAGAGTGAATTCCATATATAAAGCTAACAGCCAAGGCAAAGAAGCTACTTGACATAGAGAATCCATTCCAAGTCCCATAATCTTTCACTGACTGTAAGGTTAGCTTGAAGGAATTCATCGAGTGCTCTTTGCTGAAGTAGGCAAGGAATTCATCGACTTCCTCTTCAGCATTCTCATTCTACCAGTCGGAACTTTCATTCCGCTTCTCAAACAAGAAATGGTTGGCAGCTTGGGAAACATTTACAACAGCATCAACAGTTTTAAGTATTACTGACCTTAAACCAAAAGTGCAGGAGTCTCACCTGAGGTCAAAAGTGTACTTCTCTAGTAGCACTGGATTTCCTCTCCAATTGCCAAACATTCAATCATCAAAATTCAGGAAATTCTATAAGTGTAAAAGTCATGATTACATGTCCGATGTCTATGGTGATCCCTGTCCTTTGTGTAAGGATGCTATGTTCTTCGACCTGAGTCTTGTACTCCCATCAAATGTTGGAGTGGAAGGGGCTACGTACATAGTGACGGATGATCTGGAGGTGAAACCCCTGTCCAAATTTTCGATGATGACTCTGCTTAATCAGATTGGTGTCAACGAAGTTGGGGCTATTGAGGAGAAAAGGAAAGTGGTCGATTTGGGCAATGTGGTACGTCAGTCATTCTTTGCTTTCTTCATGCGCATGACTTATATTTGTTTCTTCTTTTTACTTTCTGTTCTAGTTTCATTATGGGCAAAAGTGTTGTAAAATAAGCTCATTAAACTGAGGCATTAATTAATGAGTTCTGTTAATAAATCATTAACCCTTAGGTTATTTGCTAAAAAATCATTTTAGGGAACTTTTAATATATACTACTTTTATGAGAAATAAAAAAATAAAAATAAAAAAGTATCAAAGAAGTCAATTGCTTTTTTTGTTCCTTATAAAAAGTTTTTGAATTATTTTTTTAAATTAATGTCTTTAGGGCATTTGGTAACTTTTTCCTTAATTAATAGGAGCTATACAAGTCCTAATGCTGAATATTGTGATGAAATATTGGGAAAGTGCTTTTTTTTTTTTTTTTAACAGTAATTAACTATTTGGCTCTCTTATCTGGTTTATTCTTAGGGTGTAAAATTGCTCAAAGCTTCCATGCAGTCGACGAGTGTTTTTACTGATGTCTTCCTCTCAATATTGCTATGATCCCTCAATTTATTCAAAGCTCTCAAGCATGATGCTATTAAGTTTGAAGTTTTTGGTTATTTTAATGTACTAGAATAAATTGGTTGAATTTCACTGCACCGTCATATTTTAAATATAAAATAAAATTATGATTAAATTTTGTTTTAGCAGTGATGTTGGCTCTTCACATTTATCCCATAAAATGACACAAGTTAAGGTTTAATAAATACTCAATTAATGTTATGGTATATGACATATCTTCTCCTCTTCTATAAAAAAAAAATTACTGATAAATAAGAATAATAATGTGGTTTAAAAAGAGTTACTTTACTATGCAGATTGGCAAACTAAAAATTACTAGTATCAGGGATGGTTCCGCAATTCCTTATTTTCCTTTATCCATCCGCTTCTTGGCGCCGGCAAGAAGTATATGGACTCAATTCGCTTGAAGTCATTACCACACAACCCCCACATTAATTAGTGGCCTAATTGAAAGGATTTTCCACTGAGAGAGTATAAGTGTCCATGATATGGACCAAATTTTTTCAAAATAAATACAAATACGTATAAAATTCCTATAATTTATCAATAAAACTCATCCTAATTCAAACGAATCTCACTAATCCAAATTAAAACTAATTTATTTGAAACAATAAAATGTACTTCATTTTTACCTAACAATTTTCAAGCTAAACTAGTCTTGTTACAGTCCATGCATGCAGCAATTGAGTATATTACTTACTCTTCCAATCCCCCAATTAATGCCCAGGAATCTCGAGTGCCAATGAAAAAGGTAGCTAAAGAAGGCACTAATTCCTAGAGTGAATTCCATCTAAAAATGTAGTAACAGCCCAAACAAAGAAGCCGCTGAGCCAGAGACTCCATTGAGGACCTAAGGCATGCACGTACAACTTTCATTACCTTACACTGTGACCAATGCCCATCCTAAAGGCTACCCCCGACTTCGTTCTCTTCATTTGCCTCCTTGAAGCCCCCTAACCCTCCCACAACTCTTTTCAATTGTTTAGGAAAAAGGTTAGGAACATGACTTTTACACCCCAACTTTTACCATAACTTTAAGATGGTTGACTTTGAGTTGTGAATTCATGTAAAAGCAATTGTCTATCACTTACCCTCGTCAATCACTTCGTCAACTTATAGCAAAAAAAATTATGGCAAATGGTATGATCTTATAAAAACTTTTTAAAATGCCTCCAAAATAAATCTATATCCAACCCATTTTTAAATGTCCGTGTTTTAGTTTACAAACAACTTATGTGAAGGGAACTTTTGCTCAGTCTGAAAAAGATCGTGTCAAAAGGAAATGGAAAACAGTTTTAAAGGAAATGGAAAACAGTTTTAACAGGTTGTTTGAAAACACTTAAAATAGCTTACTAAAATTGTTTTAAATAGCTTACTAAAACTGTTTTGGTCTCATCCTTTTATATATTCAATATCAAAATCAAAAACACTTAAAATAGCTTACCATTTGGGCAAAAATATGTTTTGAAACAATATTTTCAACATCTTTTTCAATAACATATTTAGCACTTTTGCAATTAATTTGTAATAAAAACTTTTGGTTTAACAAATCACTTTGAAACTTTGAAATATATAGTACTATAGATAAAATTTCCTTTTTAATAGTACTATAATTTAACTGTGTAGCATTCCAGACTCCAGAATAGAAACGAACAGTTTGTTCAGATGAGTCTGGGGAAACTTTCTGTTTCAGAATACCTCCATAACCAATGTCAGAAGCATCAGTTTCAACAATTTTGAAAGCATTAGGAATGGAAATACCAAGACTAGGTAGTGCCTTAACATGGGACTTGATTTGTTTAATAAGGGAAGTATGAACGTCATACCAGGGTGGAGGATTATTCTGTAACCGATCAAAAAGGGGTTTACATTGTTTCCTCATATCCTTGTAGAAATCAGCAACATAATTCAGAGTGCCAAGAAACCTTTGGAGTTGGGTTTTATCAGTGATTATTAGGGAATTTATCAGCAAACTGAATGGCTCTATCAATACGACGAATTTGTCCTTCAGAGATGACATAGCCAAGGAATCAGATTTTTGTCTGAAACAGTTTGATCTTCTTAGCAGAGACAACAAGACCATTTCTTTTAATAGTCTCTTGAAATGAACATAGATGTTTCCAATGCTCATCAATAGAATTGGAGTAAACAAGAACATCATCAATGTAAACAATGGTGAAATAGCTGAAGGGATTGAAAATATCATTCATAATGTTTTGGAATTCACTAGGAGCATTTTTAAGACCGAAAGGCATCACATTCGACTCGTAGTGACCAAAAGGAGTGGTGAAAGCAGTTTTATACCTATCATTCTCACTAATCTGAACTTTCCAAAATCCAGATTTCATGTCGAACTTGGAAAACACTACGGCATCACTCAATCTATGGACTAAGTCATTCTTGTTTGGAATAGGGTACCTAATCCATTCTAAGACTTTGTTCAAAGGTTTGTAATTGATCACTAGATGAGGAGTTCCTCTCTCTATTTCAGCATTTTTTTGCACATAGAAAGCAGCACAAGACCAAGGGAACTTGCTATTTCTGATCAATTTTTTATCAAGCAAATCTTGGATTTCCTTTTTACAAAACTCAACCATTTCAGAATTCATCTGAATGGGGCGAGCTTTAGTAGGAATATTTTTCTCATTAAAATCTTTAATATATGGCAAGTTAACAATGTGTTTCTTCCTATGCCAAAATGCATTGGGAATATCAGAGCAAACATCATCAATCAACATTTTCTGAAAATTATTAATTTTTTATTGTAACAATTTATCAGAAAGCCGTTCAGCAATTTTCTTGAATCTAACTTCTTACTTAAGGAAATTGAGATGATTAGTCTTAGCATGAATCAGAGTCAAAGCATTATCAGTATCAATCTCAAATTTTGAAGCAAATTTGAATTTTACTTTCCGTCCAAAAGGATCAGTAGTAATTCCATCATGTTCAACAAGAAAGGGATACAAAGCATTGATGAAAGGGAGACCAAGTATCACTTTATCAGTCATGTTTTTAACAAGAACAGAAGGAATCTTGAAACAGACATTATCATGACAAACATGAGCATTATTCAATTCGTATTTAATTGTCATTTGAGTACAATTAGCAGAAACCAATCTTTTAGTCGACTTTTCAAAATATTTTGAAGGAATTAATCCTTCTTGGATACAGTTCATATCCGCACCAGAATCAATCATAGCAATAACATTGAAATGATAATCATGAGAAACAACAATTTTAACTTTTGTAAACCATTTTGGAGGAAGCAATTTATTAACAAGATTAAGCTGAGAATCAGTGAGAACATCAGCAATACCTTTATCAGAAAGAAGAGTCTGTTGACTCCATCTTTGAGCTCATCTTGTTCATTATCAAACTGATGTTTATCAAGATTTTTATCAATTCTTATCAGAAGCAATTCTTGTTTAAGATCATTGTTATCACTTTTAATGCTTTTAAATTCATTTTTTAATTCAATTATCTCTTGTTTAACAACAGTGATCTCATGTTAGAGCTCATTAACAGTTAATTCTTTGGATTTCTTTTTGTTAAATCTTTCCAAAGTTTCTTTAAAACTTATTGTCGCTTTCAATTTTTTTTCATTTTCATTTTTTTCAAATTTTGCTTAAGCTTATCAAGATATTCTTTTTGCAATTTAGGATTTTCAATCTGACTTATCAATTTGATTAACAAGCTTTCATTTTCTTCACTTTTGGTGAGAACATTAACAGTTTTAATAACATTGCAACAAGAATCTCTATAACCAAGTTTAATAGTAGGTGAACTAGAGGAATCATCATCAAATTGGTAACAAGAATCAGATGAAGAAGAAAATTTGTCTTCCAAAGAATCAGACAAGACGTTTGATTCAAGGATTAGGAATAGTTCATCTTGATCATTATCATTAATGTTTAACATATTAAGTTTATTTTTCAGCTTACCAGGTTTTTGCTTACAGTCTTTACTGAAATGACCAGATTTTCCACAGTTGAAACATTTAACTTTACTAGATTTTTGTTTACCATATCTTTTAGAAACATTTTTCTTTTTAGCATAAAAATCATTGGGTTTAACAAAGTTAGTTCTGTATCTTTTATGATTTTTATGGTTATAATTTTTGTGACTTTTATCATGTTTTTTCTCCTTTTGCCTGGAAGGAGCAATAGGGGGCAAAACAAATTGTTCACAGATTTTACCCATTTCATATTTAGCTTTTCTCTTATTTTTTAATTGGTATTTTAACAATTTTTCATCATTACACATGTTGTTAGGTTCTAAGGAATTAGGAACTAATGTATTAGAACTTCAATTTGTAATGTTGGCAAACCATGATCAAAACAATCTTTAGTCTTGTTGTAGACTTGCTCAAAGTATGGCTTTTTATGTAAAGTTAAAATCGAGTTAATGCAGAATTCACTGTGCAGATTTGTCAGGCTCGATCGATCGAGAATTAGACTCGACCGATCGAAAGTCGTGCAGATCGTTTTTCTACAGAATTTTCCAACTCAGCCCTAGCCCATTTAATGTGTAGGGTTTTATGTTTTGCCCTAAGTATATAAGGGAAAACCCTAGCCACGTTTTTAGAGTTCTGAATGCTGTGTTTGTGAATATAATTGTTAGATCTAGAGGTGTTTACCTTCACATACACTTAGGGTTTCCAAACTCTAGATTCGTGTCAAGAGATTGGTAAATCATACAGTTGTAGAACAAAAGAGCTTCAAGATATACAAGCAGGTGTGCTTGTGCTTTGCTGAGAATTCAAGGAAAGAAGGAGTCAGTGGTCTCAGAGCTGTCACGTGATCGTGGCAGTAAGTTTCCTACAGGAAGGTAGCAATAGGATGTTAGTGGTCTAAGCCTCTATTGTGTAAACTTCAATTCTTTCATAGTGAATTTGTTTTACCTTGAGGATAGCTAGGTTAAATCCTCCCCAGGTTTTTACCGGTTTGGTTTCTTAGGTCATCATATCATGTGTTTTTTATTATTCCGCACTTTTGCATGATATGATATATTTGTGTTAACCTAGAATTGCTTAATTTACCTAAGTTAATCACTTGGCTAAATATCTAGGTTAATTTGTTTGGGTTTAAAGGGTCTAAACATCTTACAAGTGGTATCAGAGCGGGTAGCTTTTCGTTTTTGATCCTTTGATCTTTGAGCTGATCCTTGACCCCTGTTGTCATGGAACACGGACACTCTCTTGTTGTTCCACCTCATTTTGATGGGAACAATTATGCTTATTAGAAAGTAAGGATGAAAGCATTCCTGAAATCTATTGATGAGAGAGTCTGGGACTCTGTTGAATATGGATGGGAGAAGCCCACTACTCCTGTGTGTGGGTGGCAAACTTCTCAAAAGGAGACAGCTGCTTTCAATAGCAAAGCTATGAATGCTACTTTCAATGCTGTCTCCATGGAGGAATTTAAGAGAATCTCAAATGTTGAGGTTGCTCATACTGCTTGGAATATCCTCCAGATTGTGCATGAAGGCACAAAGGCAGTTAAGATTAATAAGTTGCAGCAATTGACTACTAGATTTGAAGGCATTAGAATGAATGATGATGAATCTTTTTATGAGTTCTATGCTAAACTGAATGATATTGTTAATTTTGCATATAATTTGGGTGAAATCTATGATCAACCTAAAATTGTTAAGAAGATTCTTAGATCTTTGACTGAGGATTTTAGACCCAAAGTGACTACCATCACTGAAAGCAAGGATGTGGACTCCATCCCTGTTGATGAATTTGTAGGATCTCTTCAGTCTTATGAGTTGGACATACCCAAGACTAACAAATCCAAATCAACGGCTCTTAAGTCTGTTGATGATGTTGAGGATGGTGGATTTGATGATGAACTCTCTGCTATAGAGATTGCCTATCTTGTCAAGAACTTTAGAAACTTTCTTAGGAACAATAACAGAAGGGCAAGAGGCAAGAACAATGCTGAACCTAGAAATTTTAGGAGGAATGATCTCACTAAAGTTAATGACACTGAAAAACCTAAAGAGAAAGTAGATCAATCTTCTAATAATTCTATGGGACAAAAATGTTATGGATGTCAAGGGTATGGTCATATAAAATCTGAATGTTCTACATACTTGAAGTCTAAAGGTAAGGCTATGGCTGTGACCCTTAGTGATGATGAAGTGTCTGACAATGAATCTGCTAGTGATGAGGATGGAAACTTCATTGCTTAAACTGCTACTACTGTAGTTAATGAAAGCGTGTCTGTTGAAGAGAACCCTTCTGATGGGGAACTCTCTGAAGATGCAGATCTACATGAAGCCTTTAATAAACTTTGCAAAGTTGCTGCAAAGGATGCTATGAATGTGGATTTAGGCTTAAAGAAAATTGCATCTCTTGAACTTGATAAGAAGAATTTGCTTGTGAAATTGTTTGATGCAGCTTTTGAATAATGTGAAAACTGAGAACATGTTTTTACTTGATAAAGTTAAAAATTTGGAACTTGAATTATCTGTTGCTAGAGAACAATCTAATAGGTCTACAAGCTCCAAACTTGATTACATGTTGAGTGTTCAAAAGTCTCCTTCTGACAAAACTGGCTTAGGCTTTGTGGAAAGCATCTCTGTGCTTGAATCTCATTCCACAAATTTTGTTCCCTCTTCTGAACCTCCTAAGAGTGAGATTGTCAAACCTTTGGTGAGTGAACCTGCTAAATCTGTAGATGTTACTCCACCTAGGAAGATTAGGATTGATCTTCAAAAGTCTCATTCTAGAGCTTCTAATTCTTCTAAGGGCAAATTGCTTGATAAGCCTGCATGGGTTTGTCATTTTTGTGGAAAGTCTGGACACATTCGTCCAAATAAATCTAAAGTACCTGTGCCTCAAGCACAAGATCCTATGGTACTTATTGGTGAATTGGTAAAGGCGTTAAACCTTTATTCCAATCCTGGAGTTGCTCAGAATTCTAATGTGAATTATAACTCCAATGCAAGAGTTGTATCCAAAAGGTTTTGGATGCAAAAGGCTAGACCTAATTAGGTCTGTCTGACATGGTCCTTGTGCTTCATTATTCTATCTTTTGTGACCATTTTTTTTAAGATTTGCATTACATAACATTCATGCATTTCATTCTAGGTTGTTTATTTCCTTTATAATAAAAAAAAAATTGTGCAAAATGTGTTTTTGTTATATTTTTCTTGAATTTGAAGACAAGGTTGGTCAATCTACTTTGAATAACATGTTTATGTATCTTGTTTAGCTTAGATGCACTTATTTTTACTGCACTTTACTAGCTGAAATTTTTGTAGTGCATGTTGTGTGGGAAGATGTTATAGTTGTTGATCACTTGATTTTGATCTTGAAATCTTATGTCTCTGATTGTCGGATTTGAACTTTTTGAGAAAGGCATAAATAACCATCTCACCACTGTTTATTAGCCAATCATGAACACCTTAGTGCATATTGTAAGATTTTGTGCTCGAGAAAGTGTAGCACATGCACAAAAAGAACATAAGGTGTAGCCTCTATTAAATTGCTAAAATTGGTGTATACATTATTGGGCTATAATTAATTCACAATTCAAATAAAATTGGTGTGTACATTATCCCGGCTTTGATAATAAGTTTCTGGTCAATTAAAATTGATATTAATTATGAGGCAAATTAAGAAACTTACATGATTGTAAGCTTTTACTCTAGGAGATGTGAGATTTATATGATGTAACTCTTTAAGTTATAGTCTCTTTCAAATTCATGTGATGAATTTTGTAGAAATTGTGATTGATCACTATGTGCATATCACCTCACATGTTTCTCAAGCTTCTGCTTGTTACACACACTACACAAGTTATTCTCTGCTAAACTGTGTACATGTTATTGTGTGTGTTTTTGCTCCGACCAACCAAGTTTGAAAATTTTTTGAAATTGATGCAGAACATGTTTTCTGTTTGAGTTTTTTTTTTTTTAGGGAATCTATAAGAAAATCTTGTTTTGGGAGATTTGGGATAAATACATGTCTTTTTGGAAAACATTTAATCTCATACTCATGCACTTTATTCAGAAAATCTAATGCTTTGAGGAGTTTTAGCACTGAAATTGGTTTGTTTTTCAAAAATTTGTTTTTCCAGAATTTCGATCGATAAAACATGTTTTTCGGCCAATTGAAAATGTTTTTAAAATCCTTGAAAAGTTTCGGTGTGTTTCAATCGGTACTCGATTGGTTTTGGATCAATCGAAGGATTTTCGATCGATCGAATCTGTTTTTCGATCGATCGAAAATCGGGCTAAGAGTTTTTAAAAAAGAACTTTTCTTCACATGTTCTTCGTTATTTCAAAAACTTTTCAACTCCTTTTCTTCTCTCACCAACTGGTCAAGCAACTTTCTGCTATTTTTGTCATTTTCCTCCATTCTTTTTGCAAAGAATCACTCTCCCAAGGCCGGTAAGACTATTTTGCCCCTCCTTTTATTTTTATTTTCAACTTTTCATGCATAAAATCATGCATTTAATGGGTATTTTCAGGCTTTTTTTTTCTTTTTGAATTTGTGTTGATTTTTTTTGTTTTCTATCACAATAAATTAATGGGTTTTTGTGGGGACACCATGTGCAAGTATTACAAGTGGTTTAATTTGGTTAATTTGGTGTTTTATGAAAATTTTGAAAATCTAGGGCTTGTAAATTCCGAATTTGGGGGTTTTATTCAATATAAATTGATGAAATTGGCTTGTTAGATTGATTAATTTGATCATTATATTGAGTTTTATAACTGTTGTGTTGATCAATTTCTCAATTTTTTGTGTTTTGTAAAATTGGGTTTTTGAAAATTGGGAATTTTTGATAAAAATTTCCTGCTCAAGCCAATTTTGTGAATTTGGATCATATTTGAACTGTGTCACTGCATTAGTTCATGCATCATTTGCATATCTTGTTCATGCATCATATAGAATTGTTATTTCTTTATTTTTGCAGTGCTAACTTGCAGTCTGCCCTTGGTTTTTGTTTTTTGTTCTCTTCTTTCTGTGTCCCTCCTTTTTTTCTGTCCTCAGCACCATGCCTAGGAAAACTAGAGCCCATAGGACATCTGACACTTCACCTTCCTTTGATAGTGATCGGTTTCCTAGTGAGAAGAACCAAGAGACATACGAGACCCTTAACCTTAGGAGTCATATTTGGGGTGAGCGTAGGGTCATTTTAGATGAGGTTGATCCTGAGGTGAGACGTAATTTTGAGCGTCAGGGTTGGTTACCTTTGTTAAACATTGATCATCCGCCTCTAGCTACCTTGATTAGGGAGTTCTACTCGAACCTCTCTATCCACGTCTATGATACCAACACTCTAGTTAAGAGTTGGTTACGAGGTGTGGAGTATCGCATTACCCCTTCGGTAGTGTTAGGTTCTAAGAATTAGGAACTGATGTATTAGAACTTCAATTTGTATGTTGGCAAACCATAATCAAAACAATGTTTAGTCTTGTGTTAGACTTGCTCAAAGTATAGGTCTTAATGTAAAGTTGGAATCGAGTTGTTTTGCAGAATTACTGTTAACTTTCTGCCAGACTCGATCGATCGAAAATTAGGCTCGATCGATCGAAAATCGGGCAGATCATTTTTCTGTAGAATTTTCCAACTCAGCCCTAGTCCATTTAATGTATAGGGTTTTATGTTTTGTCCTAAGTATATAAGGGAAAACCCTAGCTACGTTTTTAGAGTTCTGAATGCTGTGTTTGTGAATCTCATTGTGAGATCTAGAGGTGTTTACCTTCACATACACTTAGGGTTTACAAACTTGAGATTCATGTCAAGAGTTGTGTAAATCAATACAGTTGCAGAATCAAAAGAGCATAAAGATATACAAGCAGGTGCGCTTGTGGATTTGCTGAAGAATTCAAGAAAGAAGGAGTCCGTGGATCTCGGAGCTATCATGGGGTCATGGTAGTAAGTTTCCTACACTTGGGTAGCAATAAGATGTTAGTGGTCTAAGTCTTATTGTGTAAACTTCGATTCTTTCATAGTGGATTCAGTTTACCTTGAGGATAGCTAGGTCAAATCCTCCCCAGGTTTTTACCGGTGTGGTTTCCTGGGTCATCATATCTTTGTGTTATTTATTTTCCGCTACTTTGTTGTTTTTGCTTATTTGTGTTAACCTAGATTTAATTAAATTACCTAAGTTAATCACTTGGCTAATTCACTAGGTTAATCTGTTGGGTTTAAGGGGTCTAAACGAACTGACAGGTAGTGTCTGATGCTCTTGGGGTGCCTATTGTTGATTATCTGGTCTTTCCCTATGATGAGTCTCCGCCTCTTGATGACGTGATATCTTACATCACTAGGTCTTCTATCCAGTGGGGTTTTGATCCTCGGATCACATCTGCTGAGCTCTCTGAGCTTCATTATCTTTTCTTTAGGATTGTCTGTCATTCCTTGTGGCCCATTTCTCAACTTCATACTATCCCGATTGAGCGCTGTGTGTTTTTGTATGCTCTTGTTACTGATGTTCCTATCAGTTTTCCACATCTGTTTCTTCGTTCTTTGAACGAAGTGCATTCGAGTAGTTATATGACTCATGCTTTATTCTTCCCTGTCTTTATTCATAGGATTCTTCTTTATCTAGGTTTAGGCTGCTTCTGAGCCCGTTCACATTATTGCTCCTATAGGTGCTACCTTTCTGAGGCAAAGGGCTGCTCAACTTCGAGCTAGCTCTAAGCATCCTAGGGTAGAGCCTTCCGGTGTCACTCCACCTCCTTCTTCTTCTACAGATGCTTCTGCGGCTAAGACGTCTACTAATCCTGCTGCTGCTGCTGATGTTCCTCCACCTTCTCCTTCGGATGTTTCTGATATTTGTCGGACTTTGGACACTGTCATGACCGTTCAGGCGGCTCATGGTCAGCTTTTGGTGGATGTACTTGATGAGCTTTGTGCTTTGAGAGCGAATTTGGCGAGTTTTCGTCGTTCTCCTCCGTCGCCTCCTTTCGATGATGAGTGAGTGCCCTTTGGCAATTCGTCACAAAAAGGGGGAGTACATTAAGTACGTTGTGGAGTTTTGTAGGAGAGATTTTTGTTTTAGGGGGAGTTTTTGTATCTTTTTGTAATACTGAGGAGCTTGTGGAGTTTATTGGATTGTATCTAGGTGCTTCACTGTGTATTTACATATTTGACATACATTTTTATGCATATGTTTCTTGTTTCACTATACTACATTGCTTATCTATCTATATTTATGATGTTATTCATGATATATGTCTTTATTTTGTGTTATGTAAAATCAAGAAGTTTTTCATGTTACTTGTATTTTCCACACATGCGTTTATGTGTTTGTTAAGTGTTACAGGAATATACAGGTTGATTCAGTCGTGCTGCTGTTTATTTTTGCAACTGTTAGATAGGTGTTAGGTTGAATTTGTTTAATGGCTATTGTTATGGGCTGTTTATTTTGTAAACTTTGAGCTTTTTGTTAAGTCTGTGTTTTGTCACGGATTGCCAAAGGGGGAGTTTGTTAGGTTCTAAGGAATTAGGAACTAATGTATTAGAACTTCAATTTGTAATGTTGGCAAACCATGATCAAAATAATCTTTAGTCTTGTTGTAGACTTGCTCAAAGTATGGCTTTTTATGTAAAGTTGGAATCGAGTTACTACAGAATTCACTGTGCAGATCTGTCAAGCTCGATCGATTGAGAATTAGACTCGACCGATCGAAAGTTGTGCAGATCATTTTTCTGCAGAATTTTCCAACTCAGCCCTAGCCCATTTAATATGTAGAGTTTTATATTTTGCCCTAAGTATATAAGGGAAAACCCTAGCCACGTTTTTAGAGTTCTAAATGCTGTGTTTGTGAATCTAATTGTTAGATCTAGAGGTGTTTACCTTCACATACACTTAGGGTTTCTAAATTCTAGATTCATGTCAAGAGATTGGTAAATCATACAGTTGCAGAACAAAAGAGCTTCAAGATATACAAGCAGGTGTGCTTGTGCTTTGCTGAGAATTCAAGGAAAGAAGGAGTCTATGATCTCGGAGCTGTCACGTGGTCGTGGAAGTAAGTTTCCTACAAGCAGGTAGCAATAGGATTTTAGTGGTCTAAGTCTCTGTTGTGTAAACTTCAATTCTTTCATAGTGAATTCGTTTTACCTTGAAGATAGCTAGGTTAAATCCTCCTCAAGTTTTTACCGGTTTGGTTTCCTGGGTCATCATATCATGTGTTCTTTATTATTCCGTACTTTTGCATGATATGATATATTTGTGTTAACCTAGAATTGCTTAATTTACCTAAGTTAATCACTTGGCTAAATATCTAGGTTAATTTGTTTGGGTTTAAGGGGTCTAAACATCTTACACATGTTAATACCAAGTCTTTTAATAGTGCTTAAAATATCACCATAAGTTAAATTATCATAATCAATGGAATCATTTTTGTCAGTTCGTTTAGACCCCTGTAAACTAGATTGTTTAACCTAATTAATTAACCAAGTGAATACTTAGGTTTATTATTCAGATCTAGGTTAAAACAATAACAATCATATCAAGTAAAGCAGCGGAAAAATAAATAACACAACGATATGATGACCCAGGAAAACCAAACCGGTAAAAAACCTGGGGAGGATTTAACCTAGCTATCCTCAAGGTAAAATAGCAAATCCACTAGAAAGAATTGAAGTTTACACAATAGCGACTTAGACCACTAACATCCTATTGCTACCCAAGTGTAGGAAACTTACTACCATGACCCCATGATAGCTCCGAGATCCACGGACTCCTTCTTTCTTTAATCTTTGCAAAACACAAACACCACCGTTTGTGACTTTGAGACTCCACTCAAAGGTTTAGCAACACAAACTCACCTGTTTGTGACTCCAAGACCACCCTTGAAGGTTTTGATCATCAGCTCTTTTGATGACTAGAGAAGGCAGCAACTTCAACAATACCGGATCTTGAGATTTCTTCAAGGAATAACACCGGTAGAAATAATAAGAGAGGTTTTAGGAACAAAACCCTAAATACAAAAGAGGCACACTCTTTTTTCTCTAAAAAGCCTTTTAAAAAAACGTGCTTAGGGTTTCCTTTATATAGTGGGAGAAGTAGATTTGAAACCCTAATCCTAAATGGGCTAGAACTGCTGTTTGGGCTTAATTAAAATTCTGCAGATACGAGTTTCGATCGATCGAGCCTGTCTTTCGATCGATCGAACCAGACAGATTCGGAATTCTTCTTTTTGCAGCTTACATGTTCTTGTGTGCTCACGATTTGCCAATTGTTCTAAGCTCTTAGAACCTAACAATTTTTACCAATTAACTCTTGTTTTACTTATGAGCAAAGATAGGAGGCAGACCGTCAATAAACTTTTCTTTCCAATAAGGCTTGTAGCAATCTTTCCGGAGCATGACTCTAGAAAGGAAAACATCTTGATACCATCTGTAATCAGACATAGTAGGACATCTCAAATTGTTTAGATAATCAGAAATTCGAGATGAAACATTGGATGGAGTACCAACAAAATGTTTGAGAATAGTATAGATCAAAGTATTAACACCATCAAGAATACCTCGACCTTGATTTTCATCAAAAATAGGGAATCCTTCATCGTTCTTTTTAACAGTAGATTTAATAGAATCTCTAGATTCTTTTGTGAGATACGAATCCCACCATCCACAAGGAGTACCAGAAAAACCAGTAACAAGGAGTTCAACAATTTCAGAGTGACCATAACTATGGTTATTCAAGTAAGCAGTTCCAATCATAGACATTTGAGCAATTTTATTAATTATTTCTTGTTCAGATAAACCATCAATATTCTATTCATATAGTTTATCAGCAGAAACAGAAAACTGAGTTTGGAAAGGTCTTTCTTCAAACTGCATATCAGGAGGAGTAGGTTTTGAATACCAGTTTTTTGTAAAAGACACATGATTGGGCTTTCCAACAAATCTTTTAATTTCTAGTATATCATCATCAAAAATCCTTTTAGCTGAAACAGAAGACAATGAATCAAAATCCGTGTTTTCTTCAAAAACATTTTCTTTTTCATTTCTTGAAATAGTTCGAGCAGCACTTGTGGAAGTACCTTCAGTTTTAATCTTTAAATCAGTAAGCATTTTTTCAACAATTTCAAGAGTTTTTGCCTGAGAAGTTTTAAAATTCAATTTTTCTCTTTGACTGGGTAAATCAATCAATGGTTTTCAGGTTTTGGAACAGCAGATTTTTCAACAACTTCCGATTTTGGAAGAACAGTTTTTTCAACAATTTTTTCTTCAATGCGGTCAAGCTGTTGACCAATAATGTGCAAGGATCCATTAGTAAAATTGTTCTGTTCAATAATACTAAAAACAGGAGTATCAGCATCAGCAATTTTGAAAGGAGAAGCCTACACTTCAGTTCCTTTACAGTTTACGAGAACTGTCTCAAGTGGCGGATGGCTAGACTTAACAACAGTTTTATCTTCTTTAACAAAATTTGATTTCTTTATTATGTTCAAATGATTTTGGGAAATTTCATCTTTTGAAACATAATAGTTTTCAAGGAAATCAAAGAACAAAATATGTTTTTCAATTGATTCATTTTTTCTTTCCATTTTCTTTTGACACGATCTTTTCAGACTGAGCAAAAGTACTTTAGTAATATTTTCTTTTATCTCTATTTTTTGCAGAAATAAATTCATTAAACAAGGAAACCATATCAATTTCAAAGCTTTCGTTCAAAGCATTCAAAACTCTTAATTGACTTTGGAAAACAGGGTTTTCAACAGTTTGAAAATCAGAACCAGATGAAGACATAGATCTGGTGTCTTCTTCTTCTTCTTCTTCATTAACAGTTCTGCTATATGGAGAGGAAGAGTCTGGTGTGGTAGAATAAAAAGAAGTGCTAACTTGGGAGCTTCCATTTGAAACTCCTTTTAGCTTTAAATCAGGTTTTTCAAAATTCTTTTGTAAATATTCATTGAGATCAAGATCTCTTTTTGAAATACTTCTTGAAACACCTTCAGATCCAGCAAAGGAATGCCTTCCTTCATTGATCCTCAAGGGTCTGTCATCATGAAAACTTATTTTAACAGTTCCATCAAGGTATTCTTGAATATGAGCAAGATTTAATCCATCAAAAACAGGTTTAGCAGGAGGAGATTCACGTTCCAACAACCATTCTTTGGGAAGATTAATATCTTGCCATTGAATCATTTTTGGGACTTGAATCTTAGCATCAGAAGTTGAACATTGAATTAACATAGTTTTACCAGTAGGATCTCTTATGTGAGCAGAGTGAGGATTCAATTGAGAACCCAAAAATCTGTAATAAATTCGGTAAATAAGAGCAAAAGGCTTACTACCTTCTTCCATGTCATAACCAGATGTCAAAACATTTAATGTCAACGCTTTAACAATATTAACATCATCCAAAGCAAGGGTGATATCAGGATAACAGTCAAAATAAACAGGACCATCATACAAAGAAGCAGTAATCATACCAAGAATGCTATCATTAAATCTTTTAAATCTAGCATCTCTTAAACACATCAGAATAGAAACATTAATACCTTTTCTTATGAGTGGTTTAATAGCAACTTGAACAAGACCAATATGCAAATAACTGAGTTTTTTAGCAAGAAATTCATTAACATTTCTTTTAGAAAACAAGCAAAAATTTTCATGAGTTCTAGAAATAGAAAATGTTTATTCAACAGTTCTAACTCTATATTCAAAGAAAGCAGTATTTTCAGTCCAACTAAGCTTATAGATGGACTTAGTGGAAACCTTTGTAATATTCCAATTTCGAAAATCTGGGATCTCATTTTCTTCAACAATGTGATCTTCTTCATTTACAATATCAGAAGGACAACTCGTCGTCCTGGAGCTAACAGAGGAGTTGGATATCCACAACTTATCCATACTATCCTAGGTTTTAACACTCAATTATCATGTTTTTCTTAACACCGTTGCATTTCGTAACACATACTCTGAACAACCCTATACCTCTTATGCCTTACAAGCTCTCCTAGCTTTAACGGGCCTTACTGTTCGGTTTTGGGAATTCCTTTAAGTCTAGGGTGGCGCCAACGATGGTAAGAAGAGAACACAACAAAGGAGTATCAAAGTTTTGGGCAGACACGGACAAAGCACAAAAACACAACAACACTATCACCGGCCAGAAAAGAACGGATGGCTCTGATACCAAAAGGGAGGGGGGAGCACAGCTGCTGAAGAGGGAAGCACAATATGGAAGCACAGTAATATAGTGAAGAGAACAAAAGTAAGCAAGATAAAATAAATGTGAGTAAAATAAAGTAAGCAAAGTAGAACCGTCCAAGAAGGCGGTAAAGCAATATATAATCAGAGTAATTTAAAGCAATAATAAGGCGGTAGAACCATCCAAGCAGTATAACAAAATAATTATAAGCAATATAACAAAATAATTATGAGGCGGTAGAACCAGCCAAGTAATATAACAAAGCAGTATTAAAGTAGTTAGGAGGCGGTAGAACCAGCCAAGCAAAGTATTAAACAGTTTAAAATATAATAAATACAAAGCTGAAAGTAGTTATTATTGAAACTAGATAATCAACACTTACAGCAGTAGTAGTCACAGGATTACAACAGTTTAACAGTACAAGGCTTGGAGACTAGTTCTAGTTACAAGCTTTGTAAACAAGGTAGTAGTAGGGAAATAGGAGAGTAGTGGGAATCCTAGAGGAGAAAGGAGTCCTAAGGAGAGTCTAGAGAGTTCTTCGTCTAAGGAATTCTGTCTCAAAGGAGTTCTGCCTTCCAACTTAAGGGACAACCCCCCTTAAATAGGCAAAATTTTTCGGAGTGAATAGTAACCATGAACCATAAACAGTGAATAGTAATGGTGAACAGTAACTTTTTCACTTTTTGTCACATTTCGTAGCAGAGTCTGAATCTTCATGTTTTATCAATTTGTGCTAAGAGAAGTGACCAAATCATGAGGAATCCTTTTATAAAAAGCAGCATCAATTGTGGGAAACAGGTAGCATCTTTGGTGGGAAACAAGCAGCGCAATTTTTAGAAAAATATTGTAGCATTGTGGCCATTGTGTAGGCCAGACAAATAGGGGAATCATGTGAGAAACAGGTAGCTCAATTATCAGGAGAATATCACATGGGAAACAGGCAACGCAATTGTCAGGAAAATATCATAGCATTTTGGCCATTGTGCAGGCCAGACAAATAGGGGAATTTGAACCAATCTTTCAAGGAATCAAACTATAGTTGCTTTTGGAAGACCTTTCATTTTCCGAACCATCGGCAACTTCTTTTAAAAGAGAACAGGGGCCTAAACAGTAATAATCATTAATCAGTATCAGGAGCATCTGATGGGTAACCATCATAAGGATCCCATGGGGAATCATCATTGCATCCATGCTCATGGAAAGTATCATACTGATTGCAGAGTCCGCAATATAGAATTGGCTCATACATTGGGTTTTCCCCTGTAAGAAATTCTCTAGGATCTGTATGTCCTATTCTTCTTAAATTACGGATAGCAATATTATAAGGCCGATGACCAAAAACAGAAATCCTGTCAGTGCTTCCTATGAAATGGTAGTCTTTCCATAGGCCTTGAGTGACTTCCAAGATTTGATTATTGAAATAACTTCTCCAACATTCAGCAAAAGCATAAGGATCCCTAAAGGATAGGCGGGAATCTCCTTCAAACCATTGCCCTTGATGGGTGTACCCATTAATAAGTACAAGATGTTTAGTAGGCTGAACATTCATCCAATTATCTCTTTCCCATTTCGGCAAGGTGCTCCAACATCTGATAGAAACATTAGGACTACTGATTTGTGAAACAACGTTTTGGATAATTTGCGGGAACTAGCTAATCTGGTCATGGCTTGTTAGCTTGAGGAACTTGATAAAGCCATATTCAAACATCTGGGACAACCAATCAGGGTCCCTGTCATCCTCATCTTCTCCATCTTCATAATTGATCAAGAGACCTGAAAACGGATGCTTCTTTTCATACACTCTAAGACTGCTCCCAAAGTGCTCTTCCTAGTCGAGCTGGATAAAGACATTATCACCATCATCTTGATCATCAGGATCAGGAATAGTAGCTGTAACAAGTTTTTTGAAATATTTGTACCATAGGTCAAAAGACCCAAACATAGCCTTGCTTTCCAAAATACTAGATTGTATTTCAGTTGGCAAGTTGGCAACAGCACTTCTTAACAAAGATTGAGTCTTAAGACTTAATCTAGCATAATCAGTGCCCATTATAGTCTTTTTATCCATGGAATGGATTTCCTCTTTGCCAAAGAGTTGACTAGTGTAGGGTTCATTTGTAACATTTGGGTAGTTAAGAAGGTGACTTTTAAGAGCCTCATTTTCTGAAACAAGGTTGGCATAATCGCTAGCATAAACCTCATTTTGTGCAGTATGGTTAACAAGATGGATTTCAAGTGCCTGGAGGGTTTTCTTGAAGAGGTTTTTGTGTTTTTGAATAAAAGCAGCTTGAAGTTTGTCAAGAATAAATTTAACAGAGTTTGGTAGTTCATTGTAAACTCCGTTGTGGAACTGCAAAGTTCTAGACAAAACTTCTTGTAAAGCAACAACCATATCATCACTGGAATATGTCACCTCTGCCGGGACAAATTCCTGAAGGGATGTTGATCTGTTAGGTTTTACCCCAGAAGATACGCCTTCATGCATTACAAAAGGTTGTCCCGCTGGGAGCCTTTTGTCTTGAGGATAGCCTTGTGCAGGTGCTTTCCCCTTGTTCTTCCTCTCTACCGAAGAAGTCATAAGACTCCACTGATTAGTGGTACAGGTATCTTTAATCCACTTATTAGTGGTTTTTATATTAGCAGTTTGTTTTTCATCAACATAGGTTTTTCCCTGCCAAGAAAGATTGAGAATATTAGAACAGATAGTAACATCAATTGCAAAAACTGAACAAATTATGACATTGAATGCAAGAACAATTGTGAAAGGTTTGGTAAAATTCATTAGCATCTCTTGAAAGGGAAAATCTTTGGCGAGAAAGAGCAATCGTTTCTTCATGTAGCCTAAAGCATTAGGAAATCTAGAGCAATTGTCAGCAATCAGAATATTTTGAAAATCGCCAGTTTTTGAAAGCATCAACTTACCAGAAAGTTGTTCAACAATTGTCTTGCATCTAACTTCTTGCTCAAGGAAGTTGGGATGATTAGTTTTAGTATGAATCAGAGTCAAAGCATTATCAATATCAATTTCAAATTTTGAAGCAAATTTGAATTTTACTTTCTGTCCAAAAGGATCAGTAGTAATTCCATCATGTTCAACAAGAAATGGATACAAAGCATTGATGAAAGGGAGACCAAGTATCACTTTATCAGTCATGTTTTTAACAAGAACAGAAGGAATCTTGAAACAGACATTATCATGGCAAACATGAGCATTATTCAATTCATATTTAATTTTCATTTGAGTACCATTAGCAGAAACCAATCTTTCAGTCGACTTTTCAAAATATTTTGAAGGAATTAATCCTTCTTGGATACAGTTCATATCCGCACCAGAATCAATCATAGCAATAACATTGAGATGATAATCTTGAGAAACAACAATTTTAACTTTTGTAAACCATTTTGGAGGAAGCAATTTATTAACAAGATTAAGCTGAGAATTAGTGAGAACATCAGCAATACCTTTATCAGAAAGAAGAGCCTGTTGACTGGATTCATCTCCATCTTTAAGCTCATCTTATTCATTATCAGACTGATGTTTATCAAGATTTTTATCAATTCTTAGCAGAAGCAATTCTTGTTTAAGATCATTGTTATCACTTTTGATGCTTTTAAATTCATTTTTTAATTCAATTATCTCTTGTTTAACAACAGTGATCTCATGTTGGAGCTCATTAACAGTTAATTCTTTGGATTTTTTTTTTGTTAATTCTTTCCAAAGTTTCTTCAAAACTTATTGTTGCTTTCAATTTTATATCATTTTCATCTTTTTATTCAAATTTTTCTTAAGCTTATCAAGATATTCGTTTTGCAATTCAGGATTTTCAATCTGACTTATAAATTTGATTAACAAGCTTTCATTTTCTTCACTTTTGGTGAGAACATTAACAGTTTTAATAACATTGCAACAAGAATCTCTACAACCAAGTTTAACCGTAGGTGAACCAGAGGAATCATCATCAGAATAGTAACAAGAATCAGATGACGAAGAAAATTCGCCTTCCAAGGAATCAGACGAGACGTTTGATTCAAGGATTCGGAATAGTTTTTCTTGATCATTATCATTAATTTTTAACATATTAAGTTTATTTTTCAGCTTACCAGGTTTTTGCTTACAGTTTTTACTGAAATGACCAGGTTTTCCACAGTTGAAACATTTAACTTTACCAGATTTTTGTTTATCATATCTTTTAGAAACATTTTTTTTTTTTTAGCATAAAAATCATTGGGTTTAACAAAGTTGATTCTGTATCTTTTATGTTTTTTATGGTTATAATTTTTGTGACTTTTATCATGTTTTTTCCCTTTTTGCCTAGAAGGAGCAATAGGGGGCAAACCATATTGTTCACAGAAATTACACATTTCATATTTAGCTTTTCTATTTTTTTTTTTAATTGGTATTTTAACAATTTTTCATCATTACACATGTTAAAACCAAGTCTTTTAATAGTGCTTAAAATATCACCATAAGTTAAAATTATCATAATCAATGGAATCATTTTTACCAATTAACTCTTGTTTTACATTATGAGCAAAGATAGGAGGCAGACCGTCAATAAACTTTTCTTTCCAATAAGGCTTGTAGCAATCTTTCCGGAGCATAACTCTGGAAAGGAAAACATCTTGATACTATCTATAATCAGACATAGTAGGACATCTCAAATTGTTTAGATAATTAGAAATTTGAGATGAAACATTGGATGGAGTACCAACAAAATGTTTGAGAATAGTATAGATCAAAGTATTAACACCATCAGGAATACTTCGACCTTGATTTTCATCAAAAATAGGGAAACCTTCATCATTCTTTTTAACAGTAGATTTAATAGAATCTTTGGATTCTTCTGTGAGATACGAATCCCACCATCCACGAAGAGTACCAAAAAAACCAGTAACAAGAAGTTCAACAATTTCAGAGTGACCATAACTATGGTTATTCAAGTAAGCAGTTCAAACCATAGACATTTGAGCCATTTTATTAATTATTTCTTGTTCAGATAAACCATCAATATTCCATTCATAAAGTTTATCACCAGAAATAGAAAACTGAGTTTGAAAAGGTCTTTCTTCAAACTGCATATCAGGAGTAGGTTTTGAATGCCAGTTTTTTGCAAAAGACACAGGATTGGGCTTTCCAACAAATCTTTTAATTTCTGGTATATCATCATCAAAAATCTTTTTAGCTGAAACAGAAGACAATGAATCAGAATCCGTTTTTTCTTCAAAAACATTTTCTTTTTCATTTCTTGAAATAGTTCGAGCAGAACTTGTGGAAGTACCTTCAGTTTTAACCCTTAAATCAGAAAGCATTTTTTCAACAATTTCAAGATTTTTTGCCTTAGATGTTTTAAAATTCAATTTTTCTTTTTGACTGGATAAATCAATCAAAGGTTTCTCAGGTTTTGGAACAGCAGATTTTTCAACAACTTCCGGTTTTGGAAGAACAGTTTTTTCACGTGTTGTTGTGTCTTTGTTTTTTCACGGAAGTTGTTGAAAAATCTGCAGTTCCAAAACCTGAGAAACCTTTGATTGATTTACCCAGTCAAAGAGAAAAATTGAATTTTAAAACTTCTCAGGCAAAAACTCTTGAAATTTTTGAAAAAATGCTTACTGATTTAAAGGTTAAAACTGAAGGTACTTCCACAAGTGCTGCTCGAACTATTTCAAGAAATGAAAAAGAAAATTTTTTTGAAGAAAACACGTATTCTGATTCATTGTCTTCTGTTTCAGCTAAAAAGATTTTTGATGTTGATATACCAGAAATTAAAAGATTTGTTGGAAAGCCCAATCCTGTGTCTTTTACAAAAAACTGGTATTCAAAACCTACTCCTCCTGATATGCAGTTTGAAGAAAGACCTTTTCAAACTCAGTTTTCTGTTTCTGCTGATAAACTTTATGAATGGAATATTGATGGTTTATCTGAACAAGAAATAATTAATAAAATGGCTCAAATGTCTATGGTTGGAACTGCTTACTTGAATAACCATAGTTATGATCACTCTAAAATTGTTGAACTTCTTGTTACTGGTTTTTCTGGTACTCTTCGTGGATGGTGGGATTCGTATCTCACAGAAGAATCCAAAGATTCTATTAAATCTGCTGTTAAAAAGAATGGTGAAGGTTTCCCTATTTTTGATGAAAATCAAGGTCGAGGTATTCCTAATGGTGTTAATACTTTGATCTATACTATTCTCAAACATTTTGTTGGTACTCCATCCAAAGTTTCATCTCAAATTTCTGATTATCTAAACAATTTGAGATGTCCTACTATGTCTGATTACAAATGGTATCAAGATGGTATCAAGATGTTCTTTCCAGAGTCATGCTCCGGAAAGATTACTACAAGCCTTATTGGAAAGAAAAGTTTATTGACAGTCTGCCTCCTATCTTTGCTCATAAGGTAAAACAAGAGTTAATTGGTAAAAATGATTCCATTGATTATGATAATTTAACTTATGGTGATATTTTAAGCACTATTAAAAGACTTGGTATTAACATGTGTAATGATGAAAAATTGTTAAAATACCAATTAAAAAATAAGAGAAAAGCTAAATATGAAATGGGTAATTTCTGTGAACAATATGATTTGCCCCCTATTGCTCCTTCTAGGCAAAAAGGGAAAAAACATGATAAAAGTCACAAAAATTATAACCATAAAAAAACATAAAAGATACAGAACCAAATTTGTTAAACCCAATGATTTTTATGCTAAAAAAAAAATGTTTCTAAAAGATATGATAAACAAAAATCTGGTAAAGGTAAATGTTTCAACTGTGGAAAACCTGGTCATTTCAGTAAAGACTGTAAGCAAAAACCTAGTAAGCTGAAAAATAAACTTAATATGTTAAACATTAATGATAATGATCAAGAAGAACTATTCCAAATCCTTGAATCAAACGTCTAGTCTGATTCTTTGGAAGACGATTTTTCTTCTTCATCTGATTCTTGTTACCAATTTGATGATGATTCCTATGGTTCACCTACTATTAAACTTGGTTGTAGTGATTCTTGTCGCAATATTATTAAAACTGTTAATGTTCTCACCAAAAGTGAAGAAAATGAAAGCTTGTTAATCAAATTTATAAGTCAAATTGAAAATCCTGAATTGCAAAAAGAATATCCTGATAAGCTTAAGAAAAATTTGAAAAAAGATGAAAATGATAAAAAATTGAAAGCGACAATAAGTTTTGAAGAAACTTTGGAAAGATTTAAAAAAAAAAATCCAAAGAATTAACTGTTAATGAGCTCCAACATGAGATCACTGTTGTTAAACAAGAGATAATTGAATTAAAAAATGAATTTAAAAGCATCAAAAGTGATAACAATGATCTTAAACAAGAATTGCTTCTGCTAAGAATTGATAAAAATCTTGATAAACATCAGTCTGATAATGAACAAGATGAGCTCAAAGATGGAGATGAATCCAGTCAACAGGCTCTTCTTTCTGATAAAGGTATTGCTGATGTTCTCACTGATTCTCAGCTTAATCTTGTTAATAAATTGGTTCCTCTAAAATGGTTTACAAAAGTTAAAATTGTTGTTTCTCGTGATTATCATTTCAATGTTATTGCTATGATTGATTCCGGTGCAGATATGAACTGTATCCAAGAAGGATTAATTCCTTCAAAATAATTTGAAAAGTCGATTGAAAGACTAGTTTCTACTAATGGTCCTCAAATGAAAATTGAATATGAATTGAATAATGCTCATGTTTGCCATGATAATGTCTGTTTCAAGATTCCTTCTGTTCTTGTTAAAAACATGACTGATAAAGTGATACTTGGTCTTCCTTTCATCAATGCTTTGTATCCCTTTCTTGTTGAACATGATGGAATTACTACTGATCCTTTTGGACAGAAAGTAAAATTCAAATTTGCTTCAAAATTTGAAATTGATACTGATAATGCTTTGACTCTGATTCATACTAAAACTAATCATCTCAACTTCCTTGAGCAAGAAGTTAGATGCAAGACAATTGTTGAACAACTTTCTGGTAAGTTGATGCATTCAAAATTTGGCGATTTTTAGAATATTCTAATTACTGACAATTGCTCTGGATTTCCTAATGCTTTAGGCTACATGAAGAAACGATTGCTCTTTCTCGCCAAAGATTTTCCCTTTCAAGAGATGCTAATGAATTTTACCAAATCTTTCACAATTGTTCTTGCATTCAATGTCATAATTTGTTCAGTTTTTGCAATTGATGTTACTATCTGTTCTAATATTCTCGATCTTTCTTGGTAGGGAAAAACCTATGTTGATGAAAAACAAACTGCTAATATAAAAACCACTAATAAGTGGATTAAAGATACCTGTACCACTAATCAGTGGAGTCTCATGACTTCTTCAGCAGAGAGGAAGAACAAGGGGAAAGCACCTGCACAGGGCTATCCTCAAGACAAAAGGCTCCCAGTGGGACAACCTTTTGTAATGCATGAAGGCATCTTCTGGGTAAAACCTAGCAGATCAACATCCCTTCAGGAATTTGTCCCGGCAGAGGTGACATATTCCAGTGATGATATGGTTGTTGCTTTACAAGAAGTTTTGTCTAGAACTTTGCAGTTCCACAACGGAGTTTACAATGAACTACCAAACTCTGTTAAATTTATTCTTGACAACCTTCAAGCTGCTTTTATTCAAAAACACAAAAACCTCTTCAAGAAAACCCTCCAGGCACTTGAAATCCATCTTGTTAACCATACTACACAAAATGAGGTTTATGCTAGCCATTATGCCAACCTTGTTTCAGAAAATGAGGCTCTTAAAAGCGACCTTCTTAACTACCGAAATGTTACAAATGAACCCTACACTAGTCAACTCTTTGGCAAAGAGGAAATCCATTCCATGGATAAAAAGACTATAATGGGCACTGATTATGCTAGATTAAGTCTTAAGACTCAATCTTTGTTAAGAAGTGCTGTTGCTAACTTGCCAACTGAAATACAATCTAGTATTTTGGAAAGCAAGGCTATGTTTGGGTCTTTTGACCTATGGTACAAATATTTCAAAAAACCTTGTTATAGCTACTATTCCTGATCCTGATGATCTAAATGATGATGATAATGTCTTTATCCAGCTCGACTGGGAAGAGCACTTTGGGAGCAGTCTCAGAGTGTATGAAAAGAAGCATCCGTTTCCAGGTCTCCTGATCAATTATGAAGATGGAGAAGATGAGGATGACAGGGACCCTGATCGGTTGTCCCAGATGTTTGAATATGGCTTTATTAGGTTCCTCAAGCTAACAAGTCATGACCAGATTAGCCAGTTCTCGCAAATTATCCAAAACGCTGTTTCACAAATCAATAGTCCTAATGTTTCTATCAAATGTTGGAGCACCTTTCCGAAATGGAAAAGAGATAATTGGATGAATGTTCAGCCTTCTAAACATCTTGTACTTATTAATGGGTACACCCATCAAGGGCAATGGTTTGAAGGAGATTCCCGCCTATCCTTCAGGGATCCTTATGTTCTTGCTGAATGTTGGAGAAGTTATTTCAATAATCAAATCCTGGAAGTCACTCAAGACCTATGGAAAGACTACCATTTCATAGGAAGCACTGACAGGATTTTTGTTTTTGGTCGTCGGCCTTATAATATTGCAATCCGTAATTTAAGAAGAATTGGACATACAAATCCCAGAGAATTTCTTACGGGGGAAAACCTAATGTATGAACCTATTCTATATTGTGGACTCTACAATTAGTATGCTACTTTCCATGAGCATTGATGCAATGATGATTCCCCATGGGATCCTTATGATGGTTACCCATCAGATGCTCCTGATACTGATTAATGATTATTACTGTTTAGGCCCCTGTTCTCTTTTAAAAGAAGTTGCCGATGGTTCGGAAAATGAAAGGTCCTCCAAAAGCAACTATAGTTTGATTCCTTGAAAGATTGGTTCAAATTCCCCTATTTGTCTGGCCTGCACAATGGCCAAAATGCTATGATATTTTCCCGACAATTGCGCTACTTGTTTCCCACGTGATATTCTCCTGATAATTGAGCTACCTGTTTCCCACATGATTCCCCTATTTTTCTGGCCTACACAATGGCCAAAATGCTACAATATTTTCTCGAAAATTGCGCTGCTTGTTTCCCACCAAAGATGCTACCTGTTTCCCACAATTGATGCTGCTTTTTATAAAAAAATTTCTCATGATTTGGTCACTTCTCTTAGCACAAACTAATAAAACATGAAGATTCAGACTCTGCTACGAAATGTGACAAAAAGTTAAAAAGTTACTGTTCACTGTTACTGTTCATGGTTACTGTTCACTCCGAAAAATTTGCCTATTTAAGGGGGGCTGTCCCTTAAGTTGAAAGACAGAACTCCTGAGAGACAGAATTCCTTAGATGGAGAACTCTCTAGACTCTCCTTAGGACACCTTTCTCCTCTAAGATTCCCACTACTCTCCTATTTCCCTACTACTACCTTGTTTACAAAGTTTGTAACTAGAACTAGTCTCCAAGCCTTGTACTATTAAACTGTTGTAATCCTATGACTACTACTGTTGTAAGTGTTGATTATCTAGTTTCAATAATAACTACTTTTAGCTTTGTATTTATTATATTTTAAACTGTTTAATACTTTGCTTGGCTAGTTCTACCGCCTCTTAACTGCTTTAATATACTGCTTTGTTATATTACTTGGCTGGTTCTACCGCCTCATAATTATTTTGTTATATTGCTTATAATTATTTTGTTATACTGCTTGGCTAGTTCTACCGCCTTATTATTGCTTTAAATTACTTTGATTATATATTGCTCTACCGCCTTCTTGGACGGTTCTACTTTGCTTTTATATATTACTGACATTTACTATATTACTATGCTTCCATACTGTGCTTCCCTCTTTAGCAACTGTGCTCCCCCCTCCCTTTTGGTATCAAAGCCATCCGTTCTATTCTGGCCGGTGATAGTGTTGTTGTGTCTTTGTGCCTTGTCCGTGTTTGCCCGAAACTTTGATACTCCTTTGTTGTGTTCTCTTCTTACCGTCGTTGGCGCCACCCTAGACTTAAAGGAATTCCCAAAACCGAACAATAAGGCCCAAGCGAGGAGAGCGTGTAGGGCATGAGAGGTATAGGGTTGTTCAGGGTATGTGTTACGAAATGCAACGGTGTTAAGAAAAACATGATAATTGAGTGTTAAAACCTAGGATAGTATGGATAAGTTGTGGAGATCCAACTCCTCTGTCAGCTCCAGGACGACTGGTTGTCCTCCTGATATTGTAAATGAAGAAGATCACACTGTTGAAGAAAATGAGATCCCAGAATTCCGAAATTGGAATATTCCAAAGGTTTCCACTAAGTCCATCTATAAGCTTAGTTTGACTGAAAATACTGCTTTTTCTGAATATAGAGTTAGAACTGTTGAACAAACATTTTCTATTTCTAGAACTCATGAAAAATGTAGCTTGTTTTCTAAAAGAAATGTTAATGAATTTCTTGCTAAAAAACTTAGTTATTTGCATATTGGTCTTGTTCAAGTTGCTGTTAAACCACTCACAAGAAAAGGTATTAATGCTTCTATTCTGATGTGTTTAAGAGATGCTAGATTTAAAAGATTTAATGATAGCATTCTTGGTATGATTACTGCTTCTTTGTATGATGGTCCTGTTTATTTTGACTGTTATCCTGATATCACTCTTGCTTTGGATGATGTTAATATTGTTAAAGCCTTGACATTAAATGTTTTGACATCTAGTTATGACATGGAAGAAGGTAGTAAGTTTTTTGCTCTTATTTACCGAATTTATTACAGACTTTTGGGTTCTCAATTGAATCCTCCTTCTGCTCACATAAGAGATCCTACTGGTAAAACTATGTTAATTCAATGTTCAACTTCTGATGCTAAGATTCAAGTCCCAAAAATGATTCAATGGCAAGATATTAATCTTCCCAAAGAATGGTTGTTGGAACATGAATCTCCTCCTGCTAAACTTGTTTTTGATGAATTAAATCTTGCTCATATTCAAGAATACTTTGATGGAACTGTTAAAATAATTTTTCATGATGACAGACCCTTGAGGATCAATGAAGGAAGGCATTCCTTTGCTGGATCTGAAAGTGTTTCAAGAAGTATTTCAAAAAGAGATCTTGATCTCAATGAATATTTGCAAAAGAATTTTGAAAAACCTGTTTTAAAGCTCAAAGGAGTTTCAAGTGGAAGCTCCCAAGTTAGTACTGCTTTTTATTCTACCAAACCAGACTCTTCCTCTCCATATAGCAAAACTGTTAATGAAGAAGAAGAAGAAGACACCAGATCTGTGTCTCCATCTTGTTTTGATTTTCAAACTGTTGAAAACCCTGTTTTCCAAAGTCAATTAAGAGTTTTGAATGCTTTGAACGAAAGCTTTGAAATTGATATGGTTTCCTTGTTTAATGAATATATTTCTGCTAAAAACAGAGATAAAAGAAAATATTACCAAAGTACTTTTGCTCAGTCTGAAAAAGATCGTGTCAAAAGGAAATGGAAAGAAAAATGAATCAATTGAAAAAACATGTTTTGTTCTTTGATTTCCTTGAAAACTATTATGTTTCAAAAGATGAAATTTCACAAAATCATTTGAACGTAATAAAGAAATCAAATTTTGATAAAGAAGATAAACTGTTGTTAAGTCTAGCCATCCGCCACTTGAGACAGTTCTCGTAAACTGTAAAGGAGCTGAAATGAAGGCTTCTCCTTTCAAAATTGCTGATGCTGATACTCATGTTTTTAGTTTTTTTTAATAGAACAATTTTACTAATGAATCCTTGCATATTATTGGTCAACAGCTATATATATAAATATATATATATATATATATACATGGTGTGAAAGGAGTTACTTTACTATGCAAGTTAGTTCCTTTAATGCCCTTTCATTTTTAACTACATGTGAGAGTGAGACTGTGAGACACGTGTGTGTGATAGACAAATATATATATATATATATATATATATATAAATAAATATAATTTATAAATGTCAAATGTCAAATATCTTATATCAAAATGAAAATGTGCGAAAATTGAAAGGTTCATACTTCATAGTGGGAGAGGATTTTATAACAATAGATATAGGCTTTTTCATACGAATCATTGCTTTATTTGCCTTTTGACCCAAAAAAAAAAAGATTCCCCACTATAATTTAGTAATTACTAAAGAAAGGTTTCAAATTGGCAAATGCTGATACAAAAGAAAGAATTGAGGTATCAGAATATGAAATTTATGTCGTCCAACATTGTTTTAGCAAACGAACCAAGTTTTAAACGTAAAAAAAGAAAAAGAAAAGCTAAGAGATAATTACAATGAAGCGAATAGATGCGCAGACAAGCTCGCCAAGGGAGGCTGCTCCTCATCAGCTAATTTTGTTGTTTTAGATAATCCTCAAGTCTACATAAGTTGTCCATTGCATCATAGTGATGCCATATCGGTTTGTCCAAAAATCTTCATTAAAAAAATAAGGTTAGACAGAGTCCATGGAAGAAACCAATGTGAGTTTAAAACTTCTAATAGACACAGAAAGCTATAGGGTGCTAGAAGCGGGCAAGGATTTCATCGACTTCCTCTTTCATATTCTAGCCTTACCAGTTGGAACTTTCATTCCGCTTCTCAAAATGCAAGGAATGGTGGGCAGCTTGGGGAGCATTTACGAGAGCATTGAAAGTTTAAGTACTACATACCTTCAACCAAAATTGAACAAAGAGACTCTCCTGAAGCGCAAAGTTAACTTCTCTGGTGGTGTTACTGGAGTCCCTCTCTTATTGCCTAACGTTGAATCATCATCATCTACATCCATGAAAATTTATAGATGTGAAAGACACTATGGCAGCGACTGTTACGATTATTACGATTATGTGGCTAATTATGAGAACGCAATCTGTCCTTCGTGCCGCAATGTTATGACCCGCGAGATTCGTTTCATAGACCCACTAAGCGCAGTGAGTACGGGATCTTTGTCCGGTGAGGGAGGGTACGTGAAAGGAGTGGTTACATACATATGGTGATTTATAATCTAGAGGTTGATGAAAAGCTAAGCAAAGCTTGAATCTTGAAAATGAAGCAAGTAACTCAGATTTACAAGAATGAAATGAAGAACACAGCGAGAGAGGAAAGAGAGAGAGAGAGAGAGAGAGAGAGAGAGAGAGAGAGAGAGAGAGAGAGAAGAAAAGAGAATTCTAGAAGAAAATACTTTGCTTCATTATCATAATGTACAAGATGATCCCATATATATACAATGAGACTCAATTAATAACTGTATAATTTCAGTTCCTTAAATCACGAAACTAATCCCTCAAATTAGGGAATCAGTTAAGCATAACTACTTTCTAAGGCTCCAGGAGTGCCAGCATGGCATAGGACCATTAAACTAGCAATGTCATTTGAAGGTCTCTGTTTCAAGCCTTAGCCGTTGGTGTAGAATTGGGCAGCAGCTTTAGCTTGACTGTGGGCTGTTATTTAGACTGTGATTGGGCCTTGACTGTGGGCTGTAATTTAGACTGTGATTGGGCCTTAGTCTCAACATCCCCCCTCAAACACGAGGCTGAATCAGCCAAGAGTTTGGAATGAAAAAGGATAAATGGAGGGCCTGGTAAAGGCTTAGTAAGAATATCAACATAATTATCCTTACCAGAAATGAATTTAACCCCCAAATCACGCCTTACAACCTTTTCTCGGAAAAAATGATAATCAACGTCAAAGTGCTTGGTTCTAGAATGGAAAACTGGATTTGAAGCCAAGGCAATAGCTGAGATATTATCACGCCAAAGGATTGGAATGTGATGAAGGAACAAAATAAGCTCCTTGAACAAGGTACGAAGCCAGGACAACTCAGCAGCTGTTGAGGCCAAAGCACGATATTCAACTTCTGTGGAAGAACGAGAAACGGTGGACTGTTTCTTGGAGGACCAAGAAATGGGATTGGAACCAAGGAAGACCAACAAACCAGTTGTGGATTTCCTATCAAAAGGGTCTCCAGCCCAGTCCGCTTCTGAGAAGGCTGATAGAGTAAGGGGACCTGGAGAGAGATGGATGCCAAAGTGTAAAGTACCTCTAACATAGCGTAGGACACGCTTAGCAGCCTCCAAATGAGCAGTGGTAGGATGTTGCATAAATTGACACAACTAACTGACACTAATGGCCAAATCAGGACGAGTGAAAGTCAAATATTGCAATGCCCCAACCATGCTTCGGTACTCAGATGGATCAGGTAAGCAAGAGCCATTGTAAGGAGTAAGTCTGATGGAAGAACAGGAAGGAGTTTTAGTAGGCTTTGCATTCTCCATGTGAAATCTGTGGAGAATATCAGAGGCATACTTAGACTGACATAAAGTGAGACCAAACTTAGAGGGCACAATTTGGATCCCAAGGAAATAGGAAAGACCTCCAAGATCTTTCAATTCAAAGGAGTGACTCAAAGCTTCAACCAGATGTGAAATTTGAGGAGGATCATTCCCAGTAATAATAATATCATCCACATACACAAGGAGATAGATGGTGATGTGAGAATTGTGATAAATGAAAAGAGATGAATCTGCCAAAGAGGCAATGAAGCCCAAATGAAGAAGCTGAGAAGTAAAACGTTCAAACCAAGCTCTAGGAGCCTGTTTGAGGCCATAGATAGACATGTGCAATCTGCAAACATGCTGGGGAAATCTAGAATCAACATAACCTTGTGGCTGTTGCATATACACCTCTTCTTGAAGAATGCCATGAAGAAAAGCATTTGAAATATCCAATTGTCTAAGAGGCCATCTGAAGCTCAATGCAAGAGACAAAATCAATCTGACAGTAGCTGGTTTCACTACTGGACTAAAAGTCTCAGTATAATCAATCCCAGCTTGTTGATGAAATCCTTTGGCAACCAATCTTGCTTTATATCGAGCAATGGTGCCATCACTGTTCAACTTCAACTTGTAGACCCATTTGCATCCCACCAAATTCACACCAGGTTTAATAGGAACCAAGGACCAAGTTTGTTGTCTCTGTAAGGCAGCAAATTCATCATCCATGGCCTTAATCCATTGAGGATATTGGGAGGCTATTTTATAGGATGGAGGTTCAGTGTATGTGTAGTCAAGTATGGCTTTGTAACAAAGCTTAGGTTTGGTAATACCACTTTTGGATCTTGTTGTCATAGGATGAGTGTTGGTGGTAGGACGTAGGGTAGTGATAGCATTTTCTGTGAATATGGGACTATGAGGTGTTGGAGTTGTCTGTGATAAGGTAATGGATGGAGGCTGTATGGGAGAGGTATCTAGGTTGGATGAATGAACTAGAGCTGTATCAGTATGGGATATAGGACTAGGAGGAGTAACAGTGGTGTCAGATTGAAGTAAGCTAACTGGATGACTAGAAGTAGGAGGCCTATAAGGACCCAGCACAGAGGGTAGATTGGTAGAGTGAAGATAGAGGAGATTAGAGAACCAAGTATCATGTGAAGACTGTAAAATGTTAGTAGCAGATTTTGAGGCAGTAAGAGACAAGGGAAATTTAGATTCATTGAATAAAACATGCCTAGAAGTATACAAGTGATTAGTAGTGAAGTCTAGGCACAAATATCCTTTGGAATCAGTAGAATAACCCAAGAAAAGACATTCTTTAGTCCTGTTTTCTAGTTTGTGATGTGTGTAAGGTCTAAGCAAGGGATAGCAAGCACAACCAAAGACTTTGAGATTTGTCAAATTTGGATGGTGACCATACAATTTGTACCAAGGTGAGACTAGACCAAGAGTTGTTGTAGGAAGGAGATTAATAAGATTCACAGCAGTTTGAACAGCAAAGGACCAGTACTGAGAGGGTAAAGAAGCTTGGGAAAGGAGTGTAATGGTGGTTTCTATTAAGTGTCTATGTTTCCTCTCTACTAGGCATTCTGTTGAGGAGTGTATGGACATGAAAGTTGATGAGCAATCCCATGAGATGCAAGATAAGAAGTGAATTCTTTTGAAGTATATTCACCCCCACCATCAGATCTTAGAGTCTTGATGGTGGTTGAGAATTGATTTTCAACCATAGCTTTAAAAATGAGAAACTTAGAATAAACCTCAGATTTGTTCTTTAGCAAGAATAACCAAGTAAAACGAGTGAAATGATCAACAAAGAGTACATAATATTTGAAGCCATTTATAGAATTTTGAGGTGCAGGACCCCATAAATCTGTGTGAACAAGCTCAAAAGGTGAAGTTGCAACAAATTTAGAAACAGGAAAAGGAAGCTTATGCATCTTGCCATGAAGACAATGTGTACAAGTATTTACAAGAGGCATACACTTATTAACAGACAAAGATTTATTAGGAAAAAGTAAACTAAGAACATGATTATTAGGATGCCCAAGTCTGCTGTGCCACAAAAGCCAGTCAGGATTGTGTGTGAAAATAGAGTTGCAAAGTTTAGGAGAATGAAGCAACTGAGATGCTTTGTGAGGATAAATTGGATACACCCCACCTTCACTCTTGCCCTGGTAGAGAACTTTCCCCATGGACAAGGCCTGGATAGATAAGATGTTTTCATCAAAATAACACCAACAATTGTTATTTTGACATAGTTTGTGGACAGATGCAAGATTAGAAGCAATGGAAGGAACTCTTAGGACATTGTGAAGGTGAATAACAGAATTTTGTGAAGAAATGAGTGAATTACCTATATGTGAGATTGGTAGGTTTTGTCCATTCCCCACTGTGAGATGCTCCTGTCCATTGTATGGTTTTGGAAATGAGAGATGATTAAGGCTGGAGGTGACATGATCAGTGGCTGCACTGTCTGCAAGCCAAGGTTAATCTTGTGCAATCATTGAATTGGATGAAGTAGCCATTGCTGCCAATTTTGTTGGTGGATGTTTACCTTGATAGGCATAATCCATCCTATGATAGCAATCTATAGTTATGTGACCAACTTTACTGCAAATCTGACAGATAGGTCTCTCTGACTTTGAACCTGATGCTTGATTTGGTGAAAACTGATGCGGGGAAAACTGATTTGGAGTAGGACCTCTACCTCTACCTCTGTTAGAATTCCCTTTGCCTCTACCTCTATTGAAAGATTGATTGTAGGAATTATAGCCATTGTTATTTCTTGGCCTAGGTGCACTGTTAACTGCCATAGCAAAGGTGGAATCTTTGATTTCCAAGCCTTCATTCAGTGATTCTTCCTCAGCATTTAGCATAGTAGCTAGTTCATCAAAACTCAACTTTGTGCTCCTGGTTCTAATTGCTGACATGAAGGCACTAAATTCTCTTGGAAGACCTTTTATTGCAACATGTAGGAGTTCCTCATCATCAAGCAGAACACCAACAGCCATTAATTTGTCTCTAATGACCTTGATTTTCTGCAAATAGACATCTACGGAATCAGATCCCTTTCTGACATTGTGCAATTCTCCCTTAAGATTCATAACATGAGACCTTGAGATGGAAGAAAATCTGTTTTCCAATACTCTCCACACTTCTAAAGCTGTAGAACAACCAACAGTCAAAGCAAGCACTGAAGGTGTTAAAGTTGAGCTGATGAAGGTGAGCAATGCTTTCTCCTTAGACTTCCAGGTGAGATAATCTGGATTAAGAATCGTTGTAATAGAACTTGAGAGATTCTTAAGAAACTTCTCTGGAACAAGTTGATCTTCATCAAGAAGTTCAATCATTGAGTAAGTCTCTAACACCATTGAAATCTGGTGCTTCCAAACTATATAGTTGGAATTATCAAGCTTGACTGTCATCATGTTTGCCATATTTGACAATAGCAACAATGGTTGATTGACCAAATTCATTTGAGAGGTTGACATTGATGGAAACATCGTAGAGGATGAAGTTGTTGAAGCTGAAGCTGCCATTGTTGCGTTTGTGCTAGCAGGGATCGTTGACTGCTCTGATACCATGATGAAAAGCTAAGCAAAGCTTGAATCTTGAAAATGAAGCAAGTAACTCAGATTTACAAGAATGAAATGAAGAACACAGCGAGAGAGAGAGAGAGAGAGAGAGAGAGAGAAGAAAAGAGAATTCTAGAAGAAAATACTTTGCTTCATTATCATAATGTACAAGATGATCCCATATATATACAATGAGACTCAATTAATAACTGTATAATTTCAGTTCCTTAAATCACGGAACTAATCCCTCAAATTAGGGAATCAGTTAAGCATAACTACTTTCTAAGGCTCCAGGAGTGCCAGCATGGCATAGGACCATTAAACCAGCAATGTCATTTGAAGGTCTCTATTTCAAGCCTTAGCCGTTGGTGTAGAATTGGGCAGCAGCTTTAGCTTGACTGTGGGCTGTTATTTAGACTGTGATTGGGCCTTGACTGTGGGCTGTAATTTAGACTGTGATTGGGCCTTAGTCTCAACAGAGGTAAAACCCATGTCCTCCATTTCTAGTATCACTCTGCTTAACAAGTTCGATGTCAAGGAAATAGATGAGGTATGTGGTCGAACTGGGCATGGATGAGGTATGTCAGTTATTCTTTGCTTTCTGCGTGTGCATGAGTCTGTTACTTCTCTGTTTCGTTTTTTTTTTTTTTTTTTTTTTCGTTCATTCGTTGAGGTGAAAAAAAGTTATAGCAAAATAAAATGCTCAAATCGAGGAATTAGTTGAATCTATTTGAGTCTTAAATTCTTAACTCCTAAACCATGATATAAGGAAATTCGGAATTGGAATTGATTGTTGATTGTCCCAATCCCAAGGCCATGTACATTAACGATGTCTACTGTCAACTGGAGTACTTAATTATCAAAGAAATCTCCTACAGTCACATTTTCACAAGTTAGATGTCCACGTACAATAATAATAACATACATTTGCCACTTTGAGAGAAAGTGCTAACATTTACCACATTTTTGGTCTACAATGTATGCTTTACATTGTACCATTCATGTAAACGAGTAATTGCCCTTCAAATTTCAAATACTTTAATTTAACTCTAATTTCATATTGAGAAATAAAATATTGCGTCCCCGCTCTTTCCCTTAAGGTCACTTGCTAATCTTTTAAAAGAGGGGGGGGAAAAGAAGTTACAAAGAAATGTCATATTGTGAAAGTGTCAATTTGAAATAAGGATTTTCTCCATACCTTTGAAATGTGTCAATTTCAAGTAAAGATTTGGTATTTCACAAATTTAAGAGTAATTAATAATTTTGCTCATTAATTTCCGTGGTTTTTTACTAGGTAGTAAAATTACTCAAGGCTTCTCTGCAGTCAAAGAGTGTTTTAACTGATGTCCTCCTCTCAACGTTGAAAGTTGAAACAGAAGTCCTGTAAAAGATGTAAGTGCAAGAGTTGTATAACTTGCCAAAATGTTTTTTTTTTTTAATCTTTCTTTCTTATTTCTTTCTTTTTTTTTTTTTTTCGTTGCATATATGTTATAAATGTTTGTTAAATCGGGTGTGCATGGCAATGTAAAGGGCAATATGCTCTCTCTCTCTCTCTCTCTCTCTCTGTTGTATTGAAATCTTGATTAAGAAGCATTATGTATCATCATAAATGTGATGCAAATATATGTAAGTTTCTATTAATTATCAACTACTCGGTGTAATGAGACGCTTGGGGGTGCCTGACGACCTTAAGGCACAACTTTGTTTGCCTTACTCCATCGGTCCTAAAGTGACCAATGACCATCCTAACTCCTTAAGGTCACCCCCTTCTTCCTTCTCTTCATTCGCCTCCTTGAAGACCCCCCCCCCCCCCCCTCCCCCTCTTTCAACAACTCTCTTTCATATTCGTTTTATTAAGAAAAGAGTTTAGGAATATGCCTTTTTGTGTCACAACTTTTATTGTAACTTCGAATTGGTTGATTGTGATGAGAGATCATGTGAATGTGGTTGTCCACCGCTTTCAGTCAAAAAACTTCATCAAATTATGGCAAAAGTTATGACAAATGGGGTGTGATAATCCTAGATGAACCTGATTAAAAGCAACAAAATAAATCTATATCCAACTCATTTTTAAACAAATATTTTGAGTTAGCAGACAACTCGTACATCACAGAAGAGGATTCTCCAGTCGACAATGAGAATCAAAGATGTATGGTTTGCACTTATATGTGAGGTGCTGCAAACGTTTTTGCCATACATATATGATACAAAGACATTCAAGAGACAAGAGGAAAAAGATTAAAAGAAGATAGAAAAACAGAGAGGTCGAAGATGATTGGGGAGCAGAGACAATTCTAGAGGTTGAAGAATGAATGATTTCTATATTTCTTGCTTACTAAAATTAACTTGGTGTAAACAGTAAACGATTAATTTAACCGTTCCAATTCCCCAAGGTTCATGAATCACGAGTGCCAATGAAAAGGGTAGCTAAAGAATTAAGGCATTGCCCAGATTGAATTCCATATAAAAATGTGATAAACCAAGCCTCAGAAGGAGGAATTATAAGGTTTTCATAGTGAATCATGTCACTTATCCACCGTTCTATTAAAAGATTCTCGCCTGTTTAAAATTGGTAAGTCAAAAAAATCTTTTAAATAGAAACTAATTACTTACTCAGTAATTTTAAACAAGTAAGTTTTTTAGTAGAATGGTCGATAAGTGACATGGTCTACCATAACTTCTCCGAAACAAGACACTTGAGATGGAGAATCCATTCCAATTGTCCCGCTAAAATATATGATTTCCAGACTATCACAAAAGATGGCTGCCACTCGGCCCACTTCAAAGGTAAGCCTGAAACTATTTATAGACAATGGGAGTCAGCTAGTGCTTTACGCTGAAGCTGACAAGGAATTCATGATATTCATCGACTTCCTCTTGTCTATTAAATAGGAGTCAACTAAATTTATTTAGTGATAACATGAGGATAATCCTAAATCTATCTTCTACATTTTGGTATGGTATAGTACGGTGGTGGAATTACATTATGTTTTAGTCAAATATCTTAAAATATTTTATTGACATTCTATCATCTATACAAACATAATATACCATTAAATACTAGTGTGTAATTAAAAATTGAATAATAAATAAATAAATAAATAAAAACTATAACACAAGATACTAGTTTCTCAAAAAAAAAACAAAAAACAAAAAACAAAAAACACACACACACACACACACACCTTAGCATCTTATACGCCTTCCTAAAGGTCTCCACAAATTCAAGTTTTATCTTTAGACCCAGTACATGGCCAAATTTGTTGGAAGAATAACCTGGGTATACTATCTGGCCCCGCCTGGTACCTTTTGTTAAATACATTTGATTGAAAAGCCTAAGCCATGTTAACAAACAAAAACACACATACCACTAGGGTTATCCAAAAACCCACCTGGATGACTCGACCCAAACTGAAAGGCCATCAATGATTTTGGCCTAATCAATTGAGCAGAATTGGGTGAAGTTTTCAGGTTTTTTTGGGTTTGAGTCAATTGGTGGGTTCAGGGATTTTGATACATCGAAATCGACCCAGCCAACAAAATGTAATGCGTAGTTTTTTTTTTTTTTAACTCATGTCATGCTTTCATTAGTGTGAAATATCTCCCATCCGGCCTCCTCCCTATTTCATTTCAAACTTAAATCTCTCTCTCTCTCTCTCTCTCTCTCTCTCTCTCTCTCTCTCAACATACGACCATGAATTGAAGACTAATGAAAAGTTCTAATTGTAATTATCTCTTAGCGTTTCTTTTTCTTTTTTTTTTCCTTTAAAACTTCTCCTAGGGGTTCGTTTGCTAAAGCAATTATGTACGAAAAAGATTTTCATATTCTTAAAACTTCATTTCTTTTACTTATGTAAAGAAAAAGCCATAAGCATCGTACCCTTTCTTTAATCTCTAGTTGATGATCTAGCAGAGAATTTTCCTTCTTTTTGTCAAAAGGAAAATAAAGCAATAGTTCATACGAAAAAGCTTATATCTATTGCAATAAAATCCTCTCTTATTGAATTTTCTAATTAATTTCCTTGCATTTTGATTAAATATAAGACATGTAATATTTAAAAATCAAATAAATATTACGTGTCTTACATTTAGGTAAAAATAAAAGAGAAAAAGACATGGACCCCCTAGTTGCTGCCTTCCTACACATTCATCTCAATGAACTTTACCCAATTTTCCATTATTTTGACCATTCCTCTTCCCCATGTGTGATGTGTCATTGCCCTTATCAACACAGCCACATCAAATTTTCATAATCAGGGAAAACGCAAACAGCAATGGCACCTTCCAAAGTGAGCTTGAAGCTCTTCATAGACAAAAGGAGTAACCGAGTTCTCTTCACCGAAGCAGGCAAGAAATTCATCGACTTCCTCTTTAACATTCTCTTCCAACCAATTGGAACTCTCATTCCTCTTCTCAAACAAGAGATAATGGTTGGCAGCTTGGGAAACGTTCAAGACAGCATTATAAATTTAAGTCCTACTTACCTTGACTCCAACGAGAGGAACTGTCGTCTGGAGCTTCTCCAATTTTCAAACATTCTGTCATCAAATGATAGGGAATTTTATTTGTGTGATTGTAGAGATTACTTTTCCGATATCTACAATAGAAAATGTCCAAGATGTCCGTCGTACATAAGATCCGATCTGAAATATTGCCCACTCAATGGAGTGAAAGAAGGTCCATACCTGGTGATGAATGATCTGGAGGTGAAACCCCTGTCCACAATTTCTGTAACCACTCTACTTAACAAGTTTCATCTCAAGGAAGACGGGGATCTTGAGGAGAAAGTGGTCGATTTGGGCATGGATGAAGTATGTGATCAGTCCTTTCATTACTTTGTGTGTATGCATAATGCATGACTTCTTTTTACAACTTTCACTTTTTCTTCTTTCCCTTTTTGTTAAAATTTATTGCAAAACATCTCTAGTTAAATTAAAACTTGAGATTTTTAATTAAGGGGACTTACCATATAAGTGGGTTTTTAATAAGAAAATTATTAGTTTACATTCCACTGTTCTTTTAATATTTATATTGTAGACTAATTAAATAAATGTTTAAAATTATGTACAAAATAAATATAAACCAATAATTATCCTTTATACGTAACTATTTTGCTCTTGTATTTGGTTTATTGTTAGGGTTTGAAACTGCTCAGGACTTCTCTACAATCGAAGAACGCTCTGATGGATATTTTTTCTCCCCATGTTGAAACCGAAAGTCTAGATGAAGTACTACTATGAATTATGAATTGTCTGAATTTTGTGGAGTTGCCAGATTAATGTTGTTTTGCTTTGTTTTGTTCTAAATGTTAAATCTGGTTTGGCAATGCAACTGACAATTTGCTGAATGTGTGTGAATGTGTGTTTTTGTATGGGAGTAATTTGTTTAAGCAGCATTATTTTTCATCAAATCATGACGTTAATTTATAAGCTTCTGTTAATCTTCACCTTATAATGGTTTCAGTTTGCCGAGTTTTTAAGCAGCATTATTTTTCATCTAGAATTAAAAACCCCTGTTTGTAAATATATTAAAAATGTGTTTGGTCCCTTTTTTCACTGTAAGGTCCATTTTTAATTAATACAATAACAAATGGTCTATGGATAAAACACTATATATATATATATATATATTATTAGTAGTTAAGATAATTGAAACCACAAACAATTTTCAAAATTAGAAGTGAAGAATCTACATGAAAGTAAATTGTTCATAACTGGATTTACTATCAAATTTGGTACACAATTAGAGAACCAAGACCTGTAAATTTGATAAAATAGGTTTCTTGAAAGGAGTCTAGACCTTCAAAGTGAAACTCCATCCACTAATAATATTTGTGTTTGGTCTTCCCAGAGTAAATACTAGTATATAAAAAGGTACTAACAGCCAAGCCAAGAAGAGAATCCATTGAAAGTTCCTTAAAGTCTTCACATATATACATACCAATTATGGCCGACTCTAAGGTAAGCCTGAAACTATTTATAGACAAAATGAGTCAGCGAGTCCTTATGCTGACGCGGGCAAGGAATTCATCGACTTCCTCTTTAACATTCTCGCCTTGCCTGTCTCAACTTTCGTTCCACTTCTTAATGATCAGGAAATGGTGGGCAGCTTGGGAAACATTTACGAAAGATTTCAAAATTGAAGTCCTGCTTACCTTCAACAATTCGTGAACAAAGACTCTCTGTTGAAGCCCAAAGTCTACGCCCCTCGTCGTATTGGAGGCCCTCTTCAATTGCCAAACGTTAAATCCTCAACATCCAGGAGATTCTATAGGTGTAGTAAAGGTCACGCATAGTTCACTGATGACAATACATCATTCTGTCCTTTGCGCAGGATATCAACAAAGACTACGACCTTGGACTTATTTTATGTAGGTCCAAAAAACATTCCGTACTTGTACAGTGATCTTGAGCAATGTTAAGAACTGGATTTTTTTTACCGTTGGCAAAAAAAATGCAGGATGAGGCCAGTCACTTGAGTTTAAGTCACCAATAATACTTGGAGCTTAAAAATGAGAGATGCTTAAACTGATTGATGGAAGAGCTATAAAGGTACTACTTGATCAGAGTAATTTTTAGATACTCCTAAAGTATTTAGAAATTGTGCCCCTCCTCTAATTATCACAATTTCTCTATGTTTAGGGAGTACTTAAGAATTTTTCACTTGATCGGGCTAAGCAACCTTACCTTATCAGTCCCTATGCAAACAAGAGTAATTTCAATAAGGAAGTGATAGCAAAAATACAATACATACATACATACATACATACATACATTCATATATATATATATATATATATATTTCATATTCATATAGTTGAACCTAGTTCACCATTTTTGTGGTACTAATCGAGACCATTTAATCTATGATAAATCTTACTGATATTGATAATGACTCTTTAGCCGGTTTTTCCATTCTTTAATTTCATAATTTTGAGGGGTTTTATATTTCAATACAGAATCAAATATTCCTTGCATTCCAACAAATTACTTCCTTATTCCATTTTTAAGAAGAAAAAAAAAAGATGGTTTGTAATATTTAAAGACAAATCATAACTTATCTTGATTATTGATTGGGTTGTGTGTGTGTGTGTGTGTGTGTGTGTGTATTAATATATAAAGCTAAAAGAAAATCCAATTAGGTTTTAAATTAGATTCCAATTGTTGCCTAATTTTGCGCCACATATCCTATTTAAATTTTCTTAATTTTTGTTATAGGTGAGTTAATGAGGTGCAAAAGACGAAAAGTCTAATATAATATAAATAAACCATCAGAAACTCAATAAACAGAAAAAGAATTAAAAAAAAAAAAGAATAAAATCATGTGTATATCCAAAAGAAAATGAATTCCAATTGTTGTCTAATTTTGCGCCACATGTCCTACTTAAGTTTTTTTTCATTTTTGTTCTAAGTGAGTTAATAAAGTGCAAAAGATGAAGGATCCAATATAAATAAATCATCAAAAACTCAATAAATAAAAAAAGTAAGTTCATGTGTATATCCAAAAAAAAAATTAAAAATAAAAGAGAAAAAAAGAGTATAATTTGAATCTATATATGTGTGTAATTATAATTTTTTTAATTATACCATGCATATGTACATGTTATATACTATTTTATAGAATATAAACATATATGATTGTGAAAAGTAAGATAAGTCCCCAAAAATCAAATAGTAATATGTTATTTCCTAATACGCATAATATACATATATATATATATATATGTATATATATATATATATATATAATCCTAATCATAATACTGAATCGTAATACTAATCATAATACTAAATCGCACCTTGAAGCTTGAGGTCTTTGCCATACAAAATACAAAAAAGTCCTGGGACTAAACTTTTAAACCTCGTAAGCTTAAATTTATCTATTAATAATTTCTAGAAAACATTTCTATTAAACCATCCGGTCCATCCCCATTATCCATGGCCTTAATTGGCCCAAAATGACTTCAATACTTTCATGGGAAACCAACATTAGCATGCATGCAGCAATCCATTAATAATTTCGAGCATTCCTCTTCCCCATGTGTTAAAACCTCTCTCCAATTATATAGAGATCTATATGCAATGCCCTTACCAACATTGTCACTTCATATTTTTTTTAACTAATCAGCCTAAACAGCAATGGCATCCTCCAAAATGAGCTTGAAACTTTTCATAGACAGAAAAAGTAACCAAGTTCTCTTCGCTGAAGTAGGCAAGGAATTCATCGACTTCCTCTTTAATAGTCTGTTTGGGAGTTAAAAAAAGGAGGGGGGGTAAAGTAGAGGGAGGGAGAGTAAAGTAGAGGGAGGGAGAGTAATTCAATTACCTTGTTTGAAAGTTTTTTAAGGAAGGAGGGGGAGGGATTTGGAGGGGTTTCAACTACCTCTAACCCCTCATTTTTAATTCCTCCAAATTGGAGAGATTTGGAGGGAGAGTAAAATAGATAAGTTATTGGCTAAATGAATTTTCTAATTTACCCTTTCTAAATTAACAAAATTACCATTTCTAAAGGGTTAATTACCCCTTTCCCCCTCCCTAATTTTAAAAATATCTAAACAATGTAGAGAGGAATCATTCTCTTCTACTCTCCTCCCCACTACTCTCCTTCACTCTACTCCCCTCTACTCTCCTCCCTCTCTAAACTTCCAAACAAGCCATAACTTTCTCGCCCTGCCTGTTGGAACTCTCATTCCACTTCTTAATCGAGAAGTATTGCGCAGTTTCCAAAACATTTACTAGAGCATTCCAAATTTTGGTGATGCTTACCTCCAACCAAATTTTATCAAAGACACTCTCCTGAAGCCCAAAGTTTACGTCTCTGGTGGTTGTGCAGACTCTCTCCAATTGCCAAACGTGGAATTATCAACACAAAGGAAATACTATGTGTGTTCTAGTAATCACAAGTACGTGTCTAATGATAAAATTTCAGTCCGTCCTTCGTGCCGGTCTTCTATGATCTGCTATGGTGAAATTGTAGATACATCATCAATACCCTCCTCTGTTCAGCGAGGGTACGTGAAAGAGTCGGTTACGTACATGGTGATGGACGATCTAGAGGTGAGACCGTTGTCCTCGATTGTGTCTATCGGCGCTATTCTTAACAAGTTTAATGTCAAGGACATAGGGGCTCGATCTTGAGGAAAAAGTGGTCAATTTGAGCATGGATGTGGTATGTTATAATCATTCTTTTCTTAAATTTTTATCACGGTACCCATTCTTTTTACGTAATAATTTCTGTTCTTTCCATTGTTGGAAATTAGAATACGCTCTTTATAACTGAGAATGAGGGTACTATCAGTGATACAAGTGGTCTTTTAATCGGTTCATCAAAAAAAAAGTGGTCTTTTAATCATAGCTAGTTTAGACTTTAGAGTAGTTAATATATCACATAAAATTATGGCATGGGCATTGACATTTTTTCTCGGTCAAAATATTAGGGATGGAGTTTTTCTCGGTCAAATTATTTGCTTAAAAAAATAATTATAGTGGAATTGACCATTTTGGTATTGATGTGCATCATTATTTCAAGATGTTGGAAAACTTAATTAACAAAAGATCATTAATTCTACCTGTTACGTACACATGATTTGTGTGTCAATTCTTATTTTTTGTTGCTTTGATATTGTATATTGCTATGACTTTTTGGCAAAATTGTTCTAAACCTACCATTCGTACTTAAAAACATATTGTTGTATATACTCTCTTTCGTCTTGATCCACTCACTCATAACAAACAGACTGAAATCCCTTATTGTGAAAGTGTCACTTTTCTCTTTATATAATAACTATTTTGTTCATCTGGTTTATTTTTAAGGTTTGAAATTGCTCAAGACTTCTTTGCATTCGAATAGTGTTCTTATTGATGTTTTCCTCCCGACGTTGAAGAAGGAAGTCAAGATGGAGAATTAACTATCAATTTTCTGAATTCTGTGGGATTGCCAAATTTTTGTTGTTTACTTTGTTATGTTGCAAAAATGTTCTTAATGTCGAATTTTGTTTGGCAATGTAATGGACAATGTGCTTGCTCCTATCTCCTCCCCCTTGTGTTTGTGTTTGTTAGCCAATAAATATGTTCAACTTCTTTTGGTGAAAAATGTTATATTTTTTCTTTTAAATAAAAAATGCAGTTTTGAAAGCCATTCGGGAATGATCTTGATCAACATATTCAAATCGTGTCTAAAATATATCATTTCAAAAAAAAAAAAAAAAATTTACACTTACCACTACAATTATCGATAAGATCGACTCTGGAGGGGAAAAAAACCCCTTGCAAGTAAAATATTTTTAAGTTGTAACTAATTAAAAAATTAAATTAGATTTTAGTTATATTCCTATTATTTTGTGCCAAGTGTTCTTCTAATTGTACTCTTTTTATTTGAGACCAAGTGTTTTTAGATTAAAAATGTTTAAATTTTGTCACATGTTTTTCCATAAAAAATAAATCTCACTTAAAAAAACATTTTTTTTTAAAAATACTTAATTAGAATTTATTATACTTCTTTGTAATATATAATTTGAATATGTAATACTTCTAACCAACTTATACGGTAACTTTTTTGGGTACTTATAACACGTTTTATTTAAAATTAATTCCAATATCCATTTAATTTAATCCATGTTTTTTAAATGAAATTTTACTATTAGATTAAATATAAATTTGAATTGAAAGTTTTCTAAAAAAACCTTGTTCATTTTCAATATATTTCCATGATATATATCCATAGTATTCATTGATAAATTGTATATTTATTATTTAGTACTCAATTTTCTCATGCATGTTTATAACTCAATTACAACAATACAAGAGAGAATATTTAGAATCTAGATATTTTTGAAACACCAAAAAGTACTAGTTAAAAACATAATATACAATATTCTTACAAAAAATTCTTGATATTTAAATATTAGAAAATATATCAATTAAAATTAGCACATTAGGTCTAATATTATATTGAGTCTACCTTATATATTATACCTTTAAATTTGTGAAATATTAGGGTTAAACTCCCGTTTTTAACCAAAAGAGATTATGGATCACGATGTTCAGGTGGTGTTTGGATTTTTCCAAGATCAGTTAACAAAACTGAGATTTGTTAACTCATAACCCAAAAACCGTGGAACCCACATATGTCCATGTTTGTTTGGGTGATTTTTTGTTTGTTCACTCAGTTACTGAGTTTTTTGAGTTTTGAGTTACCAATTTCGGAAATACGAGGTGCTTTTCATGTTATAAGTTTATGGGTTGTGTTAACGGGCACCGCACGGTGCCCGTTAACTATCAATTTTATTTACTTTTTTTGGAACTGTTTTTGTCCTCTTTGTCATTTGTAGTACTACTTAAAACTTTTTTAACTTTTTTTGACAAACTATTTTTGTCTTTTTTTGCACTTAACCAGCACCGCTTGGTGCTGGTTAACATTCTCCTAAGTTTATTAACTCAGTGGCAATATTTGTAATTTTTCTTTCCAAATGGGTCCCACAGCAGTGTGTAGTTACATCACTGCAGACCCACTGACCCACAGAAGCTCCCAACGTCTCTTTTGGCTTAACTTTCCCAACTCCAAGCTCACTTCTTCATCTCACTCTCCCATTTCCTTCTCCCAAACCCACAACAACTGAAGCAGAGCTCTTCCGCCGATCAGCACCTTCAGGCCGAGGTACACACAATTCCGTTCACCGATTTTTGTTTCCGGTGAGACCCAAAGTTGCTGGGTTTTATTTTGAAATTTTTTGTTTTTTTCATGTTCCTCCATTTCCATGTTCCTCCATTTTTTATGTTGTGTTTACTGAGACCTTGGCTCACTCACTTGGCTGTAACTTGGTTTGCATCGATTCGCGCCTTTCATCGGTTTTTTTTTTTTTTTTTGGTGTTGATACACACACAGACAAAAGAAAACTCAAGCGAAACATCAAAACAGAGAGAGAACTGGCTTGCCATATGCGTGGGTGTGAACTGTAAATGGATGGCCAGGATGAACAGCAACGGTTTCCATCTCAATCCTCTTAGATCTCCCACTTTCTTGCATAGATCCAATGCATGCTTCATCAATTTAAGAAAGTATACCTTTTCTTCCTCCCACTTGGTGCAGAGAAATAAAGTATAACATTGCGCTTGGAAGATTTTTGAGGGGAATAAAATGGCACGAGTATTGATTGTTGCTCCTCTGGTTGTGCTCTGGGTAGCATCTAAAGAAAGACGAAGACGAAGGGTAAAAAAAAAAAAAAAAAAAAAAAGACTTTTTGGGTCAGTGTGAGTCCCACAAAACAGTAAAAATAATTGAGTAATGTGAATTGAAAAAAGTTGCTAAACGGTGGGTATAAGCAAATTTGAGAATTTTAAGTGATGAATAATGAGGGATAAAAATTGAGTAAGGAGTGACGAGTGATAAAACAAAAAAAAAAAAAAAAAACAAAAAAGACCTATTCTCTAAGTAGAAGAGATTAGGAAAGCATAGGGCTGGTATTTTTTTTTTTTACGTGGAGCATAGCATCACCGGCGTGGTTTTGAAATTAATATATATCTTGATTCTCATGACCTTAAGCCATCTCTCTCTCTCTCTCTCTCTCTCTCTCTCTCATAATGTTATTATTCATCTTGAATTTTTTGTTATAAATGGGTAATATTGGATTTTACTTTTTAGTTTTTACTACATCATCAATGTTTTAAATATAAAAGCAAAATTCTGTTTTTTTATAGATAAAAAATCATGTTAGTTATTAGGGAAAAAATTAATTGCATACAAGAGTAAGTGGCAGCAAAAAAAAAAAATGAATATATATTCAAAGATCATGTGCAATGCACGTAACAAAGTAGATAGGATAATGTTGTAAACTCAAACCAACTTAGGTGCATATGTACAACAATTAATATTTGTGTAATTAGTGGTGATGTTGCAAACTCAAACCAACACAATTGTAATATTTAATTTAAATCATGTAAATTGATCCATTTAAAGTGGATAGGATGATTTTCCACTAAGTTATCAATGAACTAATTGACTCGAGTTACTCGGCCAAAATGGGGTTTTACCCCTTTCAAAAAAATTTCCAGCATTTTGCCCCCTTTCTCAAACTATATAGGGATATGCCCCTGTTTTAAAACTCGACATTACGATAATCGAGTTCTACGTAAAACTCAATGATGATATTATAATTGAGTTTCTATGAGTTTTTTGCCACGCTGGCATTTTCATTTTTTTGAATCCGTATAAATCTCGATTACTGTAAAATCGAGTTATATAGCCAACTATTAAATTATCGAGTTATAAAGCAAAATCGATATCTCTAAAATCGAGTTATGCTTGTGTTTTAACATTGCATCTGCTCCCATTCAGACTGTCTTGCTTTCCGTCTGAACTGAATTCCACTGCTGCTCCATAGATCCACAACTACTTCCGGACTAACTGAAATTTTTATCACCTCAAATAAAAAACCCATAACAAAATTTTATGACAATGGTGTTTTCATTTGAAATTGTACTGAATTTTTTTTTTTTTTTTTTTGGTTGAATGAGTGTTATGTAAGTACATTGGTGTGATTTTGGTTGTTCGATGTTGTAAATTTTAATCACAAGAGAATGAGAATCTTTAGCATAGTAAGAAGTAATCAACTATATACCTTATTTTTCTTAGATTGTTATAAGATGGTTAGTGAAATGAAAGATAACACATAATTATAAGAATATGATAAGTAGCGTTTATGGTCATGTTGATAACTTTAAAAGGCTTTTATTAACAAATCAGCAATGCAAAAGCAACAAAATTGGTTACGACGAAATTGTATGCTAGTCTCCCTATGTATTATTTGTTAATATGCGTCTATAGGTGGTGGGACTCACATATCATGCATTAATGCATTCCATACTTTAGTCGAACGGACATAATCATCACTATCAGACATTGACAACAACACTATGTCTTACATAAAATGTCTAGACATTAACAACAATGTCTAATATTCATAGGTAGGAATTTTTTAAAATCATTATTGCTTGAATCTGAGAAGTCTAAAATACTTTATAATCGTCTAAAGCAGTAATTTCATTAATTGACTTGATGGCTCACTCTTGCGCCTTCCTTGATAGATGTTTCCTAGCCTATTGGACTACATGAAAATGTTCTAGTCACATTTACATTTGATTGTTCTCTCGTTCAAGACGAGCAAGTATGTTGGTAGGTTGGTCTCTAGGTAACTCGGCTGACCATGCCTTAGAAACTCGTAATTCATGCCATCAACAGTATACCTCTAACTCACACTTCTTCTCGTATAGCTCTGACCATGGTTGTTCTGCTGCGATGAACTCTATTGTGGTGGTATCTATACTCAGTTGTGCAGGTCTGCCAACCATGATGTGTCCGATGCTTCCTAAACTCTCGTATGTGTATTTTGGAGTAACGGACGACCTTGTATGGGCCTTCCCAAGTGGGCCCTAACTTTTCTTGTGCTGGATCCCAAGTGGCTTGGGAGACTTTTCACAGCACCATGTCGTCAGGGTTAAACCTTCTGAGTTTTACCCTATGATTATAGTACTTAAGCATTTTCTGTTGGTGCTGAGCCATTTTCAAGGCTGCCTCTTCTCTGACTTCAGCCAAACAATCCAAGCTGAGCCTCAATTCGTCATTGTTTGTACTTTTGTCGTAATGAGCTTGCCTAAGACTGGAGACTCCTATCTCAGCTGGGATAATTGCTTCAGTACCGAAGGCCAACTTGAATGGAGTTTCTCCTATTGGCGTTCTCATTGTTGTCCTATAAGCCCATAATACCCCAAGCAACTCTTCAGGCCATGCACCCTTTGCCCCCTCAAGCTGCGCTTTGATGAGTTTAAGCAAAGTATGATTTGTAAATTCTATTTGCCCATTAGCTTGTGCATGCGCAAGTGACAAATAGTGATTTTGTATCCCTAGCTTTGCACAAAACTCTTTGAATTTTCTTCTATCAAACTTACGACCATTATCATAGGGATCCCAAACCTGCAGTCAATGTTCTTCCAAACGAAGGTCTGTATCTTGTCTTCGGTGATTAATGCTAGTGGTTCTACTTCAACTTATTTGGTGAAGTACTCAATAGCTATGAGCAGAAACTTCATTTGCCTATTTCCCAAAGGGAGAGGATCGACGATGTCTATCCCCTATGTAGAAAAAGGCCAAGGTGAGGATATGCTTGTCAATAATTCACCAGTTATATGCTGCACATTGCCAAACTGCTAATACTTATCACATCTCTTCACAAGGTCAGCTGCATCCTTTTGCATAGTTGGCCAAAAGTAGCCTGTCCTAATTGTCTTTCCCACTAGAGATCGTGGCCCGGAATGGTTACCACAGACACCTTCGCGTATTTCTTGTAGTACAAACATCACTTTGCCAAGGGCCAAGCATTTCAAGTATGGCATTAAGAATCCTCTTTTGTAGAGTTCTTTATTCAAAATATTGAACCTTGCTACTCAGACTCTAACCTTCTTCGCCTCTGATGAGTCTAATGTAGGATATGATTAGCTCTATCCAATTGCTTGACTTTTGAATTGCAAGGGTTTGCAACCCGTCAATACTGGGGATTGTCTGAACCTCCATGAGCAAGCCTAATGTTGCTTAAGTGTCTTCAGTTAAGGCAAGTCTAGCTACCTCGTCAGCAGCTGAGTTTTCTTCCCTCAGGATTAGCTCGAGTTTAATGTTATCAAACTCGTCAATGAGCTAGCTCATCAGCTGTAGGTATTTCTTCATCCTTTCCTCATTTTCTTCATATTCATTGGTTATTTGCCCAACAATCAGCTTAGAATCAAACCTCAATCTCAAATTCTTGACTCCTAAAGCTCTTGCAACACTTAAGTTGGCAAGGACTACTTCATACTCCGCCTCATTGTTCGTTGTTGAAAACTGAAGTTGAACCCCATATTTAAGGACGTCATTCTTTGGGGATGCCATTATAACACCAATGCCACTGAGTCCTGTTACTGACGAGCCATCTGAACAAACTGTCCAGTATTCTGCTTCTTGATCAAGGTCTGGAAAAGTGAATTCCGCTATGAAATCTGCTAAAGCTTGTGCTTTGATTGCTATTCTTGGCCTGTACTCAATGTCCAACTGGCTTAATTCAACTGCCCACTGGACCATACGACCTGCAACATTTGGTTTACTCATTGCTTTTTGGATTGGCTAGTTTGTCATAACTATAATGGTATGAGCTTGGAAGTACACTGACTAATGTAACACACTGGCCTTTGTATCTTGGATTCCTCATGGATTAAAGCAGAACTGACGGCTGTTGGAGATATAGCCAAGTATAAAAACAGATCTTCTCCTTCCACTGACGGTCTTAGCAATGGAGGCTTGGTCAAATACTCCTTGAGGCTTTGAAAGGCTGCCTCGCACTCGTCCATCCACTGAAAATCCTACTTAAGAACTTGAAAGAAAGGAAGACACTTGTTAGTGGCCTTTGAGACAAACCAGTTTAATGCTGCTACTCGCCCCATTAGTCTTTGCACCTCCTTGACTGTCTTGGGAGAAACCATGTCGAGTATGGCTTTGACCTTCACTGGGTTTGCCTTAATTCCTCACTGAGACACCATGAAGCCTAGAAATTTTCCTGATGAAACTCTAAAGAGGTACTTCGCAGGGTTAAACTTCATCTTATACCTTCTCAAAGTATCGAATGCCTTTTGAAGGTCTGGAAGATGAGTTTTAGCTTTCCTGCTTTCTGCATGCTGAACATTTGATTCACCAACCTTTGATAGGTGGTTCTTGCGCTCTTCTATCTGAACGGCATGACTTTGTAGCAATATATGCCCTGGCTAGTGACGAATGCAGTTTTCTCCTATTTTTCTTCCTTCATTAAGATTTGGTTATAACCTAAAAAAGTATCCATGAAGGTTAGTAGTTCATGGCCAGCCGTTAAATCAACAAGCTGATCAATTCTGGGAAGGGGAAAATTGTCTTTAGGACATGCATTGTTCAAATTAGTGAAGTTCACACATATTCTCCAATTTTCATTAGATAGTAGACTTCTTTAATGAATCCAGCAGTTAAAATTTTCTCTACCTCTTCCATGATTGCTTTGTTCCGCTCTGGAGCAAGCACTCGTCTCTTCTATTGGACGAGCTTCTTTATTGAGTCGACATTAATACTGTGCTCTACCATTCATCTGTCGATCCCTGACATGTCCTCATGACTCCATGCAAAGACATCCAAGTTCTTTTTCAAAAACTCCACCAATTCGTCCTTCAAAGTTTGTTAAAGCTCCTTCCCTACCTTGGTGGTTTTGGTCATCCAAGAATCACATTGTAGGACGAGGGGCAATCAAAGATCAAGAAGTCTACCATTCTCGTCACTTAAGCAGGGTAGGTCCCTACTGTAATTTGTAGTGAAATTATGCTTTTTGGATAAACATGATCTCCACTGAAGCTTACTAACGGAGATCCAAAAGTCTTGAGGCGCTTTGGATCCAACTTCTTTTGTTGGAAAGCCGTCATGTACATTACATCTGTCGAGCTTCCATTATCCACCAACACTCTTCGGGTATTGAATCCGTCAATGGTTAGCATAATGACTAGAGGATCATCATGAGGTTGCTTGATCCCCTTTACATCTCGCTTAGAAAAGACAATGTAGTCATTCCTAGTGCGATGATGTTTTGCCATTGGGTGATTGACATGGACGCTGTTCACCTGCCTCTAAATCACTTTCCTCAGGGACTTGTATGATCCTTGAACAACTAGTCCCCCAATGATAGTCCTTATCTCTCCTACTATGGGTTTGAGATTGTCCCGATCTTCCTCTAATTTGTCGTCACTGGGTTTCTCATCTGTCCGCTGATGAACTTGATAGTCTTTCTTAACAAACTTCCGGAGCCTTCCCCTCTAGATCAACTCCTCTATCTGTTCTTTCAGATCCTGGCACTCATCTGTGTAATGTCCACGGTCTTTATAGAAGCGGCAGTACTTCTTCAGATCTCTTTTCTTGGAGGACGAGCTCAATGGCTTAGGCCATTTGAAGGTAAGGTCGTCTTTTATCTGCATGAGGATCTTGTCCACAGGCATTATCAAAGGGGTGAAGTTTAACTTCTTCTTTGATGATGCCTCCTGACTACTTTTGCTAGTCTTAGCTTCCGTATGACTATTTTTGCGCTCCTTCTTCTTGCTTTAGGACTCTGCGCATTCATCCTTCTTTCATTTGTCTATCAGTCCCTTGGCCATCAACGCATCTTCCCCATTTATGTATTTTTGCGCTTTAAATAGCAGATCTGTCATCGAGGTTGGAGGGGTTTTCCCTAGGGAGAAAACGAGGTCAAGGTTGTTCAACCCAGCCTGGAAGGTCGATATTATAACTTGCTCTTCAGCCTCATCGATTTCTAGGACTGCTTTGTTGAATCGCTTCACATACTCCCTCAGGGTCTCTCCTTTCTGCTGTTTCACAGTTAGTAGGTAAAAGGTAGGACTCTTATGGCGTTGGCCTCTAATGAAGTGACGGACGAAGGAGTCACTTAGGTGGTCAAAGTTCACAATGGATGCTGCAGGCAGTTTACTGAACTATACCCGTGCTGCTCCCCTAAGGATTGCTGGGAATTTCCTACAAATAACTTCATCTAGGGTTTGTTGGAGACTTAGAAGTGTTTTAAATGCTCCTATATGGTCCAGAAGGTCTTTAGTACCATCACAGACCTCCAGTTGAGGAAGAAGGATTTTAGGAGGCAAGGGGCACTCTAGAACACTAGCTGTGAAGGGTGAGTCAGTCTTCTTGATCATGCCATCCAGGTTTATTGTTGTTATCCCTTTCATGGCGTTCTTGATCTTGTCCAACTCCTTCCTCATGTTTTTCATCATCTGGTCACTACCATGAGTTGACTGCGCGGTATGCTTTGATCTACTATTCTCTGGACTATGGGCCTCGTCATCGTTGTCATTGTGACTGTGTCGAGACTGCAACATAGTCAAAGTCTCAGGGCGCGCCCTCTGCTTCAATTCTTCATTCTATTTCCTCAACTCTTGCATGTTAGTAGTAAGTGCTTGAATCTGTTGGGCCATTACGGTTGGATCCGTAGGAGGTGATGAAGTGGAAGTGTCCATATGTCTCGAGGAACTTTGCTGGTAGAGAAACAATGATGACTTACCTAAGAGGATTGCAACTCAATCGTTTCCCACAGACGGTGCCAAACTGATGAAACGGGAATTTACCTTGTCGGTATGCTCCTCGTCAGTAAGATGGAAGACTTGTAAAACCTGTGTCACAGAAAGAAACTCAGGGGATAAGGGCACCGGTATGGGGCCAGCCAAGGATCCTCCGATACTTAAGTTAGCTTATTCTCTTTGGAAAAACTATAATTTGTATAGTAGTGTGTGTTCATGTTCTTTTACCATTTTTTCCTGGCTTTATATAGCCTTAGGCTTAGTTGATACTCAGTAAGCCATTATGTTGCAGTTGGGTAATCAATTCTTAATGATTGCAATTTAACCCCAACGTTTTCTGCTTGTAATCGGTCCTTAATTCCACATTATTAGATGATAGGAATGGTTTTGTGCTATTCATTGCTCAGTCATTGATTGTTGCTTGGAGTTAATGCACATACGGCCATCCATACCCATACTCGTCACTGTCAGTGACGGTTTGTAGGTAATGGACGAGCATTTATATGCTACTCGTCAATTTTTATCCTACTTCTTCCACTTCTTGGCACGTTCAATAAAGATATGGCAAAGAGTTTTGTAGTCTATTTGGCACATTTTGGTAGTTCTAATGGAGACATCCGGGATTCAAATCTTCCGTCTCTATTACTGTAATTGAAAACCACTGTACTGGCCAAGCCAAAGAAGCCATGTTCTATTTATCCCAAAAATGCTTTACTTCAAACAAGATTACATTAAATTATCCATTTTTCAAAACACTTAAATTTTTGGAAAATGGTAAATTAAAATTTTTAATTATAGGCTAGGCCCAATACATGGGATTTTAAATGAGAGGCAGAGTAGAAGAAACAAGGATAAAACTTAGGACCTCCTACATTGATACCATGTTAAATTACAGATTCTCTCAAAAGTTTAACCTATTGGGAAATTGTGAGTTTAATCATTTAGTCACATACTTCTAACAACTTATGTAAAGTTTCTTAGATTTAATACATTAAATTCAAGTACATACTAGTTGCATTAAATTTAAATGTTATTAAAAATGATAACATTGATGTTTTATTAATCAGTATAACATTGTGTTTGAATTTAATTGGAGAAGGTAATGTACTTCACCCAAATTATCATAGCTTGACTCTATCCAAAATAACTTTCGTATTATTACTATTGGATCTTTTTAACCTGACACAAGGATACTTTGATCGATATTAATTATGCCGTGGTTAAATATATCTTTTGAGATTTTAATTTTGTAAACCAATATCCTACATAGTAAATCGTCAACATTAGCCACCTAATTTCCCATATGACCATCTTCTAAAAGAACAAATTTATATATGACCACACATCAAACAATCTCTATCCTTTTCCTAACACCAAAATCAAAATTGAAAATTAAATTACAACTTTTCTTAACAATAACAATGCATCGCCTTGTCCCAGACAAAGTGAACATCTTGGACAAATATTTTTTGGTCTTGATTCTGTCCTAGTCCTAAAATTTAAAAAGTTCTCATTTAACAAAAAATTTCTATTTAGTCCATTCATCAATTTCCTTCATAGTATTGCTTGCTTACTTGGTTCATAGTATTGACGTGGCTTCTTTTACACTGTCTTTAAAAATTTGGTAGAGATTGATCTCTTAATCTCAAAATTCTCTCTTAAGGAGAAGGCGAGAAGGGGGTGGCAAACGACTCAATTTGGAGTTGAGGGACCTCAAGTCGCGTAATTTGGGTTTATGTGATGGCTTTGGAATTGATTTGAAATTTTTGATGGATTGAGGGTTTATGATTCTCATATATAGGTGAATAGGTCTTATTATGGTTATGGTGGCTGAACTTTTGAAGTGGACAACTGCAGTTAATTTGGGGATTTAAGAGGGGTGATTTGTGTATGCTTTGGATTGTTTCAATGGGGTTGAGCTTGGAGGTTTTAGAAATTGGGTAGAGCTTGATTGTTCATGGAGAATAATGTGTAGGAAGGCAGCAACTAGCACTACAAGAAAAACGAGCTATTGCGGCGGTCCTATTGCGGCGGGTACGAAAACTGCCGCTATATGTCGCCTATTGCGGCGCATTTTTGGTCCGCCGCTGTACATGAGATCTATTGCGGCGTTTTTTGTAACCGCCGCTATAGGTAGGGTTTTTTGCGGCGTACTACAGCGGCAGGACATAAAACCGCCACAATAGATATGTTTTAGCGGCGGTAACTACAATATAATGGCGCTCAAAAATCCCGCCGCAATATGTACTCCTTTTTGCGGCGCTCTTTCTTAGCTATAGCGGCGGGTTGGACCGCCGCAATTGACCTTTAAATTTCCCAACTCCAAAATTTCCATATGTTTTTTTTGACTTCCCATTTAACGATCAAATGGTAAATTACACCCGATTGACATGAAAATTGGCATGCATGTTAAGAACATATAAAACATATAATCCAACGGTTAGATTTTCAAAATATCAATTCAATAATAAGTTATTGGTCGGTGTAACATTTTTTAGAGTTACATCAAGTGTAACTTGAACCCAACCTTATTTTTTTTTATATTTAATGTGAATTTTGACAAATCTACCGTTAGATTACATTATCTTCATATATTTTTCATGTTTACAAAATTTCAAGGTGATCAAAGATTAATAGCCATGTCATCACTCAATTGTTTTAATTCTAGTTTTTGTAGTTTAAAATAACGCATAAAAGATGAGTTTTGAGATTAAAAAGTAAATTACACCCGATTGGCATGCATGTTAAGAACATATAGAAAATGTAATCCAACGGTTGGATTTTCAAAATATGAATTCAAAAATAAGTTATTTGGTGGTGTAACATTTTTTAGAGTTACATCAGGTGTAACTTGAACCCAATCCTATATTTTTTAATTCAATGTGAATTTTGAAAATCTACCGTTAGATTACATTATCTTCATATATTTTTCATTCTTACAAAATTTCAAGGTGATCAAAGATTAATAGCCATGTCATCAATCAATTGTTTAAAATCAAGTTTTTGTTGTTTAAAATAATGCATAAAAGATGAGTTTTAAGATCAAATAGTAAATTATACCCGATTGGCATGAAAATTGGCATGCATGTTAAGAACATATAGAAAATGTAATCCAACGGTTGGATTTTCAAAATATGAATTCAATAATAAGTTGTTGGTTGGTGTAACATTTTTTAGAGTTACATCAAGTGTAACTTGAACCCAACTCTATATTTTTTAATTCAATGTGAATTTCAACAAATCTACCATTAGATTACATTATCTTCATATATTATTCATGTTTACAAAATTTCAATGTGATCAAAGTTTAATAGCATGTCATCAATCAATTGTTTAAATTCAAGTTTTTGTAGTTTAAAATAATGCATAAAAGATGAGTTTAAAGATCAAATGTAAATTGCACCCGATTGGCGTGAAAATTGGCATGCATGTTAAGAACATATAGAAAATGTAATCCAACGGTTGGATTTTCAAAATACGAATTCAACAATAAGTTATTTGGTGGTGTAACATTTTTTAGAGTTACATCAGGTGTAACTTGAACCCAACCCTATATTTTTTAATTCAATGTGAATTTTGAAAAATCTACCGTTAGATTACATTATCTTCATATATTTTTCATTCTTACAAAATTTCAAGGTGATCAAAGATTAATAGCCATGTCATCAATCAATTGTTTAAAATCAAGTTTTTGTTGTTTAAAATAACGCATAAAAGATGAGTTTTAAGATCAAATAGTAAATTATACCCGATTGGCATGAAAATTGGCATGCATGTTAAGAACATATAGAAAATGTAATCCAACGGTTGGATTTTCAAAATATGAATTCAATAATAAGTTGTTGGTTGATGTAACATTTTTTAGAGTTACATCAAGTGTAACTTAAACCCAACTCTATATTTTTTAATTCAATGTGAATTTCAACAAATCTACCGTTAGATTACATTATCTTCATATATTATTCATGTTTACAAAATTTCAATGCGATCAAAGTTTAATAGCCATGTCATCAATCAATTGTTTAAATTCAAGTTTTTGTAGTTTAAAATAATGCATAAAAGATGAGTTTAAAGATCAAATGTAAATTGCACCCGATTGGCGTGAAAATTGGCATGCATGTTAAGAACATATAGAAAATGTAATCCAACGGTTGGATTTTCAAAATATGAATTCAACAATAAGTTATTTGGTGGTGTAACATTTTTTAGACTTACATCAGGTGTAACTTGAACCCAACCCTATATTTTTTAATTCAATGTGAATTTTGAAAAATCTACCGTTAGATTACATTATCTTCATATATTTTTCATTCTTACAAAATTTCAAGGTGATCAAAGATTAATAGCCATGTCATCAATCAATTGTTTAAAATCAAGTTTTTGTTGTTTAAAATAACGCATAAAAGATGAGTTTTAAGATCAAATAGTAAATTACACCCGATTGGCATGAAAATTGGTATGCATGTTAAGAACATATAGAAAATGTAATCCAACGGTTGGATTTTCAAAATATGAATTCAACAATAAGTTATTTGGTGGTGTAACATTTTTTAGAGTTACATCAGGTGTAACTTGAACCCAACCCTATATTTTTTAATTCAATGTGAATTTTGACAAATCTACCGTTAGATTATATTATCTTCATATATTTTTCATTCTTACAAAATTTCAAGATGATCAAAGATTAATAGCCATGTCATCAATCAATTGTTTAAAATCAAGTTTTTGTTGGTTAAAACAAAGATGAGTTTTAAGATCAAATAGTAAATTACACCCGATTGGCATGAAAATTGGTATGCATGTTAAGAACATATAAAAAATGTAATACAACGGTTGGATTTTCAAAATATGAATTCAATAATAAGTTATTAGTTGATGTAACATTTTTAGAGTTACATAAAGTGTAACATGAATCCAACCCAATATTTTTTTTAATTTAATGTGAATTTTGACAAATCTACCGTTAGATTACATTATCTTCATATATTTGTCATGATTACAAAATTTCAAGGTGATCAAATATTAATAGCCATGTCATCAATCAATTGTTTAAATTCAAGTTTTTGGAGTTTAAAATAACGCATAAAAGATGAGTTTTGAGATCAAATAGTAAATTACACCCGATTGGCATGAAAATTGGCATGCATGTTAAGAACATATAGAAAATGTAATCCAACGGTTGGATTTTCAAAATATGAATACAATAATAAGTTATTGGTTGGTGTAATATTTTTTAGAGTTACATCAAGTGTAACTTGAACCCAACCTTATTTTTTAATTCAATGTAAATTTTGAAAAATCTACCGTTAATTTACATTATCTTTGTATATTTTTCATGCTTGCAAAATTTCAAGATGATCAAAGATTCATAGCCATGTCATCAATCAATTGTTTAAATTCAAGTTTTTGTAGTTTAAAATAATGCAAAAAAGATGAGTTTAAAGATCAAAGTGTAAATTACACCCGATTGGCATGAAAATTAGCATGCATGTTAAGAACATATAGAAAATGTTATCCAACGGTTGGATTTTCAAAATATGAATTCAATAATAAGTTATTAACATTTTTTAGAGTTACATTAGGTGTAACTTAAATCCAAACCTATATTTCTTAATTCAATGAGAATTTTGACAAATCTACCGTTAGATTACTTTTTTTTCATATATTTTTCTTGCTTATAAATTTTCAAGGTGATCAAAGATTAATAGCTATGTCATCAATCAATTGTTTAAATTCAAGTTTTTGTAGCTTAAAATAACGCATAAAATATGAGTTTTAAGATTAAACGGTAAATTACAACCGATTGACATAAAAATTGGCATGCATATTAAGAACATATAGAAAATATAATCCAACGGTTAGATTTTCAAAATATAAATTCAATAATAAATTATTTGCTAGTGTAACATTTAATAATAAGTTGGCCTTTTTTTTATATTAATTATTAAATTATATTTTACTAATTTGTAGTACTAAATTATATTTTATTAATTTGAAGTATTAATTTAAATTTGTTATATTAATTTGAAGTATTAAATTAAATTATATTGTGTTAAATTGAATTATTAAAGTATATTTTATTAATTTGTAGTATTAAATTATATTTTATTAATTTGTAGTATTAAATTATATTTTATTAATTTGAAGTATTATATTATATTTTATTACTATTTAAATTATATTTTATTAATTTTTAATATTAAATTATATTTAAATAATTGGAAGTATTAAATTATATTGGATTTTTTTTTTGGGTGCGTGGCAACGCAGCACTTAACGCATTTAGACTTAGGATAGGAGAAAAAAAAAAAAAAAAGAAGAAGGATGAAAATGAAAAATCATGCCCAGTATCAATACAAAAGAAAAATGTTTTCTTGAAAAAAATAAAATATCCTATTAAAACTTTTTTTAAAACTTTAAACAATAGAAAAAATATATTTAAAACTAAAAAAGAAAAAAGAAAAAAAAAGCATGTCATGCCCAGGAAAGAAAAAGGAAAAAAAAAAGTAAAAAAAAAAACTTAACAAAAAGGGCTTATTAACAATAAAGAAAAGTCAACGACAAAAAAAAAAAGAAAAAAAAAGAAAAAGAAAAGAGGAAGCATATCAGTGATATCACACCCCAGGAGATAAAAAGAAAACAACAAAACGATTAGTCCAGAGCAAATAAAAAAAAAAAAAAAAAAAAAAAACAATAAGCTTTGGTTAGGGTTTTAATTTTTTCTCTTCTTACCCATTACACCAGCCGTCACACTCTTTTTCCCTCACCTTTACCCTTACCTTCGCCTCTCTCTCTCTCTCTCTCCCTGCCTCCCTCACCTGTTCGAATCCATAGTCACAGTTCAGAACAACGACCTCGTGGAGCTACAGTCATGGAAAGTGTTCGTTGGGTTTCAACACGACGAGTTCTTGGTTTCAGCCACTAACGCCGTGATTGGTAACGGAGGGTCTGGCTTGCCGGCGAGTGTGGGGAACGACACCGTTTTGGTTGGGTACCCGATGACGGATCTGAAGACGGCGATCGAAACAGCCAGGGACTTGACATAGATGCGAGTTCAGGTCAGCATAGTCGGGACTCTATTCGGTGTGGTATTCCTATGCCTTCTAACATTTCGCTTGTCAACGATGGTTGGTCTTGTCCTAAGTCCAGTTCGACAGGTACCACTTTTTTTTTTTGGATTTAATTTAATTTTTTTTAATGGGTATATCGGCATTTTTTTAGCTGTTTCTTTTCTTGTTGTGAACAACATTATAATTACACTTTGATTTATGAAGACAATACGTATTTATGGACTATATCAGGCTCCACACACAGTATTACCAAACATGAAACCAAATGGAACTTTTTTTTTGAAGATGAAAAGGGGAAAAAAAGTGATGAATCTCTAATTAATTAAGGCCAGGACAATTTAGCATATTGAACAGGAAATAAGAATCCTTTCATTATTAATATTTTATCTATTGGATTTTTTGATGTAGCATTTACCATAATACAACAAACAAATCCAAAAGAGACATAATGAAACTTAAAAATTAACTGCTGCCCAGTGGTCCTTTTGTGGATGTGGCTTTTGCTTTTTCTAATGCAAGAGGCACTCCACAGATTTTCAGAAGAGTCCTGATTACCATATAGTTGTATTTTTTAATACACAAACAAAATGAGAACCTAAATATTCTCTGGGCTTTATGGCTGAGGTAAGCATACATATGGGGTTGTAGGGTGGGCTTGATTGTCTCAGCATTTGATATAGTATCCATTCCATTATCAATGTTGCTTTTGTGGATGTATACCCCAAAAGTCAAATTCTCAAAGTGGTGGCTGAAACTCTTCTTCTTTTACATTCTCAAATCAATTTCATTCCTGAAAGAGATAGATCTTTCGGTGAAGTGAGATACTACGTGCGGGTCTATCTAATAAGCTTATTCTTAGGATTTATACTACTTGAATTTTCTCCAAGTACATTTGAGAATTAAAAAAAATGCCGATATACCCATTAAAAAAACCAAATGCGTTAAGTATTACCAAACACTTAACGCATTTAGACTAATATGTTAATACTCAAATTAGTCTTTTTTTTTTTTGAATTGATTTTCTTTTTGTGTTGTTTGGCTTGTGTTTGTTGCTTCTCGTTGCAGTGGTGGGGGCGTTGTGGCTTATGCTGAGGCAAACTCGACCAACGGTGTTGTGAATTTTTTATATTTTGATGGAAGTGATGATGGGTTTCTTTTGTTTGTTTGTTTGTTTTTTTTTTTTTTTTTTTTTGGTTTTATTTTGTTGTTCCTTATTAGAGATATTTGGGAACTGCTAGAGAGCATGACTCATTAAGTGATATTGGGGATTTAGATTGAGTTTTTGTTAATTTCTTTATATTTTCGTATTGAAAATTTATGGTTAAACTTAGTTTTCTGTGTTTGGAGATTAATTTTTTTGAGGTAGGCATCTCACTGGTCATTTGCTTGCCTTTTGTGATTTGTATCATTCCACCCAAAGCCAAGGCCTATACTCATGCACAGGTGTCTTCTGGCTGCTGCGAATTGGGATGACATGCAGTTTCACACATATAAATAATACTTTCTAGGTTGGTTTGACACATGGAGACTAGTATAATATTTTTAATTATGCTATGCTCATCTTGATTTGTTTAAGGGAGAGGTCATAATCGCAGCCTCATTCTTATATCATTGTTACTTGTTTCATATGGTATTTTAGTACAAGTTGATTACCATTTTTGGCGTGTTAGTAGTATAATATATTTTTATTGGATAATTTTTATAAAAAAACCAAGTTGGGCAAAAATATATAAATATCTTTAGAAAAAGGTGATGCTAGAAGAAATAAATGGTTGGCAGCACGTGTCAATGATGCTATGTTTATAATGTGGGTTGATCATTAGGAATAGAAAGAGAAGATCCCTTGGCTAGTCATTATGATCATGACCATGTTCATGTTTATGTTTTCAGGGATGGAGCCAGAACTTAGAGATAAGGGGTAGCCTTGTTGCAAGGTCAGATTGTTATTTTGGGTAAAATTAGTTGACTGAGCTTAATTTTTTTTAGTTTTACAATTGGTAATTTTGTTGTTGGACTAATTTTTTTGGGCTTTGTATATTTTGTTTTAGACTTGGTCTTTAAAATGAGGAAAATACTAGAACTATAAACTTTTTTACTAGATCCAATGGTGATTACTAGAAGAATCTCATGAAAGGGCTGGAAACCTCAACTTATTGATGAACTCCCAGGCACATTTTTTGGTAAGAAAACTTTGTTGTTGACCTGTACATGTTTCTTAATAAAATCTTGTTAGGTATGCTTTGATATCATAATTTCTTGAGTTAAAATGTTTACTTTTTCGTACTCGGTTTCTTTGGGCTTGTGTTTGGGGGTGTACGAACTGTACTGCTGTAGCTGATTTTTTAGCTTCTATTTCCTTTAGCTCTTGATCTTCTTGTATTTGTTTCTTTGTTCAAAGTGTTCACCATCGTGAACAAGATGTTCAATTTTTTCAATAAAAGTCTTATTACCTATCAAAAAAAAAAAAAAAAAAATCATAACTTCGTGAGTTATTAAAATTTGGCTCGAGTCTTGACTATACATTCCACATATAATTTGAGAGTTGGTTGGCATGGATTTACTAGCTAGGATCAAGCTAAACTGGAAGTGAAAATTAGTTCATGTTTTTTTTGATTCAACAGTGTCATGCATTTCTATTATTACAACGCACTTTGGATAGGAACAAGGTCCTTGCCATTTATAAAGTTTCCATTTTATTGTGTCATACAACTCTTTGACAAACTCGGGTTTAGAAGTAGCTAGGGATGGTGAAAAGTCCCCTACACAATGAGTTTTCCCTACTTTAATTAGGAGATAGGATAAGCCCAAGTGGTCGAAGTAGCAACAGTGCCCTCACTGATATTGAAACACACTCAAGGCAAGCAAGGGACGATGAAGTGGCTCAATTGAAGGCTACCTTGGCTACCATGGAGGATAAACTTGCAGGTTTTGATGAGATGAAGGAAAAACTTGCAGGTTTTGATGAGATGAAGGAAAAGCTTAGCCAATTTGAAGAAATGGAGCAAAGAATGGCTCGGATGCTTCAACAAATGCAACACATTTCTTCCCAATGCAATCAGGTATATTAACAAAGACTTAGTCAATGTTTTTCTCTTTGTAAGCATTTGGTTTAGTTGTTGTAAGTGCGTATAAATGTCTTCATTTAGCTTATTTCAATTTTTTGTCTTGGTAATATTTTCTTGTCATTTTATTCCATTTATAAATTTTTATTGAGTAATCCTACTTTGTATGTAGGACGTTCCTTTGGCTCAACAATCTCCAGCTCTCCAAAAATCATCAGCCGCATCCTATCAACTAAGCAGCTTATAAGTTTTATCTTATGTTTGAGGACTTTCTTGTGTACAAAGAACTACAAAAGAACAACCGCTTTTTTTTTTTCAAGTGTTGAAGGATATTTTTAAACACTTAGGAACTTTGATTATTGTATTAGCTTAATTTGACTGGTTGTTTTATTCAAAGGACCACATCTTTTTTTGTTAATCTTATGATGGTAGTTATAGACAACATTATATATTTGATAATATATCTATGCTAATATTATGGTAGTTTGGAGACATTTGTAGGATTATTAATTAATTATATTTGTGATATTGTGTCAGTAAAGCTGAGAGTATTACAGGTTTTAAGCATTATTACAGGGTTTAAGCAGGTCTGAAAATATTTGACATAAACAGTGATTTTAAAGCCTACTGGAAAGAAAAAAAAAAAAAAAAAAAGAACCTATAGCGGCGGTCACCACCCGCCGCTATAGGTTCAAACATATAGCGGCGGGACCATCCGCCGCTAAGGTACGTACTTTTAGCGGCGGATTGACCCGCCGCTATAGGCACGTACATATAGCGGCGGGTTGGCCTGCCGCTAAAAGTACAATTTGCCCAACTTAGTTGATGATCTATAGCGGCGCCCTGTGCCCGCCGCTAAAAGTAGACACCACAGCTCGCCGCTAAAGGTCAATTGAGAAGAATTTGAACATTGTATAGCGGCGGTTTTTTGCCCGCCGCAATAAGCGAAAACCGCCGCTAAAAGATGTATCTATAGCGGCGCGTTTTTTGACCGCCGCAATAGATCTATTGCGGCACCGCAACGGTGGCGAGATCGACCGCCGCAATAGCACCCGCCGCTAAAAGGTCAAATGCACCTTTAGCGGCGGTTTTGGGGCTTTAGCGGCGGTTTTTGGCCCGCCGCAATAGGTCTTTTTTTTTGTAGTGTAGGGGTGTCCATGTCTTATTCCCTTTTATTTTTACCTAAATGTGACACGTAATATTTATTCAAATTTTAAATGGTACATGTCTTATATCTATATCAAAATGCAAGGAAATTGGAAAATTCAGTAAAAGAGGATTTTATTACAATAGATATAAGCTTTTTCATATGAACTATTGCTTTTTTTTTTTTTTTTTTTCCTTTTGACAAAGAGAGAAAAAAAAATTCCCCACTAGAATTGTGTAGAGATTAAAGAAAGAATACGAGATGATTACATTTTCTTTACAAAAGTAAAAGAAATGAGGTTTTCAGAATATGAAAATCTTCTCATACAAAATTGCTTTAGAAAACGAACCCTAGGAGAAGTTTTAAAGGTAAAAGAAGAAGAAAAAGAAAAGTTTAGAGATAATTACTATTAGAACTTTTCATAAGTCAGTAACTATTCTGGAATTTTAAAGTTCTAAGTATGGTCCACCAAGCAAGACTACGATGATGGCAGTGGAGAGAGAGAGAGAGAGAGTTAAGTTTTTTTTTTTTTTGAGTAAACAGTAATATTTATTAGAACACACACGAAAATAGTAATATTAGTATTTTAAACTGGGTTTATAATACATTATTTAACCATAGTACAACTACAAAAGGGTCTAATACTTGTAGTTGTAAACTGGAGTTATAAACAGCGGACACTAAATACACACAACCAATGTGGGATAAACATTTTTTTTTTAATAAACAGTAATACTTATTAAAACACACACGAAAATAGTAATAAGCTTGAATTGAAACAATGAAAACATGCCATGTGTTAAAACAGGGGGAGGGGAGATATTTCACACCAATGAAAGCATGCCATGTGTTTAAAAAAAAGCCATGTATCACATTTTGTTGGTCAGGTCGATTTTGATGTGTCAAAATCCCTAAACCCACCAATCAACAGAAACCCGAAAAAACCTGAAAAAATCATACGATTCTGCTCAACTAATTAAGCCAAAATCGCTGATGGCCTTTTAGTTCGATCGGGTCGAGTCATCCAGGTGGTTTTGGGACAAACGTGCAGTAGCCAATAATTTGTTAACATGGCTTAGGCTTGAAGTGGTGTTGCCAGCTTGCCATATCTATTATGTGTTTTTTAATGACTAAAATAGATTTTTGGTCCCAATACATTTAAGCTGGATTTTCGTCTTGTGAAAATTTTTATTTATTTATCACTTTAATCTTTTCGATTTTGATTTTATTTCAATTTTTCTTTACAATTAAATTTGGATATAATTTATTGACGTGGTAAATTTAAACTATCAGATTCTATTTTTGTTGACATGAACAATTATATCACTAAATATGGCACCACATCCTTAAGTTGCTTCACAATTTGGGAAAGGATCCCCTATAATATAATCTGTTAGGTTTTAAAGATTTAGGGTTAAATCTGATTGTAAAAACTTCAATTCTCTTATAGTGGATTTACTTTATGTTGAAGATAGTTAGGTCAAATCCTCTCCAAGTTTTTACCTTAAAACGGTTCATTTCATCAGTTTTCCTAGGTCATCATATCGTGGTATTATTTACTTTCCACTACTTTGCATGATATAATTTATTTGTGTTTAACCTAAATCTGAATAATTAATCTAAGTAATCACTTGATTCATATATTATGTTAAACAATCTGGTTTTAGGGATCTAAACGAACAAACATAATCCTTCAATTCCTTCTCATTTTTAACTAGCTAGACGTGAGACATGCATGTAGTATTTATTTAATTTTTAAATATCATGTCTTAAATCTAAAAAAAAAAATGAAAAAAATTGAAAGATTCAATAGAAGAGAATTTTATGGTAATAGATATATGCTTTTTCATATGAACTATTGCTTTATTTCCTTTTGATAATGAGAAAAAGAAAAATTCCCAAAAAAAAAAAAAAGGTTACAAATGGGTACGTGCAGTGCTGATTGCTTCTTCTTTACAAAAGTAAAAGAAATATGATTTCAGAATATGAAATTCTTCTTGTAAATAATTGCTTTAGCAAATCAACCCCAGTTTTAAAGGTAAAAAAGAAAAGGAAAAGCTAAGAGATAATTACAGTCAGAGATAATCACAGTCACAACTTTGCATAAGTCCTCAATTGGTGGCCGACAATGAACTGTGGTTCACCCAATAGGAGCAAGTGCCTATTCGGGATTTCTTAAGTTGATTCGCAAGCAACATGTACATAAGCTGTCCATTCTATCACGGTGATGCCATATCGTTTGTCCGATAATCTTCAAAAAAAAAAAAAAAAAAGGTTAGACAAAGTCCATGGAAGAAACCAATGTGAGTTTGAAACTTCTTATTGACACAGAAAGCCAAAGAGTGCTTTTTCCTGAAGCGGACAACAACTTCATCGACTTCCTCTTTCACATTCTGGCCTTGCCCGTCGGAACTTTCATTGCTCTTCTCACAAAGCAAGGAATGGTGGGCAGCTTGGGGAACATTTACGAGAGCATTGAAAATTTAAATGCTACTTACCTTCAACCAAACTTGAACAAAGAGACTCTCCTGAAGCCCAAAGTACACATCTCTGGTGGTGGTGCTGGAGTCCCTCTCCTATTGCCAAACGTTGAATCATCTTCGACATCATCCAAGAAATGGTATAGGTGCTCTGGAACCTACCACAGTGCTTGTTACTCATATGTGACTCATGACTCCAGAGCACAGTGTCCTTCGTGCTCGAATTATATGAATGAAAATGTAGATTTTGTAGACCCATCAAGCACAACAAATGCGGGCTCTTCCTCTGGTGAGGGAGGCTACGTGAAAGGAGTAGTTACATACAAGGTGATGGATGATCTAGTGGTGAAACCCATGTCCACCATCTCTAGTATCACTGCTTAACAGGTTTAATGTCAAAGATGTAGGCGCTCTTGAGGAGAAAGTGGTCGATTTGGGCATCGATGAGGTATGCCAATCATTCTTTTCTTTTTGGGCAAGAGTTCATTACTTATGTTTTGTTTATTTTTTCTTGGTTAATGTTTGTAGCATACATCACTCAACCATTTTGTGCAAGAGTGCATTTCTTAATAATAATCAACGCTTTTTGTTCTTTCCTTATGGTGAAATTTATTGCAAAATAACATTAAACTGGGGTATTAGTTGAAGGTATTCGAGTCCTAATTCCTAAACCAAGATATGAGAAAGAGATTGAAATTTGGAATTGATCACTGATCCATCTCAATCCAAGTCCAGGTCGTTAACGTTTCATGATATGTGATATTTGTTAGAATTATGTGGGTGGTAATTAAATTTACCATCTTCTAACAACTTAAACTTTAAAGAGAATAAGTAATTTAACAATGTGAACTACATACATAATTATCAAAAGTCATTAAATCTTTCGTCTAATACATACTAGTGTTGTGTGTCATTCAAATTCCATCTCGACTTGGTATAGTATATTGCTACAACAATGGAGTCAATCTATTCGAAATTCAAGTGCAATCATTTAACTTTAATTTCAATATTGAAAAATAAAATATTGTATTCCCACTGTTTCCTTTTAGGATCACTTGCTCATCTTTTAAAAGTGAAAGAAAAGAAAAAAGTTGCAAAGAAATGTAATATTGTGAAAGTAATTAATTTTTCTTCTTTTTGGAAAAAGATCTTTTCCATCTGCCTTTGAAATGTGTCAAATTCAAGTAAATATTTGTTATTTCACAAATTTAAGTGTGATTAATTATTATTTTTCTAATTAATTTATGTGGTTTGTTTTTATGGAGTGAAATTGCTCAAGACTTCTCTGCGGTCAAAGAATGTTTTGACTGATGTCTTCCTCCCAATGTTGAAAGTTGAAATAGAAAGTGTAATGTAACACGGAAGTGCAAGAGTTCTATGGCAATGCCATTTTTTTTTTTTTTTTTTTTTTTTTTTTTGTTGTTGCCTATATGTTTTAAATGTCGGTCAAATCTGGTGTGGCAATGTGAAGGGCAATATGCTCTCTCTATCTATTTGTGTGTGTGTTTTGTTGGAAGCTTGGTTAAGAAGAGTTATGTATCATAAAAACAATAATATGTAAGTGTATGTAAGCTTTTAAAAATTCTCTTAAAATTTGTTTAAGTAAAATTTTAGGGACAACTTTTATGCAATAACTTTTAATATAATGTTGAAGTTGTTGACTATAAGTAATGAGTTCATGTAAGAGTAATTGTCCACCACTTTCAGTTGATGTATCAAGAAGAATTTATTTAAATGCCATGAAATAAATCTATATGCAACCCATTTTTATACAAGTATGCTCATGTTTGAGTTGACAAACAATGTACATGGATCCTCTCCATTTACAAGTGAAATGAATAGTGTCCATTTGTAGGCCATGATTTAAAGTATAGTAAATTTAGGATCTAGATTATGCTAACTCATTTAGAAATTTATAACTCTAGTTTATTTAACCCTATTTTAATCATAGTTAAATTCAACCATAATTAAAATTCTAAATGAATTGGTACAATCTAAATCTTTAGATTTACTCATTTTAAGTGGGTTTCAATTATTTCAATTTTTAAAGACTCTGATAGTTAAATAAGATATTTGAAGTTCAATCCCTGCCTACACAAAAAACCGATTGGTATCTTAATCTAATAATAAAGAGTATCATCAAGAGCGGACGCTTTAAGTTGAAACTCTCTAAAAAAAAAAAAAAAATTTACACCATTTTAAATCATAGACTTTAATTGAATACTCTCTATTTTACTTAAAAATGGAAATGATCATTTTCCTGTCACCAAAGGGAGAAGACTTACTAGTCAATGGAAATTAAAGATGTATGAATTGTATTTAGGGTACATTTGATAGATTGTATCAGTCATTATATTAGAATATGTATTATAAGGAATAGAAGTTGTTGTAATGTAATACTTATTACTATTCATTTGTTTGATAATAACACAATAATAGAACCCTGAAAACAATGAAATAAAATTGGCTTTTCATTTGCTTGAAGTTATTACTACTCATAACTCTCGTTAATTTGTGGCAAAAATTGAAAGATTTTTCATTGAGAAAGTCTAAGTCCATGCATGCAGCAAATGATTATTTTACCGTTCTAGTTTGCCCAAGGTTCGTGAATCACGAGTGCCAAAGAAAAGGGTAGCTAAAGTAGGCACCTCCCAGACTGAATTCCACATAAAAAGGTAACAGCCAAGCCAAAGAAGCCACTAAACAATATAGACAATCCATTGAAAGTTCCATAACCCTTCACATATACCAAACATGGCTGTAAGCCTGAAACTATTTATAGACAATAACAGTCACCGAGTGCTTTATGCTGAAGCTGGCAAAGAATTCATCGACTTCCTCTTCACCATTCTTGCCCTGCCTGTCGCATTTTTCGTTCCGATTCTCAATCAGGAAATGGTGGGCAGCTTAGGAATCATTTACGAGAGATTTAAGAATTTTAGTCCTACTTATCTTCAACCATACGTGAACCAGTACTCTCTCATGTACCCCATAGTATATTTCCCTGGTAATGCTGGAGGCCCTCTCCAATTGCCAAGCGTTCAATCATCAACATCTAGAAAATTCTATACGTGTGTTGATGTTCACGCATTTGTCTTTGATTTTGGAGATCAACGGGTCATTAATAACAGCAGCGCATTGTGTCCTAAGTGTGGGAAATATATGGATAGGCTTGTTAATTTTGTAGACCGATCAATTGGAAACAAATCGTCCTCCTCTAATGAGGAAGGGTACGTGAAAGGGGTGGTTACGTACGTGGTGATGGATGATCTGGCGGTGAAACCATTGTCCAGATTTTCTATTAGTAGTCTGCTTAAGCAGTTTCAGGTCATGGAAATAGGGGCTCTTGTGGAGAAAGTGGTCCATTTGGGCAAGGATGAGGTGGGTCAGACATTCTTTCTTTCTGTGCGTGACTTCTTTGTCTTTTTTTTTTTTTTTTTTTTTTTTTTTTTCGCTCTTCAACTTTCTGTTCTCTCGTTATGGTGAATTTTACAGAATAAGCAGGCTGAGGGTAATATTTGTAGCTACACGAATCCTTATTCCTAAGCATGATATAATTAATTTTCTTTTTAGGTAGACATGCAAGTAGCAAGTGTATGATTTAGGAAGGAAAAATAAATAAAAAAAAACTTAATTTGGTTTCATATTGAAAAATGAGATATTATATCCGGGTAACCATGTTTTTACCATTGACTCATTGAGGTCACTTCTGTGTAATATATAAATATAAAATAACCAATTTTGATCCTTTTATCTTTGCCATTGCTAGGTTTTGAAATTACTGAAGGCTTCTATGCTATCAAACACTGTTCTCACTAACGTTCTCCTCACGTGGTCGAAATCGAAAGTAAAACAAGAGGTAGAAACCTCCTAATGATGTCCATTTTGAAACTGGAAAGGAAAGGAAGACCATGGGTTAAACAGCATTATGTTTCATATAAACGAGATAAAAGTGTAATGATTATTATAGAGGAATAGAATCAGTACTGCAAGGAATATAATTGGTGTAATGGAAATAAAATCGTTTGGATTTGTTGATGTAAGGTTGAATTTTATCAACCATTTTGTTGGCTTTATTACATGCCAATTTGCTTGTATTTCAGCACTCAGAAACCCTGTATTTAAGTAGGAATCATATAAGAGTAGTGTGTGAGAGAGTGTGAAGAAAGGCTCAAGACTGTGCAGCAGAACAGGGATTCGTGACTAGACCTCACGGGTGTATCGCAACTGTGAAGCCGCCAGATGTTGCACACAAGTGAAGCGTGTAGAAAAGAACTCGCGACTAGATCTCGCAGGTAGCTCGCGACTGGCAAGCCGCCAGAAACTGAACCGTCGTGCCAGCTGTTGCACTACAAGAAAAAAATTCCAGTCTGGCCGCTTAGTTAATTCGTGACTTGAACTCGCGACTTAGTCAAGTCACGAGGTCAAGTCGCCAGCCAGCTCTGTTTTGTAAAACTGACTCTTCGCATTCCTCTCTCATCCCAGTATAAATACCTTTTATACCTACGAAATGTAAAGAGCTTCTAGAGAGAATTTTGAGAAAAAAACCCTAGAGAAAAACAAAATTGACTCATCTACAATCTTCACAAAGAGACTTTTCAAATTCCTCTACCCTCACCCTCTCCATTGTTAGATTCTTAAGAGGTACATTATCCAAAACCTTTTCTCACCATACCTATATCTGTGAGAAGGCTTTTTGGTACTTTAGGAAGCAGTTAGGAAGGAATCAATTGATATTGGTTAATGCTATAGGCTATAGCGAAATCCAGGAAGCTAAAGAAGAAATAGGTTCGGCGTAACCTCATTGGAGTAGGAGCTTGGAGGGCTTAGGTACACTGTGTAGATTAGGCTTGGAAGGTCTACTGCTGTCTTTGTATCCCAACTACATTCTTTAGTGGATTATTGACTGCTTGGAGGGCGGCGGAAAAGTTTTACGCCGAGGGCTTCAGTTTCTTCTTCGATAACACATCGTTGTGTTGTCCTTGTGTTTGCATCTCTCTTCCCTTAATCTTTATCATTTAATTTTTGCTGTGGATGTGATTTTATTTGGTTTAGATTGTTTATCAATTCTGTTAAAAGCTTATGTTCATGTTCCGCACATAATTTGTTTGATATTAAGCTTGAATTGGTAATTTGTTTATTGGGGGTCTAAACATTCATAGTGTTTTATACACTATTTGAACTTTCAATTGGTATCAGAGCGGGTACACTTGTTATGGTTTAAATACCTAAGTGTGATCCTTGACCCCTTGTGTTTATTTGTCATGAATTGTAATTTGTATACTTCCTTGGTTGTTGATGATTGTAGCATACCACGTGTTTATGGAAATGCCTCTATGAGTGATAATCCTCATGATTGTGATGCTATGTTACATGAATCTTTGGATGTTGTTGATATTCCTAACATCAAACTCTTTAAGAAAAAGGCTAAGAAGTTTAATAAGGATTTGAGCAAGTTATTTTGTGAAAAGGATGATTTGATTGCTAAGCTCAATGAATCCAACAAATTGGTTGAGAAATATAAAAAACTCGCTGAAAATTCTCTTGAAAAATTGAAAGAGTTTGAATGTTTGAATATGGACTTGGATGCTAAACTTGTTTTGTCTAACAAACTTGTTGATGAGCTAAAATGTGTGTTAGAAATTTAGACCCCTTAAACCCAAACAGATTATCCTAGATATTTAGCCAAGTGATTAACTTAGGTAAATTAAGCAATTCTAGGTTAACACAAATATATCATATCATGCAAATATGCGGAAAATAAATAACACACGATATGATAACCCAGGAAACGAAACTGGTAAAAACCTGGGGAGGATTTAACATAGCTATCCTCAAGGTAAAAAGGAATTCACTATGAAAGAATTGAAGTTTACACAATAGCGACTTAAACCACTAACATCCTATTGCTACCTCGAGTAGGAAACTACTACCACGACCACGTGACAGCTCCGAGTCCACGGATTATTTCTTTCCTTGAATTCTCAGCAAAGCACAAGCACACCTACTTGTATATCTTAAAGCTCTTGATTTTGCAACTAAAAGATTACCAAGCTCTTGACATCAATCTTGAGATTGGAAACTCTAAGTGTATGTGAAGGTAAACACCTCTAGATCTCACAAATAAAATTCACAAACACAATATTTAGAACCCTAAAAACGTGGCTAGGGTTTTCTCTTTTATACTTAGGGCAAAACATAAAACCCTACACATTAAATGGACTAGGGCTGAGTTGGAAATTTTGCAGAAAAAAACATTCTGCACGACTTTCGATCGGTCAAGTCTAATTCTTGATCGATCGAGCCAGGCAGAAATGCACAGTAAATTCTATAGTAACTCGATTCCAACTTTACATGAAAACTCCATACTTTGAGCAAGTCTAAACAAGACTAAAACCGTTTTGATCATGGTTTGCCAACATTACAAAATGAAGTTCTAATACATTAGTTCCTAATTCTTAAAACCTAACAAACTCCCCCTTTGGCAATCCGTGACAAAACACAAACTTAACACAAAGCTCAAAGTTTACAAAATAAACAGCCCATTACAAAACAATAGCCACTAAACAAATTCAACCTAACTACTATCTATCAGTTGCAAAAGTAGACAACAATACGACTGAATCAACCTGTATATTCCTGTAACACTTAACAAACACATAAACGTATGTGTAGAAAGGAAAAACAGTAAAACTACAAATATGCAAACTAACTCTCCCCCTAAGTTAAATACATCAAAAAATAATTTCAACCCTCCCTAAACAGAACATTCTTGTATTTTCCATAAAAATTCCCACATATCATTGTATTTTCCACACAAATTCCCACATATCATCTAAAACTCCCCATTTTTGTCACGTATTGACAAAGATAACTCAAACAAAGAGTAACAACTCAACAGATAACAAGAGGAAATAGAGAATTAAGGGAACAAAAAACAATTTAACTCTATAAAAAATAGAGACAACTCCCCCTATGAAGAGCAACAACTCCCCCTATGGCCAACGAAGGTAAAAAAAAAAAAAAAAACTTTTCTCCCCCTATAAAAATAGGAAAAACAAAACAAGTTTTGGGAAAAATAGTTTTGGGGAAAATTTAAGAGATGGGGATAAATACAAACATAAAAACCTAAAAAAATTGAGTTGGGGATACACATGAAGAAAAATATTCTCTCTCTCAATAAATGCAAACTTGACACTATGTGACCCATAAATAGTTGCATGAGTAGAGAAAATATTTGCACGTTGATTATCCATCATATCTCTTAAGAAAAATATTTTCTGCAGTTCACACATCAAGAAAAATAGCATATACTAAAATGTACAAAGGACTCAAAAATCAATTAATCAATTTTTAAATCAAGTTGAGTATCTAATTTAGCAAAGTCTATGCATGTTATGTGTGAAAACAATGAGAGATATGAATGCAAAACTGCAAGATAGATACAAAAAAAATAATGCAACTCATGTGAATCCAAAACATAAATGATGCATGAAAAATATTTGGTCAAAAACTTAGAAACTGAAAATTTTTCAGTTTCGATCGATCGAGCATTGATCAAATACCAATCGAGTCAGATAGATTCAAACCAAAATTTTTATCTCAATTTCGATCGGTAGAGAGACAAATTTGATAGATCGAAATCTGGAAAACTTAAATTTTTGAAAAATAGTGCAATTTTATGCAGAATCTCCTCAAAGCACAATATTTCATGAATGAAATGCATGAGTATGAGACAAAAAGTTTTTCAAAAACACATGAATTTAACCCAAATCACTCAAAAACAAGTTTTTCAACCAATTTGACTCCAAAAACTCAAACATTAAACACATTTTGTACCAAAATCAAGGAACATATAATCTTGGATGGCCACAACAAAATCACACACAATAACATGTACAAAGTTTAGCAAAGAGTAACTTCTGTAGTGTGTACAACTAGCAAAAGCTTGAGATGCATGTGAGGTGATATGTGAATAGTGAGCAATCACAATTTCTACACAATTTATCACATACAATTAAGAGAGATTATCACCTAAAGAGTTACATCATATAACTCTCACATCTCCTAGAATAAAAGCTTGTAATCATGTAAGTTTCTTGATTTGCCTCATAATATACACACCAATTTTATTTAATTTGAATTCATTATAGCCCAATAATGTACACACCAATTTTAATATTTTAACTGAGGCTACACCTTATGTTCTTTTTGTGCATGTGCTACACTTTCTCGAGCACAAAATCTTATGATATGCACTAAGGTATTCATGATTGGCTAATAAACAATGGTGAGATGGTTATTTATGCCTTTCTCAATAAGTTCAAGTCTGTCAAAAAAAAACATATGACTTCAAGATCAAGGTCATGTGATCAAAAACCATAAGCATCTTTCCACACAACATGCACTACAAAACTCACACTAGTAGCGTGCAATAAAGAAGCTCATCAAAGCTAAACAAGGTACATAAACATTGCTGAGAATTCAAGGAAAGAAGTAGTCTGTGGTCTCGGAGCTGTCACGTGGTCATGGTAGTAAGTTTCTTGCAGGCAGGTAGCAATAGGATGTTAATGGTCTAAGTCTCTATTGTGTAAACTTCAATTCTTTCATAGTGAATTCGTTTTACCTTGAGGATAGTTAGGTTAAATCCTTCCCAGGTTTTTACCGGTTTGGTTTCCTGGGTCATCATATCATGTGTTCTTTATTATTCCGCACTTTTACATGATATGATATATTTGTGTTAACCTAGATTTGTTTAATTTACCTAAGTTAATCACTTGGCTAATTATCTAGGTTAATCTGTTTGGGTTTAAGGGGTCTAAACTTCTTACAGTACCCTTGCTTTGTAGCTAATACTTTTAGTTAATGTTTTGCATTTCCTTAAGTACATTACTATTGTGCCCTTTGTTGGATTTTTATCCTTAATGCAATTACCTTGTGTTGTTGCATTGGTTGAGTGTTGGACGTGCAATTGATCCTTTGCATTGAGCTTATTAGCTTGCATGTCTGGATGTTCATTCCATGTGTGAATGAAAATTGTGATCACTATTTATAGTAATTTTTTTTTTGGGTCAACTCTTGCTTTATTGCTTTAATCCGTTTTTGCTTGATCGCATTATGCTTGCTTCATGTGCAATACAAGTTTTTCTGCATACAATAATCTTATTGTGTGGTTGCTTCTCAAGAGATACTTGTACTTATGATTCAAGAGCTTCACAGATTCTAGAGTTAGGTGTGAGTGAGTTTTGTTCAGCTGTTCCCAACTCACGCGTTAAGCCTAGAGTTTGTTGTAGGGTTTTGTCACGGAATAGCCAAAGGGGAGATTGTAAAGTTGAATTTTATCAACCATTTTGTTAGCTTTATTCCGTGCCAATTTGCTTGTATTTCAACACTTAGAAACTCTGTATTTAGGTGGGAATCATGTAAGGGTAGTGTGTGAGAGAGTGTGAAGAAATGCTCAAGACTGTGCAGCAGAACTGGGACTCGCGATTGGATCTCGCGGGTGTATTCCGACTGTCAAGCTGCTAGATGTTGCACACGAGTGAAGCGTGCGGAGAAGAACTCACGACTGGATCTCGCGACTGGATATCGCAGGTAGTTCGCGACTGGCAAGCCGCCAGAAACTGAACCTGTCGTGCCAGCTGTTGCACTACAGGACAAAAATTCCAGTCTGGCCGTTTAGTTAGTTCGCAGCTTGAACTCGCGACTCAGTCAAGTCGCAAGGTCAAGTCGCCAGCCAGCTCTGTTTTGGAAAAACTGACTCTTCGCATTCCTCTCTCACCCCAGTATAAATACCCCTTATACCCACAAAATGTAGAGAGCTTCCAGAGAGAATTTTGAGATGAGAAACCCTAGAGAAAAATAAGATTGACTCATCCACAATCTTCACAAAGAGACTCTTCAAATTCCTCTACTTTCACTCTCTCCATTGTTAGATCCTTGAGAGGTACATTACCCAAAACCTTTTCTCACCATACCCATATCTGTGAGAAGGCTTTTTGGTACTTTGGGAAGCAGTTAGGAAGGGACCAATTGATATTGGTTGATACTATGGGCTATAGCGGAATCCGGGAAGCTAAAGAAGAAATAAGTTTGGCGTAACCTCGTTGGAGTAGGAGCTTAGAGGGCTTAAGTACACTGGATAGATTAGGCTTGGAGGGTCTACTGCTATCCTTGTATCCCAATTACATTCTTTAGTGGATTATTGACCGCTTGGAGAGCGGCGGAGAGGTTTTACGCTGAGGGCTTCGGTTTCCTCTTCGATAACACATCGTTGTATTGTCCTTGTGTTTGCATCTCTCTTCCCTTAATCTTTGCCATTTAATTTCTGCTGTGGATGTGATTTTATTTGGTTTAGATTGTTTATCAATTCTGTTATAAGATTATGTTCATGTTCCGCACATTATTTGTTTGATATTAAGCTTGAATTAGTAATTTGTTTATTGGGGGTCTAAACATTCATAGTATTTTATACACTATTTGAACTTTCAGTTAACATAAGGACGAAATCTATCTTCTACAATTTGGTATGGTATAATACGGTGGTGAAATTACATTATATTTTAATCAAATTTATTAAAATATTTTCTTTCTTAACATTCTATTATTTATACACTGACCATTATATATCATTAAATACTAGTATGTAATTAAAGATTGAATATAAAAAAAAAGACTATAAAATTAGATACTAGTTTTTCAAAAAAAAAAAAAATACACAGCAAACTTTAGTATTCTGTAACATCCTATATCCCTTCCTGACCCAAAGGTCTCCACAAAATCAAGTTTTACGTAAATTAAACTATCCTATATATAACCCTCTCACACTATGAGAGGGTAACTTTTATTAGAAGGATTTGGTAATCTTTAGTTGGTTTTTCTTTGTGATTACTTTTTATTTTTATCATTTAGTTACATTTCTCGTGCAACTATGTCAGCAATATGCGCTTGTACTTTTTATTATTAAGGATTTGTTAATTTTTAATTGATTTTTCATTGTAATTTATTTTATGTTAATAATGTAGGACAAGACGGGACACTACCCTTGTCGCTCAAATTATACAGCCTTCTACCCACTTTCTCAAGCTAATTAGGCAAATACCTCCTCTTTTGTAACTCGATTTTCTAAAAATCGAGTTAAAAAAAAATTCTAGAGCCCTATAGTGGTGTTTTAAGAAGCTTATAATGACGTTTTAAGAACTTATAGTGGTGTTTTGGAATTCGAGCTTCATGAACTTGAGTTATAGGTATTTGTTTTTTTTTTTTTTTTGCCTATAACTCGAGTGTATGGAGCTCGAGTTCTAAAATGCCACTATAGGTACTTAAAACGTCACTATTGGCTTTTTAAAAACGCTACTATAGGGCTTAACTCGATTTTGAGAAAATCGAGTTACAAAAGAGGGGCATTTTCCTAATTAATTTGGAAAAAAGGGCAAAAACCTGTATAATTTGTGCGAAAAGGGCAGTTGCCCATTTTCCTCTTCTTTGTGTGTGTGTTTGTTCCTCAAAAAACACATACATTCAACTGTAAGTTAAAAATATTGTACTAAGCACATGGTGCATTCAACCACATAATCAAAATATGACACAACAAATCAATTAGTCCATGAATTATTCATATAATCATATTTTTTGCTCAGTCCTACAACTAAAATACTTCCTAAGAATAATAAATGGATTGTGTTGATTAATACACACTTTAGCTGAAGTAGATAACATACCAACAATACCTAAAAACAACCATGGCATACATAGCTAGTAAAAAAGAATAACGCCAAAAGAATTAAGAAACATCGTATTGATTCTAAACTAAGTAGACATGTTTATTGTTGAGTGTGCATATTAAAAAGAACAAGTGTGTAATCCCGTGCATATGCACGGGTCCATTTAAAAACAATCACAATTACATATAATATATATATATATATATATATGATTTGAAATTTAATTGGATCTAGACTCTTCGATTTTTTTCCCCAATAATTAACTTGCCACAAAAATTAACAAATTAGATGAGATACATGACACAAAATTGAACTCCAATTAAAATTCAATCTAAAATCTAATTGAATTTAGACCTTTTAATTTTTGCACCTAATAATTCACTTGACACAAAAATTTAAAAATTAAATGACATGTGACACAAAATTATACACCAGTTTAGAATTTAATTAAATTTTCTCTCCGCTTTAGCTATTAATATATATATATGACTTATAAATTTGAATTATTTTAGTTATATGATTATGTTTTTTATGGTTTATTATATTGAACTCCTTGTTTTCTATATTAAATTAATTAATTTGGCACAAAAATTTAAAATTTTAGATTAGATGGGAAACGTGGCGCAAAATTAAATTCTAATTGAAATTCAATTTTTACTTATGTTAGTTCGTTTAGACCCCTGTAAAACTAGATTTTTTAACCTAATTAATTAACCAAGTGAATACTTAGGTTTATTATTCAGATCTAGGTTAAAACAATAACAATCATATCAAGTAAAGCAGCGGAAAAATAAATAACACAACGATATGATGACCCAGGAAAACCAAACCGGTAAAAAATCTGGGGAGGATTTAACCTAGCTATCCTCAAGGTAAAATAGCAAATCCACTAGAAAGAATCGAAGTTTACACAATAGCGACTTAGACCACTAACATCCTATTGCTACCCAAGTGTAGGAAACTTACTACCACGACCCCATGATAGCTCCGAGATCCACGGACTCCTTTTTTCTTTAATCTTTGCAAAACACAAACACCACCATTTGTGACTTTGAGATCTCACTCAAAGGTTTAGCAACACAAACTCTCCTGTTTGTGACTCCAAGACCACCCTTGAAGGTTTAGATCATCAGCACCTTTGATGACTAGAGAAGGCAGCAACTTCAGCAATACCGGATCTTGAGATTCTTCAAGGAACAACACCGGTAGAAGTTATAAGAGAGGTTTTAGGAACAAAACCCTAAATACAAAAGAGGTACACTCTTCTCTCTCTAAAAAGCCCTTATAAAAACGTGCTTAGGGTTTCCTTTATATAGTGGGAGAAGTAGATTTGAAACCCTAATCCTTTATGGGCTAAAACTGTTGTTTGGGCCAACTTAAAATTCTGCAGATACGATTCTCGATCGATCGAGCCTGTCTTTCGATCGATCGAACCAGGAAGATTCTGAAATCTTCTTTCTGCAGCTTGTATGTTCTTGTGTGCTCACGATTTGCCAATTATTCTAAGCTTTTAGAACCTAACAATCTCCCCATTTGGCAATTCGTGACAAAACTTTCATACAAAATGAAATGTTAAAATACAAGAACAACCCAATACAATAAAATGCTCAATTACATTACAAATCCCAATCTAAGACTCATAACCTAGAAGTTGCCAAGAAGAGGTAAAAGGTCTTGATCAGAATGCACCTGTCTTTCCTGAAACACTCAACAAACACATCACCGCATGTGTGGAAAGAAAGACATATAAACAATAATATGAAATAAATATAAAAACAAAAATAATTTCTAACTCTCCTCCTAAGTTAGATACATCAAAAAGTTTTTATATTCTCTCATTTTCAATTTCCCATTTTCAAAAAGAATTTTATCTCCCCCTAAACAAGACAAACAGGCTTCCCAACATTTCATCTATTTCTCCCCCTTTTTGTCACGTATTGACAAATACAACTCAAAGAGTAAACATGAGAGAAAACAGAGAACCAAGGGAACATAAAACAAATTAGCTCTATAGAAAATAGAGGCAACTCCCCCTATAAAGAGCAATAACTCCCCTTATGAACAACAAAGGTTAAAAAAAAAACTTTTCTCCCCCTATAAAAATAGGAAAAACAAAATAAGTTTTGAGAAAAACAGTTTTGGGGAAAATTTAGGAGGTGGGGATAAATAAAAAACACACAAACCAAAAAAAATTAAGTTGAGAATACACATGAAGAAAAATATTCTCTCTTTCAATAAATGCAAACTTGACACTATGTGACCCATAAATAGTTGCATGAGTAGAGAAAATATTTGCACATTATTATCCATCATATCTCTTAAGAAAAATATTTTCTGCATTTCACACATCAAGAAAAAATAGCATATACTAAAATGTACAAAGGACTCAAAAATTAATCAATCAATTTTTAATTCAAGTTGAGTACCCAATTTAGCAAAGTGTATGCATGTTATGTGTGAAAACAATGAGAGATATGACTGCAAAACTGCAAGAAAAACAATGCAACTCATGTGAATCCTAACCATAAATGATGCATGAAAAAATTTGGTCAAAAACTCTAAAAACTGAAAATTTTTCAGTTTCGATCGATCGAGTATCGATCAAATACCAATCGAGTCAGACAGAATCAAACCAAAATTTTTATCGCAATTTCGATCAGTCGAAAAACACCCTCGATCGGTCGAAATTCTGGAAAACTCAAATTTTTGAAAAACAGAGCAATTTAATGCAGAAACTCCTCAAAGCATAGTATTTCATGAATGAAATGCATGAGTATGAGACTGAAAGTTTTTTCAAAAACACTTGAATTCAACCCAAATCTTTCAAAAACAAGTTTTTTTAATCAATATGACCTTAAAACTCAAATTTTGCATTAAAATCAAGGAACACATAATCTTGGATGGCCACAACAAAATCACACACAATAACATGTACAAAGTTTAGCAAAGAGTAACTTTGTGTAGTGTGTGCAACTAGCAAAAGCTTGAGAGACATGTGAGGTGATATGTGAATAGTGATCAATCACAAAGTCTATAAAATTCATCACATAATTTTGAAAGTGACTATCACCTAAAGAGTTACATCATATAACTCTCACATCTCCTAGAATAAAAGCTTGCAATCATGTAAGTTTCTTAATTTGCCTCATAATGTACACACCAATTTTAATTAATTTGAATTCATTATAGCCCAATAATGTACACACCGATTTTAGCGTTTAAACCGAGGCTACACCTTATGTTCTTTTTGTGCATGTGCTACACTTTCTCGAGCACAAAATCTTACGATATGCACTAAGGTGTTCATGATTGGCTTGAAAACAGTGGTGAGATGGTTATTTATGCCTTTCTCAATAAGTTCAAGTTCAACAATCAAAGGCATGTGATTTCAAGATCAAGATCATGTGATCAAAAACTACAAACATCTTCCCACACAACATGCACTACAAAGACTTCAGCCAGTAAAGTGCAATAAATAAGCTCATTCAAGCTAAACAAAGTACATAAACATGTTATGTAAAGATAATATGGCCAACCTTAATTATAAATCCAAGATATATAATACAAAACACAAAAATATTTTTTTTTGTTTTAAAAAAATTTATGACTTAAAACAAAAAGCACACATTATGCTAAATGAACAAAGATGCAAATGCAATACATGACAGTGTTTAACTAAGCTATAGAGGGTACACAAACAAGAAATATCAATTTCTTAATTAACCCATGAGTACATGTACAAACTAGTACATACTCAACCAGAATAAAAAAATAGCTTATCACTTATAGAACACATGCTATTCAAGTTTCTCCACAATGTCAAGCATGTTCTAAATCAAGAGAGAGATATCATAATCTATGTAATCCTCAAGAAAAATAAAACTAGACACAAAATAAAATATTTTTGTCTTTTTGAAATTTTTCAATGTTTTTGGATTTTTTTTTAAATAAAAAAAAACAACCTAAAAAAAACAAAATAACCAAAAACAAAAACAAAATATGTCCACAAATAATTGAAATAATTAAAATAGGGACAAGTCAGCAACACTCACCTTAGAGAATCTTTTCTCACCCATATAGCACGAGTCTTCGGCTTTGTAGGTGAAAATCCATGTGAAGCAGAGTGTATTTGAGGGATTACACCAATCTTCTGAAAAAGACTAAAATCCTGCAATTTCCTTTCACAAGCCAACAAGCTTAAATTTTTCAAAAGCATATAAAACAATTTATATGGACTTATGGCAGGAGAAATATCATCACATATCCTAGATTGTAACACAGAATTTTTAAATTTCAATTTATGACAATTAGGACGAATGTGACCAGAAACACCACAATAGTGACAAACAGGAACAAATTTAGGAACATCAGTATTCCTAACAACAAATCTAGTCTCAGATTTTGGTTTTTGCCTCAACAAAGAACAATTTGGTCTAATATGACCAACAACACCACAAAGGTGACAAGTAGGCATAAAAACAGATTTCTTATTCTCTCTAACAGTAGGTTTAGACTTAGGTTTAGAAACTTTAGCGTCTACATCAGAACTTTTACCTTTGTCTAACCTAGCAAAATAAGCCTTTTCTTTATTATTCTTCTTGAAATGAGGGATATAAACTTTTTCAGTTTTAGGCTTAAGAGAAACAGAAACACTTCTGTTATCAACAGCAGGCTTGGTACTAGTCAAATTTTCAATTTTAGCTTTAGATTCAGCTAACTCTTGTTCCAAGCTTTTCATCTTCTCATCTTGAGAGGAAATTTGACTTCTCAAAAATTCATTCTTTTTATTAAATTCATCTAATCTAACAATCAATTCCTCTTTTTCAAGATTAGCCAATTTTAACTCTTCCTTGAATTTTTTAGCAATTCTCATAGTTTTCAATAATTCCTTACGAAGAGTTTCACAGGCATCAAAAAGATCAACAGAAACAATAGTGTCCTTTTTATTCACATCATCACAATCAAAAACAGTAAGACTCTTAAAATTATCCATGATAACAAGGATCAAGGATCAACTCTTAGATCAAAGGATCTACAACAGAAGAGCTACCCGCTCTGATACCACTTGTTAGTTCGTTTAGACCCCTGTAAAACTAGATTGTTTAACCTAATTAATTAACCAAGTGAATACTTAGGTTTATTATTCAGATCTAGGTTAAAACAATAACAATCAAAGTAAAGCAGCGAAAAAATAAATAACACAACGATATGATGACCCAGGAAAACCAAACCGGTAAAAAACCTGGGGAGGATTTAACCTAACTATCCTCAAGGTAAAATAGCAAATACACAATAGCGACTTAGACCACTAACATCCTATTGCTACCCAAGTGTAGGAAACTTACTACCACGACCCTATGATAGCTCCGAGATCCACGGACTCCTTCTTTCTTTAATCTTTGCAAAACACAAACACCACCGTTTGTGACTTTGAGATCTCACTCAAAGGTTTAGCAACACAAACTCTCCTATTTGTGACTCCAAGACCACCCTTGAAGGTTTAGATCATCAGCACCTTTGATGACTAGAGAAGGCAGCAACTTCAGCAATACCGGATCTTGAGATTCTTCAAGGAACAACACCGGTAGAAGTTATAAGAGAGGTTTTAGGAACAAAACCCTAAATACAAAAGAGGCACACTCTTCTCTCTCTAAAAAGCCCTTATAAAAACGTGCTTAGGGTTTCCTTTATATAGTGGGAGAAGTAGATTTGAAACCCTAATCCTTTATGGGCTAGAACTGTTGTTTGGGCCAACTTAAAATTCTGCAGATACGATTCTCAATCGATCGAGCCTGTCTTTCGATCGATCGAACCAGGCAGATTCTGAAATCTTCTTTCTGCAGCTTGTATGTTCTTGTGTGCTCACGATTTGCCAATTATTCTAAGCTTTTAGAACCTAACAACTTAAATTAATCAATTGACACAAAATTCTAAAATTTAGGTTAGATGAGACGTGTAACATAAAATTAGACACTAATTAAATTCTAATTTGAAATTTAATTAGATTTTCTCTCTGCTTTAACTATTATTATATATATAGATAACACCAAAAGAATATCATTTTGATTTAAATAAATAAAAAAGGGTCCCTCATCTTCAACTTTTATATATGTATGTGTGTATGTATGTATAAAGTAATTTTTTCCATTTGAGAAATCATTTAGTTGTAGATTTCTTTTTTATTGAGAAGTCTTTGCACGGATTTTACTTATTCTATATAAATGTAAGAATTGAAGTTGGAAGCCTAAGCCCACTTAGATTAATGATGCCTTGCACTTCAACCCAAGCCCAAACAATAGAATTATTTTAATGTTGAGATGGGAAGATAATCACGATACAGTTGTACATTAAGTTTCGAGCTAATGATGCAGGTCACAATTAAGGAGGAACAAGAGTCAAATAAGTAAAAAAGCTATCCTCGGTCTTTCCCGAGGATGTGTTCTTGTATAAATCTTTCTTAGGTTTTATTAATTTGTATACTGTTCTTTCCTCTTTCTTCTTGTATTTTTTCCAAAAAGTCCCTTTCTTTTAGAACTCCTTTCTTCTTATATACCCTACTTCTTTACATCATGACCTTCCACGTGTACGTTCCAAAACTCTCACTTTAATACCTGTCCCATCAAGACTCTGCTGAAGGTGGTAGAAGGGGTTGCTAACTGTGAAAATACTGCACAGGTGTCACCTCTTCATTAATGCAACGAATAAGTTTTCTACAGAACATTCAATGCTAGGGTGGTAGGTATACCCTTTTAGGTAACTTCCTACAGTTCCACTATTTCTCCCTCAGAGTGTTACCTCTCCTTCTTGGGCGCTCGTAAGACCTCATGCCTCATTACCATCCTCTATTCAGGTAGACCACTTCCTCGGATTTGAGGCACTTTACAAATGGTTTGGTGAGGAACGTCACGGTCCTCGGACACCCCACAATATATATATATATATATATTTATTTATATATATTTATATATATCTTGAAGGTATAATCAACCTCATGTAATTCATTTTAAAGTAATTACATTAAATAAAATGAGTAAATTTCCCTAAGGTACATTTGTGTATTTATATTCTACATGTTTAGAAAGAATTTCATTTAAATTTAGTCCAACCGAAGTAGATCGAGATGCTACATTAATGTGTTTCAACAGGGGCGTAGTAACAATAAATGTTATGCTTAATATTTTAGATATTATGAGATTAAGTTCTTTTTTTTTTTTTTTAATAAGTTTATATTTGGAATAGGATCTCTCAATCTAAATCTAACTTTTTCCATTATGTAAGTGCACAAATATGGATTGAAATGAACCGAATTGATCGAAATGAACACAAATGAATTGAATTGGACTAAATAAGACCAAATGGACCAAACAGAACCAAATAGGACCAAACTGAACTAAATTGGACCGAATAAAACCAAATTGGACTAAATAAGACCTAATGGACAGAAGAGGACCAAAATGGATTGAATGGACTGAATAAGACCTAAGTGGACCAAATAAGACCAAATTGGACTGAAGTGGACAGAATGGACTGAATAGTACCAATGTGGACCGAATAGAACCAAAGTAGATAGAATGGATTGAATAGGACTAAAGTGAATAGAATGGATTGAATAAGACCAATGTGGATCGAATAAGTCCAAATTAGACAAAATGTACTGAATGGGACCAAAGCAGACCAGATAGAACCAAATGGAACTAAATAGGACCAAATTTGACTGAATAGAACTAAATGAAATTGAATAAGACCAAATACGACCAAAGTCGACAAAATGGACGAAATATGACCAATGTGGACTAAATTCAACCGAATATAACCAACGTGGACAAAATAGGACTGAATGGACCGAAAAAGACTGAATGGACCGAATAGGACCAAAGTGGACAAAATGGACCAAATAGAACCAAAATGGAATGAATGCAGTCCAAAATGATTGTGCTTTAACTCCAATTGGCTTCTCAATTGCTTAAAGTTATTGCTACTCATAACTCTCTCATCAAATTTTAGCGAAAATTGAAAGGAATTTCAATTGAGAAAGTCAAGAGTTCCATCTCCCATCGTCCCATACATGCAGCAAATGATTAATTTACCGGTTCCAATTCCTAAGTGTACACAGTACATGAATCATGAGTACCAATGAAAAGGGAATCTAAAGAATCCCAGAGTGAATTCCATATATAAAGCTAACAGCCATGGCAAAGAAGCTACTTGACATAGAGAATCCATTCCAAGTCCTATAATCATTCACATACCAAACATGGCTGACACTAAGGTTAGCTTGAAGCTATTTATAGACAAAAAGAGTAACCGAGTGCTCTTTGTTGAAGTAGCTAGGCAAGGAATTCATCGACCTCCTCTTCAACATTCTCATTCTTTCAGTTGGAATTTTCATTCCGCTTCTCAAACAAGAAATGGTTGGCAGCTTGGAAAACATTTACAACAGCGTTAACAGTTTTAAGTATTACTGACCTTAAACCAAAGGTGCATGAGTCTCTCCTAAGGCCAAAAGTGTACTTCTCTAGTAGTACTGGATTTCCTCTCCAATTGCCAACCATTCAATCATCAAAATACAGGAAATTCTATAAGTGTTAGGTTCTAAAAGTTTAGAATAATTGGCAAATCGTGAACACAAACTTGTCTAGATATAGATCTTAGAGTCTATAGGTTTTATTAAACAATGCTCAAGGTGATTCAAGTCAAGATTCAAGAACATGTAAACTACAGAAAGAAGAATTCAGAAATTGTCTGGTTCGATCGATCGAGAAATAGGCTCGACCGATCGAAAGTCGTATTTGCAGAATTTTAAGTTGGCCCAAATAGCAGTTCGAGCCCATTAAGGATTAGGGTTTCAGATCTACTTCTCCCACTATATAAAGGAAACCCTAAGCACGTTTTTTATAAGACTTTTTAGAGAGAGAAGAGTGTGCCTATTTTGTATTTAGGGTTTTGTTCCTAAAAAGATCTCTTATATCTTCTATTGGTGTTGTTCCTTGAAGAATCTCAAGATCCGGTATTGTTGAAGTTGCCGCCTTCTTTTGTCAGCAAAGGTGTTGATGATCTAAACCTTCAAGGGTGGTCTTGGAGTCACAAAAAGGAGAGTTTGTGTTGCTAAACCTTTGAGTGGGATCTCAAAGTCACAAGCGTGGGTGTTTGTGTTTTGCAAAGGTCAAGGAAAGAAGTAGTCCGTGGACTCGAAGCTGTCATGTGGTCGTGGTAGTAAGTTTTCTACTCGAGGTAACAATAGGATGTTAGTGGTCTAAGTCGCTATTATACAAACTTCAATTCTTTCTGGTGGATTTGTTGTTTTACCTTGAGGATAGCTAGGTTAAATCCTCCCTAGGTTTTTTACCGGTTTGGTTTTCCTGTGCCATCATATCATTGTGTTCTTTATTTTTCCGCTGCTTTACATAATATGATTGTATTTGTGTTAACCTAGAATTGCTTAATTTACCTAAGTTAATCACTTGGCTAAATATCTAGGTTAATCTGTTTGGGTTTAAGGGGTCTAAACTTCTAACAAGTGGTATCAGAGCGGGTAGCTTTTGTGTTAGATCTTTTAATCTAAGAGTTGATCCTTGATCCCTGTTATCATGGATAATTTGAAGTGTCTTTCTGCTCATGTTTGTGATGATTTGAATAAAAAGGATACTGTTGTTTCTGTTGATCTTTTTGATGCCTGTGAAACTCTTCGTAAGGAATTATTGAAAACTATGAGAATTGCTAAGAAATTAAAGGAATAGTTAAAATTGGCTAATCTTGAAAAAGAGGAATTGATTGTTAGATTAGATGAATCTAATAAAAAGAATGAATTTTTGAGAAATCAAATTTCCTCTCAAGATGAGAAGATGAAAAGCTTGGAATAAGAGTTAGTTGAATCTAAAGCTAAACTTGATAATTTGACTTGTACCGAGCTTGCTGTTGTTAACAGAAGTGTTTTTGGTTCTCTTAAGCCTAAAGCTGAAAAAGTTTATATCCCTCATTTCAAGAGGAATAATAAAGAAAATGCTTATTTTGCTAGGTTAGACCAATGTAAAAGTTCTGATGTAGACGCTGAAGTTTCTAAATCTATGTCTAAACCTACTGTTAGAGAGTATAAAAAATCTGTTTTTGTGCCTACTTGTCACGTTTGTGATGTTGTTGGTCATATTAGACCAAATTGTTCTTTGTTGAGGTAAAAACCAAAATCTGAGACTAGATTTGTTGTTAGGAATACTGATGTTCCTAAATTTGTTCTTGTTTGTCACTTTTGTGGTGTCTCTAGTCACATTCGTCCTAATTATTATAAATTGAAATTTAAAAATTCTGTATTTCAATCTAGGATATGTGATAATATTTCTCCTGCCATAAATCCATATAAATTCTTTCATTTTCTTTTGAAAATTTTGAGCTTGTTGGCTTGTGAAAGGAATTTGCAGGATTTCAGTGTTTCTCAGAAGATTGGTGTAATCCCTCAAACACACTCTGCTTCACATGGATTTTTACCTACAAAGCCGTTTCACCTACAAAGCTGAAGACTCGTGCTATATGGGTGAGAAAAGATTCTCTAAGGTGAGTGTTGTTTACTTGTCCCTGATTTAATTCTTTCAATTGTTTGTGGATATGTTTTGTTTTTGTTTTTGGTTGTTTTGTTTTTTAGGTTGTTTTTTTATTAAAAAAAAATCCAAAAACATTGAAAATTTTCAAAAAGAAAAAATATTTTATTTTGTGTCTAGTTTTATTTTTCTTGAGGATTACATAAATTATGATATCTCTCTCTTAATTTAGAACATGCTTGATATTGTGGAGAAACATAAAAAGTATGTATTCTATAAGTGCTAAGCTATTTTTTGATTTTGTTTGAGTATGTACTAGTTTGTACATGTACTCAAGGGTTAATTAAGAAATTGATATTTCTTATTTGTATACCCTCTATAGCTTAGTTAAGCACTGTCATGCATTGCATTTGCATTTTTAATCATTTAGCATAATGTGTGCTTTTAGTTTTGGTCATAAAAATTTTTTTTAACAAAAAAGATTTTTATGTGTTTTGTATTATATATCTTGGATTTATAATTAAGGTTGGCCATATTATCTTTACATAACATGTTTATGTACCTTGTTTAGCTTGGATGAGCTTATTTATTGCACTTTACTAGCTGAAGTCTTTGTAGTGCATGTTGTGTAGGAAGATGTTTATGGTTTTTGATCACTTTGTCTTGATCTTGAAGTCACATACTTTTGATTGTTGGACTTGAACTTATTGAGAAAGGCATAAATAACCATCTCACCACTGTTTATTAGCCAATCATGAACACCTTAGTGCATATCATATGATTTTGTGCCCGAGAAAGTGTAGCACATGTACAAAAAGAATATAAGGTGTAGCCTCTGTTAAAATGTTAAAATTGGTGTGTATATTATTGGGCTATAATAATTTCACAATTCAAATAAAATTGGTGTGTACATTATCCCGGCTTTGTTAATAAGTTTCTGATCAATTAAAACTGGTATTAATTATAAGGCAAATCAAGAAACTTACATGATTGCAAGCGTTTATTCTAGGAGATGTGAGAGTTATATGATGTAACTCTTTAAGTGATGGTCTCTTTCAAATTCATGTGATGAATTTTGTAGAAATTGTGATTGATTTCTGTTCACATATCACCTCACATGTTTTTCAAGATTTTGCTAGTTGCACACACTACACAAGTTACTCTTTGCTAAACTTTGTACATGTTATTGTGTGTGATTTTGTTGTGGCCATCCAAGATTATATGTTCCTTGATTTTGATGCAAAATTTGAGTTTTGAGGAAAAATTGGTTCATAAACTAGTTTTTGATAGAGATCTGGGTTGAATTCATGAGTTTTTGAAAAACTTTTAATTTCATACTCATGCATTTCATTCATGAATCACTATACTTTGAGGAGTTACTGCATTAAATAGTTCTGTTTTTCAAAAATTTAATTTTTTCATATTTTCGATCGATCGAATCTGTTTCTCGACCGATCGAAATTGCGATTAAAATTTTTGGTTTGAATTGGTTTGACTCGATTGGTATTCGATCGATGTTCGATCGATCGAAACTGAAAATTTTTCAGTTTTTAAAGTTTTGACCAAATTTTTTTTATGCATCATTTATGTTTAGGATTCACATGAGTTGCATTGTTTTTCTGTATCCATCTTGCAGTTTTGCAGTCATATCTCTCATTGTTTTCACACATAACATGCATACACTTTGCTAAATTGGGTACTCAACTTGAATTAAAAATTGATTGATTAATTTTTGAGTCCTTTGTACATTTTAGTATATGCTATTTTTCTTGATGTGTGAACTGCAGAAATTTTTTTCTTAAAGAATTTTGATGAATAATAATGTGCAAATATTTTCTCTACTCATGCAATTGTTAAGGATCACATAGTGTCAAGTTTGCATTTATTGAAAGAGAGAATATTTTTCTTCATGTGTATCCTCAACTTATTTTTTTTAGGTTTGTGTGTTTTTTATTTATCCCCACCTCCTAAATTTTCTCCAAAACTGTTTTTCCCAAAACTTGTTTTGTTTTTCCTATTTTTATAGGGGGAGAAAAGTTTTTTTTAACCTTTGTTATTTATAAGGGGAGTTGTTGCTCTTCATAGGGGGAGTTATCTTTTTTTTTTTTCTATAGAGCTAAACTGTTTTATGTTCCCTTGGTTCTCTTTTTTCTCTCATGTTTACTCTTTATTTGAGTTGTCTTTGTCAATACGTGACAAAAAGAGGGAGAAATAGATGAAATGTGGGAATCCTGTTTGTCTTGTTTAGGGGGAGAATATAAAAACTTTTTGATGTATCTAACTTAGGGGGAGAGTTAGAATTTATTTGTGTTTTTATATTTCTGTTTCATATGATTGTTTATATGTTTTTCTTTCCACACATGCGGTGATGTGCTCTTTTGAGTGTTTTCAGGAAAGACAGGTACATTCTGATCAAGACCTTTTACCTCTTCTTGCAACTTCTAGGTTAAGAGTCTTAGATTAGGATTTGTGATGTAATTGGGCATTTTATTATATTGAGTTGTTCTTGTATTTAAGCATTTCATATTGTATGAAAGTTTTGTCACGAATTTCCAAAGGGAGAGATTGTTAGGTTCTAAAAGTTTAGAACAATTGGCAAATTGTGAACACAAACTTGTCTAGATATAGATCTTAGAGTCTATAGGTTTTATTAGACAATGCTCAAGGTGATTCAAGTCAAGATTCAAGAACATGTAAGCTGTAGAAAGAAGAATTCAGAAATTGTCTGGTTCGACCGATCGAGAAACAGGCTCGACCGATCGAAAGTCGTATCTGTAGAATTTTAAGTTGGCCCAAACAGCAGTTCAAGCCCATTAAGGATTAGGGTTTCAGATCTACTTCTCCCACTATATAAAGGAAACCCTAAGCACGTTTTTTATAAGGCTTTTTAGAGAGAGAAGAGTGTGCCTATTTTGTATTTAGGGTTTTGTTCCTAAAAAGATCTCTTATATCTTCTATCGGTGTTGTTCCTTGAAGAATCTCAAGATCTGGTATTGTTGAAGTTGCCGCCTTCTTTTGTCATCAAAGGTGTTGATGATCTAAACTTTCAAGAGTGGTCTTGGAGTCACAAACAGGAGAGTTTGTGTTGCTAAACCTTTGAGTGAGATCTCAAAGTCACAAGCTTGGGTGTTTGTGTTTTGCAAAGGTCAAGGAAAGAAGTAGTCCGTGGACTCGGAACTGTCACGTGGTCGTGGTAATAAGTTTTCTACTCGAGGTAGCAGTAGAATGTTAGTGGTCTAAGTTACTATTGTACAAACTTCAATTCTTTCTAGTGGATTTGCTGTTTTACCTTGAGGATAGTTAGGTTAAATTCTCCCCAGGTTTTGTACCAGTTTTGTTTTCCTGGGTCATCATATCATTGTGTTCTTTAGTTTTCCGCTGCTTTACATGATATGATTGTATTTGTGTTAACCTAGAATTGCTTAATTTACCTAAGTTAATCACTTGGCTAAATATCTAGGTTAATTTGTTTGGGTTTAAGGAGTCTAAACTTCTTACAATAAGTGTAAAAGTCATGATTACATGTCGGATGTCTGTGGCGATCCCTGTCCTTTGTGTAAGAATGCTATGTTCTTCGACCTGAATCTTGAACTCCCATCCAATGTTGGAGTCGAAGGGGCTACGTACATAGTGACGGATGATCTGGAGGTGAAATCCCAGTCCAAATTTTCGATGATGACTCTGCTTAACCAGATTGTTGTCAACAAAGTTGGGGCTATCGAGGAGAAAAGGAAAGTGGTCGATTTGGGCAATGTGGTATGTCAGTCTTTCTTTACTTTCTGCATGTACATGACTTATTTTTGTTTCTTCTTTTTATTTTCTGTTCTAGTTTCATTATGAGGAAAATTGTTGCAAAATAAGCTTGATAAACTAAGGCATTAATAATTAGTGGATCTGATGCTTTTAAAGCATTTGTAATAGATCATTTTAAGAAACTTTTAATACTATTTTTATCGAAAATAAAAAGTTGTTAAAGAAGTGATTTTTTTTATTTCTTATAAAAAGTTCTAAAAATCCATTAACTATTCCCTTAATTAATTGTAGCTATACAAATCCAATATTGTGAAAGTTCTCTTTTTTCGTTGCGCTAATTAACTATTTGGCTCTCTTATCTGGTTTATTGTTAGGGTGTAAAATAGTTCAAGGCCTCTATGCAATCGAAGAGTACTCTTAGATGTCTTCCTCCCGATGTTGTTGTAATCCCTCAGTTTAAATCAAAGCTTTTGAAGTTTTGGCTATTTCAATGTACTAGAATAAATGTGTTGAATCTCACTGCATCATCATATTTTAAATATAAAATAAAATGATGATTATAGTTTGTTTTAGCGGTGATGTTGGCTCTTCAATTTTATCCCAAAAAAGGGTATAAGTTAATGTTTAATAAATACTCAATTAATGTTATATTATATGATAAATCTTCTCCTCTTCTAAAAAAATATATAAACCACCGCATATCATTGGTGCGATAGCCATTTCACAAGTATTTATAGGGTGTGGGGAGTAAGGACCGGATCGGAGTTCAAGTTTTCAGGAAAGAATTTCACACACATATACGCTTACATTAAAGAGCTTCTTTCACACATAGGCCTTTAAAAAATTTACTTTTTACAATGCAGATTGGCAAGCTAAAATTTCTAGTATGGGGGACTAAAAGTTACTTTCCGATCCATATTTTCCTTTATCCTTCCACTTCTTGGCCCCGGCAATAAATATATAGACTCAAATTGCTGGAAGTCATTACTACGCATAACCCTCTCGTTAATTAGTGGCCGAATTGAAAGGATTTTCCATTGAGAGACTACAAGTGTCCATGATATGGACCAACTTTTTTCGAAATAAATACAAATACATACTGAAATTCCTATAATCTATAAATAGAACTTATCCTAATTCAAAGTTTCAAATCAATCTAACCAATGCAAATTAAAACTAATTTATTTGGAACAATAAAATATATTATCATTATTTACCAACAATTTAAATGTTAAACTAGTCTTGTAATAGTCTTATATTTAAACATATCATATCCTCTTAGGAAATTCAATTTTTGATCAATAATATTTTTAGAGAGTGTTCTTGCTTTTATTTTTTGGTGAATTTCAGAATTTTCCTTTTGAATTTTAGCAAGATTCAACTGTTATCATCTTGAAGCATATGTATTTTGTTTATGTTTCCTAACTTCTCCTCCACGGGCTTCAAAGTTGGTTGAACTATAGCCATTTTCACAGCACGTTTTACATCTTTTTTTTTTTTTTTTAATTTACATTTTAACATATTAAATTAATATTATTTTATACACACAAGCAACAAAAGAAAAAAAAAATTGCAACCAAACCCAAGCGAGAGAGAGTGCCAAACAACAAAGCAGAGAGAGAGAGAGAGAGAAAGAGAGAGAGAGAGAGAGAGAGAGAGGAATAAAAACATGTAAAAAAGTTTGCAATAAATTACCAAATATTGTTATATTTTTGTACATTTTAGAGATAAGTATTATCTATTGAGTTCTTCTTCGACTACAAAAAATTTCACAACTTTTATCTCAAAACTCTTATATGTAACGGACTGTAATTGATTGTTTATCACTAAATTTTTAACTTTTCTCCATCAATCACAATCAATCATGTGAGAGAATAATAAAAATTGTGACAAATAAGACGGAGGAAATAAGAAGGTTTCACAAAAAACAAGTTTATAAAAATGCACATGCACGTGCTGAATAATTAAAACAAAAATTGTGATTCTTTACGTGGTATTAGAATTTTTGTTCACAATTCAAATGTAGAAGTCATAAAACGATCGATGAATGTTGTGGCTGTCCACAGGCTCTCTTTAGTAAATTCTTCTCGTAAAGAAAGAAAAGCAAATTAGTTCTTTTTCAATTCCTCAATCTGTGTTCGCCAAGCAACGTTTTACATGTACATAAGATGTCCAGTACTGCACATATAAATATCGTTTGTCCCAAAAAAACTTGTAAAAAAAAAAAAAAAAAAAAAAAAAAAAAAAAAAAAAAGAGCTAGACAGTGAATCCATGGAAGAAACTAATTATGTGAGTTTGAAATTTCTGATAGACACAGAAAGAGAGAGTGCTTTTCGCACAAGCGGGCAAGGAATTCATCGACTTCCTCCATAGCATTCTGGCACTGCCGCTCGGAACTTTCATTCCGCTTTTCAAAAAGCAAGGAATGGTGGGCAGCTTCGGAAACATTTACCATAGCATTAACAACTTAGGTACTGTTTACCTTCAACCAAACGTGAACAAAGAGACTCTCCTGAAACCCAAACTACACATCTCTGGTGGTGGTTCTGGAGTCCCACTCAAATCGCCAGACCTTGCATCATCTGCAAAATCCAGGAAATTGTATAGGTGTGCTAGAGATACGAGCAAATGTGACCTATACGTGTCTTATGACTTCAACGCAACCTGTCCTTCGTGCAGTAAAGTTATGAACAGCGAGATAAATTTTGTAGACCCACCAAGCACTAACGGAGGGTATGTGAAAGGAGGAGTTACATACACGGTGATGGATGATCTGGAGGTGAAACCCATGTGCACCACCTCTACTTTTACTCTGCTTAACAAGTTCAATGTCAAGAAATTGGGGGCTCTTGAGGAGAAAGCAGTGATCGATTTGGGCATGGATGGGGTATGTTAATTATATAAGTCAGTCATTCTTTTGCTTTCTTTGAATGAATCCATTACTTTTATTTTATTTATTTCTTCTTTTGCTTTCTCTCCTTTCATTATGGTGAAAATTATTGCAAAATAAGATGCTTAAAAGTTAAAACTGGGCTATGAAATATATGAAGGAAGCGAAATTTGGAATTGATAGCTGATCTGTCCCAATCCCAAGTTCATGTATGATTTACCATTGTACCTCAATGTTTCATGTTGTCTACCGCAAATTAATTATAGCTGGTCCATACATGTTTTCTATATCAGCTATCATTGAATATTTGTACAAATGCTATGGAGTCAGTATGTTCAAATCCTCCGTACTATTTTTTGTGTTCTACTTTATGTTCTACCGATCACAATTTGTTATGTATTTATTTAACTCTTTTTTAAAATAGCCAAAGTTTAAAATGGGAAAAAATAAACACATGACAAGTTGTAATTTTTTTTAGAGAAAGAAACGAAGAAAATGACAAGTTGTAATTGGTAGAACATAAAGTAGAATACAAAATATGATATAAAAGATTTGTATTCGTTCAAATGCCATCAATAAACTCTAATTTCATATTGAAAAAAATATAATATTGTATTCCCTCTCTTTTCCCTAAGCCTTCATTTGAGAGGAGGGAATGAATTTGAATAGAAAGAAATGAAAAGAATAATGTTAGAATATTCTTTCATATCTTTATTTGGGAGTTTTAATGGAGGGAATGAAAAGTCTATTCCCTTATTTGGAAGTTTAAGTAGAAGGAAATAAAATGAGGAAGAGGGAACACTCATTCCTCTCTATTCCCTTAAAACCTCAAATTTTCATTTCCCTTGAAATTGTGAGGAATTGGAGAGAATGTAATTAAATTTAATGAATTTTTTACTAAACTCCAAAAATACCCCTGTATATTTAGCTATTTGTTTTAAAATAGGGATTTAATAGTAATATTATCATAAAATGATTCCATCTTTTTCGCTCTAAATTACTCCAAAACAAAATTACTTACATTCTATTCATTTGCATTCTTTTCCATTCTTTTATTTTAAAACATTCAAACAAGGTTACTTAATTCGATTTCATTCATTTCTTTTCCATTCTTTTCTTTTACTTAAATACATTTCATTCATTTCTATTCCTTTATAATCATTACACTCCATTCCATTCCTTTATGAACTCCCAAACAAAGCCTTAAGGCCAATCGTACATCTAAACGAAATGAAAAAAGGAAATAAAAAATGACTGTCCTATTTCTTTGCTGAAGAAGGATTTCACCTATTTGCTTTTGAAATGTCCCTATTTCAATGTGAAGAAGTGCTGTTTTAGTACTGATCTAAATATAATTAATAGTTATTTTGTACCTTAATTTATTTGGTTTATTGCTAGGGTGTGCAATTGCTCAAGGCATCTCTGCAGTCTAAGAGTGTTCTAACTGATGTCTTCCTCCGATGAAACAAGAAGTCAAATGTGAAACGTGAGTGCGAGAGTTCTAAGCCATTGCCAAAATTTTTTTATTTTTTTTTTCCTTTCCTTCTGGTTACAATTTGGTTTTAAATATTAGTCAATGTAAAGGGCAATATGCTTGCTCTTCTCTTTCTATCTCTCTTTATTGGAAGCTTAGTTAAGCAACATTACGTTTCATTAAAATGAGTTGTAAGTTTTTGTTAATTAGCACTGATATTGCATGGTATCACTAAGTTATTAGGACCATAAAAATGAGGTAGCATTGCAGTCTCTTGAGCCACATGGCATTATCATGTTAGCTATGATACTATAATGTCACAACTTGAGGTAATGCTAGTCATATCTGCACAAAAATTCAGAATGACTAGTGACCAGTCAAAGTTACAAATATTGTGCATTGTAATCACTTACACAGTTAATATCTACTTATTAAGAAACTTCTAATGTGGGACTCAGTACACACTTGCACAATCTACACTCATATCCAATCCAGTAACAATCCCAATAGAAACAGAAATTTCTTTTTGCTTAAGCAGACAAAGAATTCATCGACTTCTTTCACATTCACCGCCAGCTGCTTGGAACTATCATTCCTCCTCTAAAAAGCAAGGAACGGTAGACATCTTATTGGAAACCTTTATAATAGTATTGAAAATTAAAGTACTACTTACCTTCAACCAAATACACCAAAGACACTCTCTTGAAGAAGCAGAGTGTACATCTTTGAAACTGGTGAGGAAATTCTATAGGTGTAATAGTGTTGTGACATTTTAATATTATACCGTTTAAATGAGTAACTATGACAACATAAATGAAAAGATACGAGAGTTAATATTAACGATGAGTAGTTAGTGAAATGTTTAATTCCACATTGAAAATGAGATAAACGTTTTAATTGTTTTTTAGTGTGGTGACTAATGGGCTAAAATGTATTAGAACAGATACTAGGCAAAATACGTGCACTCTCGAAGAATGTATTGACCCTAAAGTGTTAAATCTGGTGTTGCAAGATATATGACTTCCTTGAAACTTTAGGTTGTTTTTTCTTGGAAAAATATCTGCTGGGCTTGAATCTGTTTTAGCCTGAAATTTAAAAAGTTCTCTTTTAACAAAAAATTTCTATCAAGTCCGTTCTTCAATTTCCTTCACATAGTATTGCTTGCTGACTTGTTTAATGGAGTATTGATGTGGTTTCTTTTACATTGTCTTTAAAAATTTAGTAGAGATCGATCTCTTAATCTTAAAAGTCTCTCTCCATTAATGTCAAAGATATAAGCAGCAGCAGCGGCAAGGTATGCAGCAGCAGCGGCAAGGTATGCAGCAGTAGCAGCAATTGGATTAGAGCAGAAGTTAGACTTAGAACAAAATGGCAACGACTTGTAGTTTTGTATAGTTCATTGTGTACAAACTGTAGGTAGTTTTAGCTCTTTTGTATATAGTCTTTAGTGTTACACGTGAGAGAGCACGTGAGTTTTTAGTTTAGTGTTAAGAGAGTTTGTTAATTTGTTAAGTTAGTTACTAATGCTCTATTTTTGTATATAAGGAGCACAGCTGTGTAATCATTCATTAAGTGAATAAGATTTTTCATTTTTCAACAAAATCTTATATGGTATCAGAGCAAGGCTCTCTCAAGTTCTGGAGTCTCGTTCTAGAAAATTCCCAAACTCTAGGGTTTCATTCTTGAGAGCTTGGAGTTGCTTCAATGGCGTCTACAGCTTCTGCATCAGATTCTCCTTCTACTTCGATTGAATGTGATCCAACATTGGTAGAGGATATCCGTAATCCTTTGTATCTTCATCATGTTGAAAGTCTTGGAGCTATGCTCGTATTAGAGGTCTTGATTGGTGAAAATTACCATGCTTGGGTTCGATCTATGAAGAAGGCTTTAATTGCAAAGAATAAATTTGGTTTTGTCGATGGCACAATCACTTTATCTTCTCCACTGATCAAAACACCAGCAGCAGTTGATGCTTGGATTCATTGTGATAACATGGTAGACACGACATTAGAGATTTGGAATGATCTCAGAGACACACATGCCCAAGGTAAAGGACCTAGGGTTTTTGAGTTGCAGAAGGATATTGCATCAATCAATCAAGGTGATTCTTCAATCACTGCTTATTTCACTCAATTGAAACTGTATTGGGATCAACTCAAGAATTTCAGGCCTGCCCTAACCTGTTCTTGTGGAAAATGTACTTGCAATCTTTCACAAAGAATTGAGAATGTTCACTTTCAAGATTCCGTGATGCAATTCTTGATGGGACTCAATGATTCATACTCTCAAATCAAAGGGCAGATTTTGTTAATGGAACCACTTCCATCCATTAACAAATTCTACTCTTTGTTGATTCAAGAAGAAAAGTAGAGGCGTGTGGGAAGTTCTAATACTTACATTAAGTCCACTGCTCTTGCTGTGAAAGGTTCCAATTCTACTTCCTTTTTCTCTAGGGGTAAGAATTCTAAAGGCAAGGATAGGCCTGTCTGTACTCATTGTGGGAAACTTGGTCATACTATGGAGAAGTGCTTCAAACTGCATGGATTTCCTCCTGGTTTCAAGCCTAAAGGAAAGACTTCAATGGTGAATCAAGTGGGTGTTCAAGAAGATCTTGCAGAGAACAATCAGTCAGTCACTACTGCTAATCAATTTTCTTTTACTAAGGAACAATGTCAGTAGTTCTTGGCTATGTTAGGCAATCAGATGCAAGCTGCTCAATTTAACATGGGAAATTAGGAGGTCCATATGGCTGGTAATGTGATTAAGTCTCATTCAGACTCTCAAGCAGCACACCAAGCAAGTGTTCCCCAATCTGACAATGTTCTCAATATGTCAGGTATGACCTTTTTTGAAGGCATTACTTTGAGGCATTTTGTCTTTTTCTGCTCAAGTAGTGAATAGGACAGCCTTTAATGGAGATACTTGCTTTATTGACATTGGGGCGACTGACCATATTGTGCATTCTATTCATTTGTTTACTAATTTTACTGCCATTAGCACTAGTGTTAAGCTTCCAAATGGTGAAACAGCTATGGTAACCCATATACGTTCTATTTCCCTGTCAGCTACTTTAGTTCTTCATAATGTTCTTTGTGTCCTTTCTTTCTCCTTTAACCTTTTGTCAGTCAGTCAACTTACATAATCTTCTTCCTGTTGCCTTATTTTCTTATCAAATCTTTGTTTCATATAAGACCTTATTTGCTGGAGGACAATTGGTGTGGGTGAAGTTCATGATGGGTTGTATTTGCTGCAACAAAACCCTTCAGATGCTTGTACCTCTCCAATCAACTCTGGTTCATCCTTTCAATCCTGTTCTAAATAAATCACAATCTCCTGTAATCAAAAATGTTGTTGTACCTTCTTCTTTATGGCATCTCAGATTAGGACATCCCTCTGATGCTAAACTTTCTTCCTTAAAGAATATACTTTCTGATGTTGTTTGTACTTTTAATAAAGATTGTGAGATTTGTCCATTTGCAAAGCACAAAAGACTACCTTTTCCTTTTCTTAATCACATTTCAGAATTCCCTTTTGATATTGTGCACTGTGATATTTGGGGTCCATATTCAGTCTCTACTGTTGATGGCCACAAATGCTTCCTTACTATTGTTGATGATTGTACTAGGTCAATTTGGGTCTACCTCATGAAGTCCAAGTCTGATACTAGGCCTCTTTTACAATCCTTTTATTTCTTGATCAAAGCTCATTTCAACAAATCTATTAAAATTTTTAGAATAGATAATGGTCTTGAGTTTTAAATGACTGATTTCTTCAAGAGTCATGGTATCATACACCAACATAGTTGTGTTGCCACTCCACAACAAAATTCTGTTATGGAGAGGAAACGTCAACATATTTTGTGTGTTGCAAGGGCCTTGAGAATTCAGTCTAATGTTCCCATTGCCTATTGGGGTGACTGTATTCTCATTGCAGTGCATCTCATAAATAGGCTTCCATCCCCTCTTCTTCATCATAAAACCCCTTTTGAGTTGTTTCATGGTAAGATCCCTGATTATCATTCTCTTAGGGTGTTTGGTTGTCTCTGTTTTGCATCCACATTGGCTCATAACAGGTCTAAATTTGATCCTAGAGCTATCAAATGTGTTTTCTTGGGCTATCCTTTTGCAGTTAAAGGCTACAAATTACTTGATTTACAGTCTAAAAGGAATTTTGTTTCTAGGGATGTTACTTTTCATAAGTCAATTTTTCCCTTTCACTCTATTCCATCTCCACCTTTGTCTTCTCCCTCTAATCCTTTATCTCAGATTGGTACTCCTGATGCCCTACCTTTACCTATTGATGATCCAATTACACATTCTAAGGTCCATTCTCATACTGTTAGTCCAAAATCTCACATTCTTGAAGATCATTTTTCTGATCTTCCAAAAGAATTGTCCATATACTTACCTAATGACATTGTTGATGATGTTGTTTTACAACCTGATCCTATTCCTTTAGCCTTACCTAATGCTTTTATTCCCTCTCTTTGAAGGTCTACTAGAGTATCTAAGCCTCCTCCATATCTCTAATCCTATCAGTGCAATACAGTTTCTACTAGGTATCCCATTTCTAATTTTGTTTCTTCTCAACATTTGTGGTGAGTTACTACATGATACTGGAATGTATAGAAGGCTGATAGGTAGACTGCTGTTCTTAACAATCACTAGGCCAGACATTACTTATTTTGTGCACTGGTTAAGTCAGTACATGTCTAAGCCTGGAAAGCCTCATTTGAAGGCAGCATATAGAGTCATTCAATACATTAAAGGCACGGCAAGTCAAGGGTTGTTATTTCCATCAAATACTTCATTGCACATAAAAGCTTTTGCAGATGCAGATTGGGCAACTTGCCTAGATTCTAGAAGGTTCATTACAAGTTTCTGTGTTTTCCTAGGTGACTCATTGGTCTCTTGGAAGTCTAAGAAACAAAATACAATCTCTAGATCTACTACAGAGGCTAAGTACAGATCAATGGCTGTGACTGCGTGTGAAATGACCTGGATTCTAGACTTGTTGAAGGATCTAAATATAGAACATGACAAAGCTGCTTTGTTATTCAGTGACAGTGAGGCAGCCATCCACATAGGGTCTAACCCTGTGTTTCATGAGCTCATAAAATATATTGAAATAGACTGTCATATTGTGAGAGACAAAGTGCAAGATGGAGTTATAAGGTTGATTAATATTAGGGGTCATTCTCAATTGGCAGATTTGTTGACAAAAGCCTTGAATCTAAGTCAGTTTATATCTTTGATGATTTGTATATGTACCAAGCTTTAGGAATAGGTGCTAGTAAATTTGATAAATCTGTTGGAAGCTAGATGAAAATTTTCGTTGTAGGGAGTCAAAACTCAAAGGAGTTCATGATCCCATGTGTGCAAAATGACTACTATTTGGCCTCATCTTGTCGAGTCTAGGTGTCACTTAAGTTCTTTTCATTTGTATTTTATTTCAATGTTACTCTTATTGTTAAAATTTGGATGGAATTTGCATATATGACAAAGAAACTCACATATTAATTTACCTAATATGGAAAATTTTACTTGATGGCATGGTGTCATGTCACCTAAGTTTGTGCCACATCAACCCTCAAGGACTAACCCAACCCCGAAGCATTAGTTGATTTTGAATGGAAGAGAAGTAAGGAGGAGGTGACAAACAACAATGTGTTGTGTTCTCTCAATTCGGAGTTGAGGGACCTTAAGTTGCGTAATTGGGTTTATGTGATGGCTTTGGAATTGACTGGAAATTTTACTGGGTTGAGGGGTTATGATTCTCATAGGTGAATGGGACTTATGGATATGGGGGTTGAACTTTTGAAGGGGATGCTGGTGGCTTGTGGATTCGAAAGGGGAGATTTGTGTGTGCCTTGGATTGTTTCAATGGGTTGGTTTTTGAGGTTTAAGAGTTTGGGTAAGCTTGATTGTTCATGGAGATGAATATGTAGGAAGGCAGTAATTACTACAGGTGTCAATGTTTTATTATCTTTCATTTTTATGTGGATGTGAGACATAGAACTTATTTGATTTTATATGTCACGTGTCTTATATTTAAATAAATATGTGAGGAAATCGGGAGATTCAATGTGAGACGATCTTATTGCAATAAATATTTGGGAAGTGATGAAAATTTACAGTTTATTTGATTTTGTAGCTTCTTTTTTGGTGCTATTTATAACTCTCATTGCACTTTTTAGTACTATTAATGAGTTTTATTGTAATATATCAACTAACTTTTATTTATTTTTTTCTATACTTTCAATTTTTTTTCCAGCTAAATAAGCTATTCTTAAATGGACTCAAACTATTGCTTTATTTACCTTTTTTTATAAAGAAAAAGAAAATAAAATTCCCAGCTAGAATTGAGTAGAGATTAAAGAAAGCTTACAAAAGAGAACATGACGATTACTTTTTCTTTACGAAAGTAAAAGAAACGAGTTTTTAGAATATGAAATCCTTCTCGTACGTAATTGCTTTAGCAAACGAACTCCAGAAGTTTTAAAGGTTAAAAGAATAAAAAGAGAAGCCTAGAAATATTTACAATTAGAACTTCTCATATAAGTCCTCAACCTATGGCTGACAATGAACTACTGTTCATCCATAGAAGCCAGTAACTATCTGGGACTTCTTACATTCTAACTTCTAAGTATGTTCCGCCAAGCAAGACGATGATGATTTTATGGTAGCGTTGAGAGAGAGAGTTAAGTCAAAATTGAAAGTTTGAAACAAAACTAAAATAGAGAAAATGATCCCTTACTACAATAGAATCCTTTAGTTCCGTTTAAAATTTTGGACACGTATCATTATCTTGACAATGATAGGTCCATTGCCTAGCCCATGCCAAGTCCTAACTTGATAATATAGCAAAAATGGCACCACATCATTTAAGTTGCTTTACAATTTGGGAAAGGATCAACTACGATAGAATCTTTCAATTCCTCTTCTTTTTTATCTAGATGTGAAACATGCATTTAGTATTTATTTGATTTTTAAGTATCACATGTCGTAAATTTAAATGAAATATGAAGAAATTGAAATATTAAATAGGAGAGAATCTTATAGCAATAGATATAAGTTTTTTCATATGAATTATTGCTTTCTTTCCTTTTGGCAAAAAAAAAAAAAAAAAAAAAAACCAAAAACTTCCCCAAAAAAAAAAAAGGGTTACAAAAGGGTACGTACGTGCAGTGCTGATTACTTCTTCTTTACAAAAGTAAAAGAAATAAGGTTTCAGAATATGAAATTCTTCTTGTACATAATTGCTTTAGCAAACGAACCAAAGTTTTAAAGGTAAAAGAAGAAGGGTACTGTTAACGGGTGCTGTACAGCACTTGTTAATAATTCATTTAAAGAAAATTTTTATAGGAAATGAAAAAAAAGTAATTAATATTTTGACAATTTTTTTCATTTCCCATAAAAGTGATATCAAAACTTTCCTAAAATAGATTATTAACAAGTGTTGTACAGCACTCGTTAACATTTTCTAAAGAAAAAAAAAGGAAAAGCTAAGAGATAATTACAGTTACAACTTTTCATAAGTCCTCAATTCGTGGCCGACAATGAACTGTGGTTTCACCCAATAGGAGCCAGCGCCTATTCGGAATTTCTTAAGTTTTTATTTTTTTATTTTTTTGAGAAACATGGAATTTCTTAAGTTGGTCGGCACAAGCAACATGTATATAAGCTGTCCATTGCATCAAGGTTATGCCATATTGTTTGTCCGAAATTTTTTGCACAGAGTCCATGGAAGAGACCAATGTGAGTTTGAAACTTCTGATAGACACAAAAAGCCAAAAAGTGCTTTTTGCTGAAGCGGACAAGAACTTCATCGACTTCCTCTTTTACATTCTGGCCTTGCCCGTTGGAACTTTCATTGCCCTTCTCACAAAGCAAGGAATGGTGGGCAGCCTGGGGAACATTTACGAGAGCATTGAAAATTTAAGTACTACTTATCTTCGACCAAACGTGAACAAAGAGACTCTCCTGAAGCCCAAAGTACAAATCTCTGGTGATAGTACTGTTCCAGGAGTCCCTCTCCTATTGCCTAAAGTTGAATCATCTTCGACATCATCCAGGAATTTGTATAGGTGTTCTAGTAGCTACAGTCACAGATATGTGGCTGATGACTCCAGCGCAAAGTGCCCTTCATGCCATAGTTCTATGAGTGGCACTTTAAGTTTGGTAGACCCATCACGCGCAACAAATACGACTTTCTCCAGTGAGGGAGGGTACGTAAAAGGAGTGGTTACATACATGGTGATGGATGATCTAGTGGTGAAACCCATGTCCACCATCTCTAGTATCACTGTGCTTAACAGGTTTAATGTCAAGGATGTAAGTGTTCTTGAGGAGAAAGTTGTCGATTTGGGCATCAATGAGGTATGTAGTTCTTTCTTTGCTTTCTGCGCATGAGTCTGTTACTTCTGATTTGTCTATTTTTCCTTTCTTTTACTTTGCGTACTACTTTCGTTAAGGTGAAATTTATTGCAAAATAAGATGCTCAAACTGAGGTATAGAAGGTTGAAGCTTTTCGTGTCCTAAATCCTAATTCCTAAACCATGATATGAGAAAGAGACGAAATTCCGAGTCAATATGTTCAAAATTCAAATGCTATCATTTAACTTTAATTTCCATATTGGAAAATTAATGTTGTGTTCATTCCTACTCTTTCCCCTCAGGGTCACTTGCTTGTTCACCTTTTAAAAGAGTAAAGGAAAAAAAAGTTACAAAGAAATGTAATATTGTGAAATTTTCATTTTTCTTCTTTTGGAAAAAAGATCTTCATCTGCCTTTGAAATGTGTCAATTTCAAGTAAAGATTTAGTATTTCATGTATCTAAATGTAATTAGTAATTATTTTGCTCATTAATTTATGCGGTTTGTTACTAGGGAGTGAAACTACTCAAGGCTTCTATATGGTCAAAGAGTGCTTTGACTGATGTTTTCCTCCCAATGTTGAAACAAGAAGTCCAAGGTGAGAGTCAGTGAGATGTGAGTGTCAAGAGTATTGTGCCATTGCCAATATGTTGTGTGTGTGTGTGTGTGTGTGTTTTTGTTCCGTTGCATATATGTTTTAAATATTCGTCAAATCTGGTGTGGAAATGTAAAGGGCAATATGCGCTCTCTCTCTCTCTCTCTCTCTCTCTCTCTCTCTTTGCATGTTTTATTGGAAGCTTGGTTAAGAAGCATTATTATGTATCATAAAAGATTGAGCTGCAAGTATATGTAAGTTTTTGTTAATTATCAGCTGCTTGGAATAATGAGATGTCTGAGGATGACTGAGGCACGAGTATAATGAGTTACTTTACATTGCAAAATTGGCAAACCAATAATTTGGGACGGAGGTAGATTAAGGGATGGTTTCGCTATTCCTTTCTTGTTTTTATCCTATTCCTTCCACTTCTTGGCATGTCCAATAAAGATATGGCCAAAAGTTTTGAAGCTTATCTTGTACCTCTAGGTAGTTCTAATGGAGAAATCTAGGATTTGAATTCTTCCTCCCTATAATAATAATAATAATAATAATAAGGCCTCGATACATACCAAAATGTGGTCCATCTCTCCTGAACACTTTTTACTTTGGACAAAACTTTATTAAATTACCGATTATTCAAAAAACTTAAACTATTGAAAAATAGTATATTTAATTACTTAACCACATCCTTTTAACATTTTCCGTTTTCCCACATGAATGTGTTTAAACTCCCTTCTAATTAAAGGCCCAACACGTGAGATTTTAAATAGGAAGTATAGTAGAAGAGATAAAGGTTTAACTCAAAATCTGCTTTGATATCATGTTAAATTACCAATTCTCTCCAAAACTTAAGTTATTGAAAAATAGTAAGCTTAATCATTTAATCACATTCTTTTACCATGTTATGTATAGTTTTTTAGATGTAATGCATTGCGTTCTTTAATTAAATTCAATCGCTTACTTTTTGCATTAAATTTAAATGTCATTAAAAATGATAACAACATCGACGTTTTATTAATCAATCAATACACCATTGTGTTTGAATTTAATTGGAGAAGGTAATGTAATTCACTCAAATTATTATAGTTTAATTCTATCCAAAATAACTTTCATATTATCACTTGGATCTTTTTGAAGTGAAAAAAGGATACTTTGATAGCTAGATATTGTATTGTGGTTAAATATATCTTTTGAAGGCATATTGTGGTTTTATAATCGATATGGTCGTGAGTGGTGGTGAAGTCAGTGGAGTGGGCATTCGGTCCTAGGGTATGAGAGGGACGTGTTACCTTAATTAATTGGTTATATCATGATACCATCTTCTTAGCATGCTTTATCACTATTTTCTACTTCTCTTTACCTTTTTTGCTTTTCGAGGCTGGCTGTGTAAAAGACTAACGAAGCTTCTGTTCCTCGTACTTTTTTGTGTTTTTTGTTTTAATCAAAGGCAATAGCTTATAATAAAACAAAATTGAAATCCTAATATACAATGGGAGCCATTCGGAAGCTTCTGCACCCGATCTTCTATTCCTCGTACTTTTTGTGTTTTTATTTTAGAGTTCAATTAATGGATGCTTTTAGAACATTTAATAATGAAATATTTTTAAAAATTTTAAATGTCACTATTATGAAAAATATTAAAAACAGTTAAAAAATCAGTTAGTTTTTTTAATTTTCCATAAAATATTTCTAAAAGTATTTCCTAAACGAATACTGTAGGGATAAGGGTCCAAAATCATATATTAGGCCTTGAGATTTATCCGAGAACGTTGACAAATTCGAAAAGGGATAAATAAGTATGAGAGATCCCAATCTAGAATCTCATTAATATGAGATGAGTGGAAGGTGGTCCGAGGAGGAACTTTTCCTCGGATACGATAAATATAGTTCAAATACGTATTCCAACGACAAAAGTAATCTTCATAGAAGCCTCGACAATAGAAACCTGCCTCGTGAACTTACGAGAAGGAAGGAAATCCAAAAGTATCTAAGGAAATCCACCGCATTAAATGCACTGCAGCTATTTTTCTAGCCGTATTTATGTGGAGAAGACCCCCTGAATAGTGCTGCCTTAGCTACCGCTACTCATAGAAACCTAAAGAGGGTGTCTGATGTGACGGGCACTCAAGTGAAGGCTCAGATGATCAACAAATGTAGGATCAAGATGGTCCAAAAGGAGCTATATAATGTACAAAAACCCTCCATGATGGGGAGGAGAGGAAAAGAACACCGAAGAGAACAATAACATTATAGCAATCAAAACAATACTTGTACTCAATTGTCACTGATTTATAAGAAAGAGCTCCTCGGATAAGCGAATTTATTCCATTTTGTTCTCCTTGTCCTTGTTCTATCATCTTTTAAATCTCTACTAGCCTTTTTCCAGCCCACTAGGACCTAGTTCTTTGACCCATTCTCTATAAATTTATTGTATTGGGCTCACTGGGCCAAGATCTCATACCCCTTTGGCTTGGTCCGCCAAACTGTGTCCCTACAAATACTTTTAAGCCATCCATTTACAAAATCTTTTATTTATTATGTAGTTTAATCCCACCAATCACATTTATTGACGCATCTATTTGTATTCTTTATGGAATAAAATTTGTAGTATATTTAGTATTTTATAGTATTGTGTGATAATAAAAAACAAAAAAGGGTTGTACATTGTTTTTCTTATCTCTAAAATTGTCTCCAAAATATTAGACCAATAAAAGCTCAACTCAATTGAAAACCATAAATATTTTGGGCAAAAAAAAAAAAAAAAAAAGTTTTGGGGCTTTAATTTTTTAAACCAATATCCTACATAGTGAATCTTCATCAACATTAGACACCTAATTTTCCATATGACCATCTTCTCAAAAAAAAAAAAAAAAAATCTCATATGACCATACATCAAACAATCTCTATCTTTTTCTTAACACCAAAATTAAAATTGAAAATTAAATTACAACTTTTCTTAACAATAACAATGCATTGCCTTGTCCTAGATAAGGTAAACATCTTGGAAAAATATTTGTTGGTCTTGAATCTGTCTTAGTCCCGAAATATAAAAAGTTCTTGTTTAATTTAACAAAATATTTCTATCCAGTCCGTTCTTCAATTTCCTTCATAGTATTGCTTGCTTACTTGGTTAATGGAGTACTGATATGGTTTCTTTTATATGGTGTTTAAAAATTTGTAGAGATCGACCTCTTAATCTCAAAATTCTCTCTCCTTCAATCTTTAATTATCTTTTGTGTTTTGTTTTCCTTTTGTTGGAAACGGAAAATTATTGTAGCTTTCGAAGATTCACATTGGTTAATTTTTAAAAATATTTTTATATGTTTGATGATTTGTATATGAACCAAGATTTAGGAATAGGTGCTAGTAGATTTGATATATATGTTGGAAGCTAGATGAAAATTTTCGTTGTGGGGATCAAAACTCAAAGGAGTTCAAAAACCTAGGTGTACAAAATGACTACTATTTGGCCACATCTTGTCGAGTCTAGGTGTCATTTCAGTTCTTTTCATTTGTATTTGATTCCAATATTACTCTCATTGTTAAAATTTGGATGGAATTTGCTTTTTTACATAAAAATTAGCTCACACACTAATTTACCTAATATGGACAATTTAATTTGATGGCATGGTATCATGTTACCTAAGTTTGTGCCCCATCAACCCTAAAGGACTAATCCAACCCCGAAGCACTAGCTGATTTTGAACGGAAAGAAAAGTAAGGAGAAGGGGGTGACAAACGACAAAGTGTACACTTGATTTGGAGTTGAGGGACATCAAGTCGTGTAATTTGGGTTTATGCGATGGCTTTGGAATTGATTTGGAAATAATTTTGATGGGTTAAGGGTTTATGATTCTCATAGGTGAATAGGTCTTATATATTATGGGTATGGTGGCTGAATTTTTGAGGGGAACCACTGCAGTTTGGGGATTTGAGAGGGGTGATTTGTGTATGCTTTGGATTGTTTCAGTGGGTTGGTTTTGGAGGTTTTAGAGATTGGGTAAAGCTTGATTGTTCATGGAGATGAATGTGTAGGAAGGCAGCAACTAAGGTCAGTCATGTCCCTATTTTTACCTGGATGTGAGTGAAACAGGTAATATTTATTTGATTTTTAAATTTTAGATGTCTTATATCTAAATAAAAATGAGATGAAATTGGAAAATTCAATAGGAGAGGGTCTTATTGCAATAGATATAAGCTTTTTTCACATGAACTATTGCTTTATTTTCGTTTTGATAAAGAGAAAAAAGAAAATTTCCTGCTAGAATCGAATCAAGGTTAAAGAAATTAAGAGAATGTGCTGATTACTACTCTTTTTTTACAAAAGTAAAAGAAATGAGGTTTCAGAATATGAAATCTTCTCGTACATAATTGCTTTAGCAAATGAACCCTAGGAGAAGTTTTAAAGAAGCAAAGCAAAGCAAAGAGATAATTACAATTAGAACATTTCATAAGTCCTCAATATTTGTGGCCGTGTGTTTGAGAGAGAGAGAGTTAAGTTTCAATTGAAACAAGGGGGAGGGGTGATATTTCACACCAATTGAAGCACGCCTTGTGTTTAAAAAAGAAAAAAAGAAAAAAAAAAGAACTGCATATTGCATTTTGTTGGTTGGGTCGATTTCAATGTGTCAAAATCTCTGAATCCACTAATTGACTGATCAAACTTATAAAACCTAAAAACTTCACCCGATTATGGTCGAATAATTAGGCCAAAATCATTGATGACCATTCGGTTCGGGTCGAGACATCTAGGTGGGTTTTTAGACAACCCTAGCAGTAACGTGTGGTATAGTTTGTTAACATGGCTTAGGCTTGAAGTGGTTTTGTGGTGTAGGTCTAACTAAGACCGTCTAAGTATGACCATGTTGTGGGGATGTTAATATTGTAGGTGCAGTTGTTCGATTCGATAGTGGTGCTGCCATATCTATTATGTGTTTTTTTTATATGACTAAAATAGGTTTTTGGTCCCAATATATAAATTTAAGCTGGATTTTCGTTTGTCTTTCAGAAAGAAAAAAAAAAAAGAAAAAAAAAAAGAAAGAAAGCTGGATTTTCGTCTTGTGACAATTTTTTTTATTACTTTAATCCTTTTGATTTTTATTTTATTTCACTTTTTCTTTACAATAAAATTTGGATATAATTTATTGATGTGGTAAATGGAAACTATCAGAATCTAATTTTGATGACATGAACAATTATATCACCAAATATAACTTGATAATGTGGCAAATATGGCATTACATCACTTATGGCTTGTTTGGAAGTTTAGAGAGGGAGGAGAGTAGAGGGGAGTAGAGGGAAGGAGAGTAGTAGGGAGGAGAGTAGAGGAGAATGATTCCCCTCTACATTGTTTGGATGTTTTTAAAATTAGAGAGGGGGAAGAGGGTAATTAGGCCTTTAGAAAGGGTAATTTTGTTAATTTAGAAAGGGTAAATTAGGGAATTCATTTGGCCAATAACATATTTATTCTACACTCCCTCCAAATCTCTCCAATTTGGAGGAATAAAAAATGAGGGGTAAGAGGGAGTTGAAACCCCTCCAAACCCCTCCAAATCCCTCCCCCTCCTTTCTTAAAAAACTTCCAAACAAGGTAATTGAATTACTCTCCCTTCCTCTACTCTACTCCCCCTCATTTTTTAAACTCCCAAACATGCTATTAAGTTGCTTCACAATTTGGGAAAGGATTCCCTATATTAGAATCCTTCAATTCCCTTTCATCTTTAACTAAATGCGAGACATGCATTTAGCATTTATTTGATTTTTAAATAACACACGACTTAAATATAAATAAAAATGTGAAAAAATTGAAAGATTCAATAGAAGAGAATCTTATCATATAAGCATTTTCATATGAACTTTTGCTCTCTTTCCTTTCGACAAAGAGAAAAAAAAAATTCCCTAAAAAAAGGGTTACAAATTACAGGGTACATGCAGTGCAGTGCTTATTACTCTTTCTTTACAAAAGTAAAAGAAATGAGGTTATGAAATTCTTCTTGTACATAATTGCTTTAGAAAACGAACCCAAGTTTTAAAGGTAAAAGAAGAAAAGGAAAAGCTAAGAGATAATTACAGTTACAACTTTCAATTCGTGACCGACAATGAACTGTGGTTTCACCCAATAAGAGGCAGTACCTATTCAGAATTTCTTAAGTTGATCCGCCAAGCAACATGTACATATATAAGCTGTCCATTGTATCACGGTGGTGCCATATCGTTTGTCCGATATAATCTTCGAACAAAGTCCATGGAAGAAACCAATGTGAATTTGAAACTTCTGATAGACACAGAAAGCCAAAGAGTGCTTTTTGCTGAAGCGGACGAGAACTTCATCGACTTCCTTTTTCACATTCTGATCTTGCCCGTCGGAACTTTCATTACGATTCTCACAAAGCAAGGAATGGTGGGGAGCTTGGGGAACATTTACGGGAGCATTGAAAATATAAATATTACTATCTTTAACCAAAATTGAACAAAGAGACTCTCCTGAAGTCCAAAGTACGCATCTCTGGTAGTGGTACTGGAGTCACTCTCCTATTGCCAAACGTTAAATCACCTTCCACATCATCCACTTCCAAGAAATGGTATAGGTGCTCTGATACCAACAGAAGTAGCTGTTACTCATATGTGAGTAATGACTCCAGCGCAAACTGTCCTTCGTGCCGGGCATCTATGAATGACGACATAAATTTCGTAGACCCACCACGCCCAACGAATGTGGGCTCTTCCTCCAGTGAGGAAGTATACGTGAAAGGAGTGGTTATATACATGGTGATGGATGATCTAGTGTTGAAACCCATGTCCACCATCTCTTGTGTCACTCTGCTTAACAGGTTTAATATCAAGGATGTAGGGGTTCTTGAGGAGAAAGTGGTCGATTTGGGCATCGATGAGGTATGTCAGTCAATCATTCTCTGGTTTCTGTGCATGAGTCCATTAATTACTCGTGTGTTTATTTTTTCTTTTTACTTTCCGTTCTTTCGTTATGGTGAAATTTATTGCAAAATAACATTAAACTGAGGTATTAGTTGAAGCTATTATCGAGTCCTAATTCCTAATCATCTGAACATGTTGTGTCAATTCTCATTTCATCTTGCCTTGGTATAGTATATTGCTACAACTATGGAGTCGATCATTTTTTTTTTTTTTGGGGGGGGCTGGGGGGTGGGGGGGGGGGTATGTTGTTGGGGGAACTGGAGTCAATCTTAGAAGAATTTATTTAAATGCCACAAAGTAAACCAATATGCAACCCATTTTTAAACAAATAAGTCAGAAATGGAGAGGATCCTCGTCTCGTCATCGAAGGGATAAGACTTACTTGGGCAATGAAAATTAAAGATGTATGAATTGCACTTATATATATGTGAAGTGCTGCAAATTAAACATGAATGAACAACTTTTTGGCTGTATAAACATCATATGGCATAAAAAGAGTTACTTTTCAATGCAGAGTGCTTGCATTAGTGCTTGTATAACAAAAAAAAAAAAGTACCATATTTTAACTATCAAGCCAAAAATTCACCCACATCAAATCATGAAAAGTTATGTAAAAATATATGATTGCAATAGTAATCGTGTAAATTTATATTAACACTATTTATTTTACATTTAGTTTTTTATTCATTTTTTACGTACTCAGAAGATAAAAGAAAAGAGTGGATGTTTATTGTTATACATGTGTGAAGAAAGATAAACAATTAAAAATTAATAAAATTTAATATTTTAATGAAATGTAGTGTAAAACAGATAATCTAATATGGTAAATATATATAAGAATTTTTTTATGAGCTGATCCGAATGCTAAGAGTTATCTAAGATGGTCCAGCTATTTCTTTCAAAATATTGTGCACTAACTCTAATTGGCTTCTCAATTGCTTGAAGTTATTACTACTCATAACTCTCGTTAATTTGTGGCCAAAATTGAAAGGATTTTCCATTGAGAAAGTCGAGTCCATGCATGCAGCAAATGATTATTTTACCGTTCCAGTTGCCCAAGAATAACGAGTGCCAATGAAGAGGGTAGCTAAATAAGGCACCTCCCAGAGTGAATTCTATATAAAAAGGAAACAGCCAAGCCAAAGAAGCCACTGAACTATATTATAGACAATCCATTGAAAGTTCCATAACCCTTCACATATACCAAACATGGGCCATGGCTAACACTAAGGTAAGCCTGAAATTATTTATAGACAATAGGAGTCACCGAGTGATTTACGCTGAAGCTGGCAAGGAATTCATTGACTTCCTCTTTACCATTCTTGCCCTGCCTGTCAATCTTTCGTTCCGCTTCTCAATCAGGAAATGGTGGGCAGCTTGGAAATCATTTACTAGGGCTTTAAGAATTTTAGTCCTACTTATCTTCAACCATACGTGAACCAATCCTCTCTCATGTACCCCAAAGTATATTTCCCTGGTAATGCTGGAGGCCCTTTCCAATCGCCAAACGTTCAATCATATATCAACATCCACGATATTCTGTAGGTGTTGTAATGAATAATGATCACGCATTCGTCTCTGATTTTTAGATCCATGCGTCATTCCTAGCCGCAGCGCATTGTGTCCTTTGTGCGGAAAATCTATGGATCGTCCTGTTATTTTTGTTCTTTCGTTTTGGTGAATTTTACAAAATAAGCAAGCTGAGGATACTATTTGTAGCTATACGAATCCTTATTCCTAAACATGATAATATTAATTGTCCTTTTAGGTAGACTAGTAAGTAGCAAGTGTGTGATTCAGGAAGGGAAAAAAAAAAAACAACTTTGGTTTAATATCAAAAAATGAGATATTGTAACCAGGTAACCATGTTTTTACCATTGACTCATTGAGCATTGTGGTCACTTCTATGTATAACATATAAATACATAAGAATCATTTTGATCTTTTTATCTTTGCTATTGCTAGGGAGTGAAGTTGCTGAAGGCTTCTCTGCAGTCAAAGACTGTTCTCACTGATGTTCTTCTTCCATTGTTGAAACCAGAAGGAAAACTAGAGGTAGAAACATCCTATTTATAAAGTTACACATTTTTCAAACCTTAAATTTCTAAAAGATTTAATGATTAAAAAAATCAATATTGTCTCTGCTCTCAATCATTATTAAGCATTTAATATTGTCTTCCAACTTAGCTTCCTAATTAGTACTCTTATATTTTTTCTCTCCCTTATTGATTATATTTCCGGCTATTATAACGCTTAAAGAGTGAAAGACAGACAACCATGAGAGGCAATGGTGCTGATGCTGTTGCTGCACCTGCTGGCGGTGGTGCCCCTGCAGCAGCTGCTGCTAATTCGAAGAATGAGGAAAACGTGGAAGACACAGGGGAGTGTGGCGATTAAGAGGATTTCTATCACGGCGATTAGAAAAAGAACCATAAAAAGAAACTGTATGGCTTTTTTTTTTATGATAAATATAAATAAACACACTAATCTCTCCACAATATAAGTCAGAGCTCTACAACATATTTACAACAATACAACTACAAATCATGTGTCGCCAAAATACATGAATTTATTCCAAAACTCCAAATGAATCAACACAAGACCACAAACCCCCCTAGAAACTCCAAAAGCAAATCTAGGATCGGCACACCCAAGGATTACAACTCCAAGAGTTTCCTCTCCAAAAGAACTAATTATGGCCTTTTTAAATTAGCAAGGCTGAGTCACCAACTATTTATAACACAAGTCTCCCAATTAGCATAGTACTCCAATCGCCACCAATAAACTAAGCTTCATGCCCGACATATAGCAATTGATCTATAAAAGTGTTGGAGGGTGGGATGAGCTAAAGCCCAATAAGTAGCATAATTAATGGGGGTAAGGGAAATGCAAGCTTTGTGATAATGAACATTTTACAAAACATGTCATAATTGGGACTTTCCAACTGAAATACTATTAAATCATTTTTCAGTAATAATATGACAAAAATGATTATACAAGGTAGCGTTAAGCTTATAAAAATAATTTCCCTAGAACTAAATGCTATGTACTGTGAGCAATAACACTTTCCAAAACCAAAAACAAGGAAATCCAGCACATGGCAGAATTTCAAACAAACACCATACTATCACATAGATAGGTCAGGAGATCTACTCATTCACAATTGGCATGATATTATCCTCTCTGATAATAAGTCTCTTGGCCCCATGGGCAACAGCCTCACCCATAACTTCAAGATTTTGCCTCTTCCCACCTATGAGCAGCAGGGAGAATGCGTCAAATAGGACCTCTTTTGCATGTGGTCTCTTGGCCCCATGTGTAGTAGCTTCACCCACACACAATCAAAGAACCTCACGCATCATCCAAAGTGAAGGGCATTGACCTGGATCAAACACCATTGTTACAAAGACAACAGAAATCAAATCGGATGATCACTAGGAAATCACACATAGCATAAGGTTAAAACAATATAAAGCTCACAAGTTATATGTACTTTCAAATAAATAGTTTATATCCAGGTAGTTTTAGAAAAACCTTAAATAACCAAAACTTCCACAAAGTTTGTAAGGTTTTTAATTTCATTCTTTGTCAACAAGGTTTTCTATCTATTTCCCAATAAGACATCTTTAGTATTTTCAAATAATACCATAAATCCATGAAATCCACTATCAAAGGAATTCAAGATGCTTTTCTTTTCTATGCCAAATATTCATGCATTTCCTCATATGCAATATTAAACATGATGCGCTTTTCATATGTAATCATATATAGTAGGGTCACAACATGACTCTTTTTAGGAAACCATAATTTCACAAATAATTTTTCAAAATGTGTTTAACCCAAAAACAACATTTTATACAATATGATTATTTTTCTAAAAATCTCATTAAAAAGCTACTTACCTCGAAAAGCCAACCAAATTTACCCAACCGAGCATCACATAATCAACCAATCCAGTCACAAGGTCCATCACCAAGAGTATCGGAACCTAGAAACAAAATAATCAAGCCTATCAATAACAAGGCCTATCACAAAGTACCATTACACTTATCTCCATAAATCAAAACGATCTCCTAAAATCGAACCAAATGCCCTAAAGCCTAGCTTGCCCAACCTAAGACAAGCACCCATTCCCAAACGGGAACCAAACAAGCATACAAGAACTCATAGTGCCATAAAACAAAACTAAAGCATTTAATTCTCTACTACAAGCAATGTGCATATAAGTGTAACATAAAACACATCACTTCAAAACAGAGGTAGCATATCTCACGAGTTTTCTTTTTGGGTACTAAATGATTAAACCAAACCATAATTAAAATCAACTAAGTAAAACACATGAATTTACAAGCCAATCCACTGAACAAAGGTTTGAAGTAAATTCCACAAAATGTTAGTGCTTTCATCACACTTTCAGATTCACTACATAGTAGGCCTGCCATTTTGTAAAAATGGTTTGGTCCATGAAAAGTTATCTAATTAATTCGAAATTTAAGAGAACATACCCCTACACACACACATACACAAAGTACCACAGAAAATTCAGCCCAAAAATATTTTTATATAATTTATTAAAAATCACATATTGCGACTGACTCAAATCTACCCCTCACAGCTTTAGAATCCAAAATAAAATTGCTATAGTTTTAATACTAGCCCAAATGCTTTGAGACTTTATTCACATTAAAACCACATGATTTAAAGCATATTAAAAACAAAGAATCAAACCCATAATCTCATATAAGCAATTTAACAAACACTTGGTATACAAAAAGCACATGCTTACATCACTTGCATAAATTTATAGTTAACACTATACTCACACCCACATATGCCAAAGTCACTTCAAAATGCAAGAAAACCCTCTTTCAAAAATTAACACCAATCCCCCATATAAATAAAAAAAAAACCTAATGATTTCTTAAGAAACCCAACTCACACGGTGGCCAAGCAATACATCCATCCATTTCACCTCATTATATTAAAACCCCTCAATCAAGTCTTAAATGTCCCAACTAACTCCATAAAACAACTCCCAAAAACAAACTCACAACACGAAAGAGTAATCCTAACAAGATAGGATAAAAACCCAAAGATAGTAGAAGGTGGGTGAAGGAGCTTTTACCTTAGATTTATGTTGGGAGAGGTCACTAACCATGAAAAATAGTTTGGTCGCCGAAAATCTAGTGGAAGCTAACTAAGAGACCAAGAGGGAGGAGAGATTCGAGATGTGTTTGTGTTTATGTTTTTTTTTTTTTTTTTTTTTTTTTTTTTTGTGTTTGTGCTTGAGGGTCCATTTGGGAACAGCTTATTTAGCTAAAATTGAAAACTTTTTGCTAAAAGTGTAGAAAATAAGATTAAAAGTTAGCTGAATAGTACAATGAGACCCATAAATAGTGTTGAAAAATTTAAACCCTGGTTGATAGAATTAACAAGTTTTAAACCCAAGTTGTTAATTAGATTTATTATGAACAAACCTTGTTAAAACAAACAAACATCAATATCATGTCAATATCATGCACAATAGAAAAATAAATAAGACAAGATATGTTGACCTAGGAAAACCAATGAAATAAATTAGTTTCATAATAAAAAACCTAGGGGGAAACTTTCTCGAAAAGCAATCCATTATAATAAAGAGAAGTTTCAAATTTATTACAAAATTTTTGTCCCTAAACTCTACAATCCCCATAGATAAACTTACAGTAGAAATCTTCTACCGCTTCAGAACCTCTAAACTCTTCAATATATGAACGCCACCTTTTTGCACGGATCCCAGTATATAACTAACCAATGATGCACGACTCCCAGTATGTGACTAACTTACCAACTTGAAGAAGATGTTTACTGCAAAGTTCTTCACTTCATTAACAGTGAAGATTAAAAAGCACTTGGTTACAAAACTCTAAGGTGCAAAGACGTAGTAGCTTCTTTTAAAGAGAATAAGACACTCGGTCACTTTTTCATGTGTTCTCGTTGTATTCTCTTATGTGACGGCCTTTAAAATAAGCCTTATATATGTCTAGGGTTGTGAGAAAAGAAAACCTACACATACATGTTAGCATTGGCTGCAAAGTTCTTCATTTCACTAATAGTGAATATCAAAAAGCACTTGGTTACAAAACCCTAAGGCGCAGAGACGTAGTAGCTTCTTTCAGAGAGAATAAGACACTCGGTCACTTTTTCATGTGTTCTCCTTGTATTCTCTTATGTGACGGCCTTTAAAATAAGTCTTATATATGTCTAGGGTTATGAGAAAAGAAACCATACACATACATGTTAGTATGAGCCGAAAATCAGATTTGAAAATTTCGATTTCGTAAATCTCGATAGATACTGTATCTGTCAAACAGCTATCGAGATCTCGATAGATATATCTGTCGAGTTATCTGTTAAGTTTTAATGAAATCTATTCCTAACACAAACTCTTGAAAAACTTTGCAAGAAGAGAGTTCATGGCATGATAAATTTTGACAACCTGTCTTTCTGAAACACTTTAAATAAAATTCATCAAGGCATCTTAGTGTGAAACGAAAATATAAGATTACATACATATAAAAACATGTGTATAAAGAAAGAAAAAAACAACACATGGAGAGATAGGTGAAGAAGACATACATCATATATATATATATATATATCAAAGATAAGCACAATGTATGTAAACATGGTCATAAGATCGGCGTATAAGAAGCTAAAAGAAGCTCCTAAAACAACAAAGAGGTAAACACTCCCCCTAACAAAATGAAACACAACTCTCCCTTACAAAGACATGTATTTCTCCTCCTAACATTTAGAATCTTAAAAATAAACCACATTTTCTTCCCCTTTTTGTCGTGATTGACAAATGGTACAAGAAACCATAAAATTTCACCCGAGAAACATAGAGATGATCTAAGATGATCAAGGGGGCACAAGGAATCTATATAAATACATGAATGTAATGAAACAAGATGCTATGAATAACAAGATAATAGAAAGATGCAAAACATGTGAAAAGCAATGCATGCAAGAGGGTCTCGACAGATCGAGAAGCTGTCGAGCTGCTATCGAGTTGAAGTCAACCTTGATAGATTAAGAATCTGTTGAGGATCTATCGGCCAGACAGAAAGTTTCTCAATGGATCGAAAAGCTATCAAGAAGCTATCAAGACAAAGCCTAGAAATCTCGATAGATCCTGTATGTGAAAACTTTTGTCAAGAAAGGAAGTCCAAGGGGCTTGATAAATAGAAAGCTGTCGAGGATCTATCGAGAAGCTGTCGAGCTTGATAAAAAGCAAATATACATAGAGAGGAAAAACATACAGAGATGAATGCAAACAAGAAAGATACTTAAACATAGATCCAATCAACATGTTAAGCTTTCAAAAACATCTCCCAACAAGAAAATGCAAAGCATTCATAGATCCAAAACACACACACACACACACACACACACACACACACACACACACACACACACACACACACACTAAACAAGTCTAACCAATTTTATATTTTAAAATCGAGTCAAGACAGTTTAGTAAGTATACATTAACACATGTATCCCTTGTGATGACCAAATCACATTGTACCTACACATGTATCAAAAGTAGCAAAGAATTTTAGGTGTTGTGTGTGAAAACATCACAAGATTGCATAAGTGTCTTACGTTATGACAATTTGAGATATGAGAAAATCAATTTAACTCACACACAATCATAATTGCTTGATGGGAACTATTACCTTCGAGGTATATCCTACAACTCTCACATCTCCTAGAAACACGCTTGCAACCATATTTAAAAGCATTTTGATTCTTTTTTTCTTTTGATTTTAATTGCATATTTTGTTCTTTTGAGCATATCATGTACGGGCATATAAGAGAGAGAGAAGAAATACTCAATTATGTTAATCTTAAATATCACAATTTTGCTTTGCCGAAGCATATAAATGTTATTCATGATTGGGGGGCTTTAGAGATGAGATGGTTATTTATACTTTTCTCTTAGGATTTTTTAGTCATTCCAGTCAAAAAGAGTGATATGAGTGTTAAGTACAAGAGAGTACTTAATCATACTCATCACAAACACGAGTTACAAAGCTCACTTGCTTAGTTGTGCATTGAGATGCTCATCTAAGCTACAAAATATACAAAGTTTAGTAAACTTTGTTTCAATGGCCATCCAAGGTACATAAGTACCGATGTACATAAACACAAACTGTTTTTGTATTTTTTTTTTTTTTTTAATTTCTCTTTTTATTTTGAAAAACAAAACAAAATAAAAACTACATAACCAACAAAAACAGATAAACAACATGAAAGAATGAAGATAGATGCAAATGCATGAAAGTATGATTTCAAAAACAAATAAGAAATCAAGCAAAGAGAGTCATACTTTAAATAGAAAGAATTAAAGTAGAGGATAACAGAAAAGACAATTAAGTCTTACGCTCTATTATCACCCACACAGCACGAGTCTTTAGCAGTAAAGATGAAAATGCACATGTCTAAGTATGTCTACTAAAGGACATAGAAGAATTAGAATTCTCCTGAAATTGAGTTAAAAAGCTCAAAGTTTTTAATAACTCTTGAAACAAAGGTGTAGTTCCTTGAGAGGAAACCTGTGACCATTTGGACACTTATTTTTAAGGATACAACTTAAAGCAATTAGGACGAATGTGTCTAGAAACACCACAATGGTGATAAACATGAGTAGTTTTAGGACTGCTAAGCTTCGTAGAATGAGGTCTAACAAATGATTTAAAATTATACAGATCAGTTATGGATTTCATACCTTTATCACCTTTCTCAGATTATGGCACAAAAACAGTCTTTGATCCAGAAGCCGTGGAAGAGGAGCGGCCGGAGGAAACAGCATATCCTAAGTCAGTCTTATCAGAACTAGGCTTTTGAGCACTCAAAACCTCATTAAGCTTTGCACTAGACATCTTCTCTATTTGAGTTCTAGCTTTACTAAGCTCAACCTCAAGATTCTTAACCTTCTCTTCTAATGAGGTGTTCTCCACAACAAAAGTCTCAACTAACCTTGTAGTCTCATTTAGTTTGACTAACAGAACAACTTTTTCAGTTTTTACCTCATTAAGCTCTTTTCTACAAATATGAGAAGTCTTTTCAGATTTTACAAATTCAGTGCATAGCTTATCATAGGCTTCCTGAAGGGTCAACTTCTTGGGTATTTTATTATCAAAAGAATTATCACTGTCACTAGCACTCTCCATAATCGCCTTATCGGTTATGGCAGCAAAAGTCATAAAGTGACCACATTCATCCACATACTCATTAGAAGAGTCATTCTTAGTATCACTCCAAGTAACAACCAACCCTTTATCTTTTGAATTCTTGGTCTTTTCCTTCATAAGATAGTTTAGGCACTCTATCCTCATATGACCAAAACCTTTGCACTGATGGCACTGAATAAGGGGTTTCTCATTCTTGCCAATCCTAGAGGATTTAGATTTCCTAGGAGGTTTATCCTTATCCTTATCCTTTTTCCTAAATTGAAGAAGCTTGATAATCTCATCAGCTATGAAGGTTAGATCCCCATCCTCATCATCTACGAAGGTTAGATCCCCATCCTCATCATCATCTTCATCTTCATCTTCACTTTCATCTTCATCTTCAGAGTCATCATTCTCTTCCTCTATACCCTTAAGAGCCAAGTTTCTACTCTTTCCACCTTTTCCCATTAAACATAATCTCATCTCATAGGTTTGAAGGTTTTCTACAAGCTTAGTCAAAGGAATTTGATCAATGTCCTTCACTTCTTCAATGACAGTGATCTTGACATGGAATCTTTCAGGTAGAGACCTAAGGATTTTCCTAACAATTTTGGATTCTGCAATAGATTCTCCAAGATTGAAAGTAGAATTTACAATATCCTTGAGTTTAGCATAGAACTCATCAAATGTCTCATTCTCCTCCATCATTATTTCTTTAAAACTACTAGTGTGTCTTTGAAGCTTCACAGTTTTTACTGCCTTGGTACCTTCATAGATGATCTCAAGAATGGTCCATGCTTCCTTGACAACTTTCATGGATGATATTTTCTTGAATTCCTCATTGGTCACCCCACAAAACAAAGCATTTAAGGCCCTATTGTTGAAATTTGTTGCTTTGATTGTTACTTCATCCTAATCCACCGGCGCTTCCTTTGGCTTAATCTAGCCAACTTCAACAGCTTGCCATACCTGTTCACCTAGAGCTTGCAAAAAAACTTTCATACGAACATTCCAGTACGTATAATTAGTGCCATCAAATACATGAGGAATCAAAAGAAATTGTCCACGATCCATGACAACGGGAGCCAAGGATCACACCCAAGAAATTAATCCAATCAGAGTGTACCCACTTTGATACCACTTGTTGAAAAATTTAGACCCCGGTTAATAGAATTTCAAGTTTTAAACCCAAGTTATTAATTAGATTTATTATAAGTAAACTTTGTTAAAACAAACAAACATCAATATCATGCACAATGAAAAAATAAATAAGACAAGATATGATGACCCATGAAAACCAATAAAACAAACTAATCAAATACATGAGGAATCAAAAGAGATTGTCCACGATCTATGACAACGGAAGCCAAGGATCACACTCAGGAAATTAATCCAATCAGAGTGTATCCACTTTGATACCACTTGTTGGAAAATTTAGACCCCGGTTAATAGAATTTCAAGTTTAAACCCAAGTTGTTAATTAGATTTATTATAAATAAACTTTGTTAAAACAAACAAACATCAGTATCATGTCAATATCATTCACAACGAAAAAATAAATAAGACAAGATATGATGACCCATGAAAACCAATAAAACAAACTGATTTCACAGTAAAAAACTTAGGGGAAAACCTTCCCGAAAGCAAGTTTTATATACTAAAACTACTTCAGAACCTTTGAACTCTTCAATATATGAATACCACCATTTTGCACAGATCCTAGTATGTGATTAACCAATGATGTACAACTCCTAGTACATGACTAACTCACCAACTTCAAGAAGATGTTGGCTACAAAGTTCTTCACTTCATCAACAATGAAGATCAAGAAGCACTTGGTTACAAAACCCTAAGGGGCAAAGACGCAGTAGCTTCTATCAGAAAGAATAAGACACTCAGTCACTTTTTTATGTGTTCTCCTTGTATTCTCTTATGTAACGGCCTTTAAAATAAGTCTTATATATGTCTAAGGTTGTGAGAAAAGAAACCCTATACATACATGTCAGCATGAACCAAAAATCAAATCTGAAAATTCTGATTTCGTAGATCTTGATAGATATTGTATTTGTCAAGCAACTGTCGAGACCTTAATAGATATATCTGTCGAGCTATCTATCGAGCTTTAATGAACAACACTTCTTTACTTGTTTCTTGGACTGATTTGCATAGCTTCAACTCTAGGCTTGAACTCTTGTTCCTTAAAGTACAAAACCCATCTTAAATCTACCAAATTACAAGTAAAGTGCATTTTGTCAAAGGATTAGCCAATTTACAATAACATATGCCTCTAATAATATCCACATATGTTCTAACAAATAGTACCAAAAAGTACAATGAGATCCATGAATAGTACCAAAAAGAAGCTAAAATTTCAAATAAACTGAACTTGTAGCTCATCCCAAACAGGCTCTTAGTGCGAAAGGAAAAGAGGCAGCCCTTCACTAATCAGTGGGATGGAGAGAGAGAAGGGGTAGGTGTGGGTGTACAAAAAATCAATCACCTTTGTTTTTTTGTAAAATGTGAAACATATGCGATGATGGGTATTTTTAGGTAATTCGACAGCTTAAAAGAAATAATGAAAGAGTGCGAATAAACTTGGGCCTAAACCAATGATTAGAGTTGCTGGTTGTGTGTATAAAGGCTCTTTTGATAAGCTTGTGCTTTTGTTAGAATGTGACAAGTTTCAAGTCTGAAATTGGATATTGTTTTAGATGTTCATGAGCAATGAATTTTTTTTTTTTTTTTTGGGAGGGGGGGGGGGGGGGGGGGAGAGGGTGTGTAGATGATGAAATTATCGAACTTTTTTCAATTGTGGATTCAAATTAAAACAAATAACAATCTATCACCTAAGATGTGGGTATAGTAATTTTCTATTTTAAATGTATCAGTTTCGTTCTATGACATTTTGGTATTGTGTCATAAATAGTCCCAATAAAAGTGTTGACGTGCTTAATGGCCAAAATAAAAAATTATTTTTATGCTACCTAAGAGCATTCGTATCAGCTTGTGCACAAAATTTCATCTATCTGAGCATAAAAACTTACTTTTTCCATTTTACATACTCATTTTTCAAAAGACCCCACATCAGATTATCTATTTTACACTACGTTACATTGAAATATCTATTTTTCTTGAATTTTTTATTTGTTTCTCTTTCTTCACATATAATAACTACCATCCACTCTCTTCATTTAGACTTCAGTCTCAGGATACATAAAGAAATGATAAAAATCTATATGTAAAGTGAATAATGTCAATATAAGCTTACATTGTAGCAACTTTGCATAAAAACTTACACAGTTATTGTAGAAATTTTGCAAATATACACATTTTTAACTTGACTAATGTGGGTGATTTTGGAAATTGAATGCGTAAAATTGAAACATTTTTCTATTTTGCATTGTTTAATACAAATGTTCTAACATGCCACATTGTCTAACTTGTAAAAACAGTGACTTCAAGTCAGGATAGTAATGTATATAAACCCAGTTTAAAACACTATTATTACTAGTTAAAAAAGTCAGGATAGTTTTGTTTACTCAAAAAAAAAAAAAAATTCTGGATAGTTCGGTGCACAATTGTGTCTTATAGCTTGTGTGCACTAGTTATCAGATGAACTCGCTACGCCATTGCCCAATTTTTGGGATTTTGAAAGCCACGGAGGATGAACTCGCTAACTGGTTATCAGATATTGAGAACACCAAGTAAATGGCTTCCATTTGATCTCAACGCTGGAGCTTTTCATCCTCTTCCCCGCTAAGGCACAAATCAAAGATTAATTTGGGAAGTGAATCCCTAGTCCTGACTGGAGAGGAGGATCAAATCTAGGTGTGTTAAAAAAAATATTGAACACATTAAAACATTGAAAGAAAAAGAGAGAGATCAAGATTTTAGTAATTTCAAATTGAATCAGTGCGGTTTACTTACTTGTTTTTTTGTCCTCTCTCCCTGCTCTATGGAGTCTGGCTAGTTCTATCTTCTAAGATGCCATTCATTCGCTATTATCATTTATCAATATATCATATATAGCTCCAAACGCACTGACCCGAAATTTATATATATATATATATATATAATTTAAAAAATTTTATTTGTCTACCCTTAAAAAAAATTTGGAAACACCCTCAATTTTTTTTATGCCAATAAAATTAAATTTTGCTCCATAATTTGTTCTACATTCAGTGAATGAATAATTGTTTGATTGTGTATATTGAAAGAGATGTAGCTTGTAGCATTGATAATGAGACTATCATGTAACAATTTCAAAATATGAAAACTCGTAGAAGGCAATTGTAAAATTTATGTATTTACATATTTTTTTTATTGTTGTTGTTGTCAATATATGAATTTCTCTTTTTATTAGATTGTATAATTTATGCTTTTTAAGGAACACCCTAAGAAAAATTTATGGAGCCGCCACTGATTGATATCATCGCAAACAAAACAAAAAAAAAGGAAAAAATTATAATTAAATAAAAATTCAAAAGATGATTTGCTCTCTCTCTCTCTCTCTCTCTCTCTCGCTCAAATGGAACCTAGAGAGAGGGAGAGATTTCCCCAAATCTTTTTTTATCTCCGCTGTCTCCTCTCAGATGGGCCTCTCCATCAGCAGTGTCAGCTTCCTGTCGCCATCAATTAAGCATTCTCAGGCTCTCCGATCTTTCCTCCTCTTCGTTCTCTCTAGTTAGGTATAGGGATTTGGTTCCATAATCAATAATCAAAAGATTAGTTTTAAATTTTTAACTAAACAATATTTTAAAATATTAAGTGTGAATTTTGCTTTTTCTTTTTTCAACTTGTTATGGAGAGATTTGCCAGCAAGTATTTTGGTACTTAATTAATTTTGCATTTTTATTTCAAATTTATATGTTATTTGTTAAATTTTTGTAAAAATATTCTATTAAAAATTTAAAATATTTTATTACTTATATAAACAAGGTGTTAAATTTATTTATTTATTAATTTATTTGATTAACAATGGCATCCAGGCCTCTTTAAGTATCATATTACTCCCTTGGGAATATGCAGTCCCCTTGTCCCACATTCACCGAGTTATTACAGGGAGGAATTCCATGTGGATAGCCCTAAGATGCTGGCAAGATATTTCAAACTCAAGATCTCATGAATATTGAATATCATGAGACCTTAGTTTCAATTTCTTCGAACCTCAAGGGAGTGAATTTTTTTTTTTTTTTTTTTTTTCCATTTAGGCTTGAGGTGGAGTGTCATCCATTTCTCTCAAACCTCAAGGGAGGAGAATGTAATTACCCCAAATTTTTATTAAAAAATAATAATAGTAAAGAAAATAATAACAATTATCCTCATCCCCCTATCTCTCTCCTCATAATTTCTTTTTCACCTTTAAATTAGGACCCAAGTTTTTAGTTTCAAAATCCTTAATTTTAGCTTCAAAGATTCAAATTGGAATATACTTGTGCGGACATTTTTTGTGTGATATGTGTACATCATTTTACCTAGTTTGTAAATAGCGGCAATTTGATGTAAATATGTACTAGAAATATGATGTGAAGTATTGTGTTTCCATCCAAAGTACAAAACATCTAGGAATGTAATAGGCCAAGAATATATTGACCCCTTATGATAGGCCAATTAATTAGCTAAGTTAATTAATTAATCAGATAAACATATAATATGCGTGGTAGCATAAACAAATCACCAAATAACTAAATATGCAACGGAAAATAAATGACATGATGATTTGTTTATGAATGGAGAAAACCAACACGGCAAAAACCCTACAGGGTGATTTTAAGGTCACAACTCCCGAGAATTCACTATTATCACTACAAGCAGTTACAAATAAAGGAATCCCAGTACCTTATACCAACCTACATTTGAACCCTTGCTCAATACCCGATTGGACTTGTTTTGTAGTGACAATCTCTTCTTTTAATGCACGGCTCCCAATACGTGACTAACAAATAGATGCACGGATTCCAGTATGCGACTTAATCACCAACTTAAGAAAGATGTTAGCTGCAAAATTCTTCAGTTCATCAACACGATGAAGATTATGAAGCTCCTTGGTCACAAAACCCTACAGTGTACAAACACAGCAGCTTCTCGATTAGAAAGATGAACTAGGGCATATATCTCCGATTCACAATAAGCTTGTGAAAAACTTTTGCATTAAGTTGCATCAGCTGTGACGGCCCTTAAAACAATTCTTATATATGTTTAGGGTTGTGAGGAAAGAAAGCCCAAACATCTATACACGGATTGGATGAAAACCAAAACTGAAAATCTGATTTTCTTAAACCTCAATAGATAGCATATCTGTCGAGCATCGGGCTTCAGTAGTTTTTTAAACCTCGATAGATACTAACTATCGAGATTTAAAATTCAGCACTTCTTCACTTGTTTTTTGGACAAACTTGCATGGCTTTAACACTTAATCTTGAAACCTTGCTTTTTGAAGCATTAAACACATTCTAGATCTACCCAATTACAAGTAAAGTGCGATTTGTCAAAGAATTAGCCAACTCTAATTTGACATATGTTCCTAACATTAAATCACGTATGTCCTAACAAAATGTGATAAGGTGTACTTATTGAGGGTGTGTAATTCTTTTTTTTTTTTTGGTACCCCATCACACTACTAGATGTTTTGGTGATTGGTAAACACATAAATCTTAGTGACAAAGCTTAAGCCCCTAATTTAGATGAATGAAAAATATTATTTTTAAAAAAAGATTTGAAAAACCTCCTAACACTTGTAGCGCATGCCGCATGCGAAGATATTTTGTAATGCTTAAATATTGCTAATGTGTGCATTGTACAATTGTAGCGCATCGACGTTATTGGATAAAGGTTTTAGTTCAAGAAGCATTCAAATTGAGTAATGTTTTTATAACTAGTTTTTTAACGATATAGATTAATTAATACTAGCCTCATCACACGCGTAAAGCGCGTGCAATGAGACTCTTTTTTGGGGTTTAGTGTCATAGTTTTTCGTTCATCTCAATTTGAAGTTTTCATATTTGTCTACTAATATTTCACGCAAAATATTAGTAGACAAATGTGTAAACTTTAAATTGAGATGAATGGAAAATTATGACATTAAATCTACACAAAAAAAAAGAGACCGTCGAACATGCGAAGTGTGGCTAGTATTTTAACATGTCCTTATGTTAGCCATGTCAATATTTTTCATCAACTACTTAATAACATGGACTATTTTGATACAATACGAAAAGGCTAGGAATTAAAATTATACATTTAAAATGTTATGGACCAAATTAACACATAGTGCAAACATTAGGGACTAAAATAATATTTACCATTTCTCTTTTTATTTGGTTAAAATGATTAAAAAATGATAGGAAGATAGGAAAGAGGGAAGACAAAATATTTTAGTTTTTCATGTATGTTTGATATAGATTACAAAGTATAAACAAGTGGAAGATAAAAATTTAATTACTATTATGCTCTTTTTGTAGTTTAAAACAATTGAATACTGGTAGTACTTACTTTAATTTTTTTAAAAAAATTTAGATAAAAATTCTACTGTAACTTAGTTTAAGTGTATGTATATGAAGCTCTCTTCTAGAGTTTGAACCACGGCCCTTACCCCCTCACCCCACAAGAACTTATTTTTATGAAATGACCATCACATCAATGATGCATGGTGGTATAATGGCAGTACTTTTGTAAGTTCATATTGATGGCTATTTTCTCTCTTATTTTTCCCCAATCTAGAAGGAAAATAAATCGTGGGCGCGAAAAAGAAATCTCCACACATCCTATTTTTTTACTCTCATTTTTTATCCCAACCAAATGGTGAAAAGCCTTAATTTCCTCTCTCTTTTCCATATTCTTTCATTTTCTCAACAACAACCAAAGGGCTACTTGTTGATTAGTTTTTCTTTACAAAGAAAAAGGAAATGATGTGATCAGAATTTGCGAAAGTACTCTTGGCTAATTTTGAATGATAAAGCGGTAAAGCCTTCTGGTAAATGATTGTTGTCTTACTTGGCTAGTTGGCTAAAGGTTAAAATTTTCCAAAGAAAAAAAAACGCAAATAAAAAATTAGAATGGAATAGGTTGTCTAAAAAGTAAACCAATAATTTACGTTGGGAAAACTCCCATTGAGTAGGTTTTTTTTTTTTTTTTTTTGATAAGTCCAATTGAGTAGTTAATATAACATATTTAAAGATACTACTTAATCCAAAAGCTCTTATGAGTTGAGTTCAACTATATTATATTAATCACAAACTTTTTCATTATTATTCAATATAAGACTTCACTTATATATATATATATATATATTTATTTATTTATATATATATATACACACCTAACAATTTAATCCTCACGATTGCCTTTATTAAAATGTTGGAAAAAAAAAAGAAAAGTTGAAGAATAAAAACGATTTTCTATAAATAAGTGTGTTTGGTAGAAGATGGAAAAGTGGAAAGAAAAAAATTAAATTACTATACACCCTGTTTGTAGTCTAAAACAATGGGATAATGACGGTAATTTTATATGTTTATGTTTGTGGCAATTTTCTCTCTCCCTCTCTTTCCCAAATTTGAAAAGAATTTAAATGGTGGGACCAGATTGAAAATTTCCACCGGCCCCATTTAATTTTTATTCCTTTTCATCTCAAGATTCTCAACTAAACAATGGACAATTATGGTTCCTCTTCCTTTTTTATCTCAACCAAATAATGGAAAACCATAATTTCCTCTCTTTTCCTTTCCTCTTTTTCTTTTTCTTCTTCTTCTTTCATTTTTGAGGGCTACAAGTTGATTACTTTTTTCTTTGCAAAAGAAAAAGGAAAAGAGGTCTCAAAATTTGCAAAAGTACTCTATTTATCGGTTGATTTAAAATGATAAAGCAATAAAGCCTTCTTGTAAATGATTGTTTTTGAGCGTCATCATTGGGTAAGGTAAAACACCCAAAATGCTAAAGTGATCTACCAATAGCAGATCACTGTAGCGTTGCTACATATTTGTTTTATTCTAAATCACTATTTTTTTAAGTATTCTGAATGTTAATGTTCTTATAAACCTAAATCACTATTTTAACAATGAATGGATTGATTGTGTATATATTACTTGAATGAATTGTATTTTAGACAAGTATACATAAAAATATAACATTTTATATAATTAAATTAAACCTCATATTCACGAGTTTGTTTACAAACACAGTAAGTTTGAGTTTGGCTTGTTTAATAGTCTAGCCTAAACCTAGAATTAAACTTGACTTGTATGTTAAACAAACTAATATAAACAAGTTTTTCCTAAACTAAATTTAAATTGTTTATAAACAGCTTGGTTCATTTATAATCCTACTTATAATAAAAGAAAATTAAAAATCCTCACATACAATGGGAGCTATACAAGGAGGACATTCTTCCATTCAAACAGTAAAATCCTTGGCCCACATTTTCCATTCCCATTTTCTCTCTTTCTTTGGCTAGAATGATTGAAAACTGAAATGATGAAAAATGTTAGGAAGATAGAAAAGTGATAGGTTAAAAAAATATTTTAGTTTTTAATCATGTATATTTGGTACAAAAGATGAAAAAAAAAATTTAAAAAAGACTATTATATCCTTGTAGTTTAAAACAATGGGATTGTGACCGTCATTTGTATGTTCATATTGATCTGCTATTTTCTCTCTTCTTTTTCCTCAATTTATAACGAAAATAAGTGATGGACCTGGCTAGAAAATCCCCCAACCAGTAACACCCCCCCCCCCCCCCCCTTTTTTTTTTCCTCACTCAGTCTTTATCCCAACCAAACATTGAAAATCCATAATTTTTTATCCATTTTCCTTTCTCCTTATCTTATCTTGTACCTATTAATTAACAACGACCAAAAGGTTACGTGATGATTATTTTTTCTTTACAAAAGAGAGGGAAAAAAAAAGGGTTCAGAATTTGCGAATGTACCATATCTTGGCTAATTTAGAATGATGAAACGGTAAAGCCTTATCGTAGATGATTGTTTTCTTGGCTGGTTGGCTGAAGGTTAAACTTTTTCAAAGGAAAAGAAAAAGAAAAAAAATAATTTAAATAATCTCTGTGGCCGACAATGAACTGTAGTTATTCTAAATTTCTAATTATTGTCCGCCAAAGCAACATGTACATAAGCTGTTCAGTGTATCACGGTGATGCTAATAATTTACATCGTTTGTCCGAAAACCTTCTATAGAAAAAAAAATATATATAGTAATAATAAACTACACAGTCCATGGAAGAAAGTCAAGAAACCAATGTGAGTTTGAAACTTCTGATAGACACAGAAAGCCATAGAGTGCTTTTTGCTGAAGCGGACAAGAACTTCATCGACTTCCTCTTTCACATTCTGGCCCTGCCCGTCGAACTTTCATTGCGCTTCTCACAAAGCAAGGAATGGTGGGCAGCTTGGGGAACATTTACGAGAGCATTGAAAATTTAAATATCACTTACCTTCAACCAAACTTGAACAAAGAGACTCTCCTGAAGCCCAAAGTACACATCTCTGGAGGTGGTACTGGAGTCCCTCTCCTATTGCCAAACGTTGAATCGTCATCATCAACATCTCTGAAATTTTATAAATGTGCTAGAAACAACAGGATCTATTGTGACGACGAATATGAAGGCAACAACTGTAACAAATATGTGGCTAATGACAACAGCGCAATCTGTCCTTCGTGCAAGAGCGTTATGAACCACGAGCTAAATTTCGTACACTCACCAAGCGCAACGAATGCGGGCTCTTCCTCCAGTGAGAGAGGATACGTGAAAGGAGTGGTTACATACATGGTGATGGATGATCTAGTGGTGAAACCCATGTCCACCATCTCTAGTATCACTCTGCTTAACAGGTTTAATGTCAAGGATGTAGGAGCTCTTGAGGAGAAAGTGATCCATTTGGGCATCGATGAGGTACGCCAGTCATTCTTTTATTTTTGTGCAAGAGTCCATTACTTCTGTTTTGTTTGTTTTTTCTTAATTAATGTTTGTTACATACATCCATACACAACGTTTAAAATCGTATGTCCAAAACACGATTTCAAAATTACTTTACACACTGTACGTAGTAATAATCAGCGCCTTTTGTTCTTTCCTTACGGTGAAATTTATTGCGAAATAACGTTAAAATGAGCTATTAGTTGAAGCTATTGGAGTCTTAATTCCTAAACCAAGATATGAAAAAGAGTCTGAAATTTGGAATTGATCGATGATCCATCTCAATCCAAGCCCATATACTTCAATGTTTCATAATATCTGATGTTTCTTAGAATTATGTGGTAAGGTGAGTAAATTTACGGTCTTCTAACAATTTAAACTTTTGAAAGAATAAGTAATTTAATGATGTTAACTATGTACTTAATTATCAAAAGTCGTTAAATTGTCCAGCTGATACATACAGGTGTTGTGGGTCATTCTCATTCCATCTCGACTTGGTATAGTATATTGCTAAGACGACGGAGTCAGTCTATTCAAAATTCAAATGCAATCGTTTAACTCTAATTTCCATATTGAAATTAAAATATTGTATCCCCACTTTTTCTCTTTAGGGTCACTTGCTTATCTTTTAAAAGAGGAAGAAAAGAAACAAGTTACAAAGAAATGTAATATTGTGAAAGTTTCATTTTTCTTCTTTTTGGAAAAAGGTCTTCTTTATCTGCCTTTGAGATGTGTAAAATTCAAGTAAAGATTTGGTATTTTACAAATTTAAATGTGATTAATTATTATTTTTCTAACTAATTTATGTGATTTGTTTTTAGGGAGTGAAATTACTGAAGGCTTCTCTGCGGTCAAAGAATGTTTTGACTGATGTTTTCCTCCCACTGTTGAAAGTTGAAACAGAAAGCGTAATGTAATGTAACACTGAAGTGCAAGAGTTCTATGCCATTGCCAAAAATTAATTTTTCTTCTGTTTTTTTCGTTGCATATATGTTTTAAATGTCGGTCAAATCTGGTGTGGTAATGTGAAGGGCAATATGCTCTCTCTCTCTCTCTCTCTCTCTCTCTCTCTCTCTATTTGTGTGTGCGTATTCAGGGGCGGACCTACACTATGGCAGAGGGGGGCAATTGCCCCCCCCCCCCCCCAATTAAAAAAAAAAAAAAACTAGTATAAAAAAAATTTAACATTTCTCTTAAATATATATATATATATATATATATTTGTCTTTCTTCTCCTAAACTATTTAGATATTGATCTACAAGAAAAAAAAAATTCATACCTCTTTAACTATAAAAACAAAATAAAAAAATAAATATGGATTAAACAAAAATTGCACACAAAATAAGAAACACTTATTTTATATGTTATAATTTGTTGATGTGTTTTATAATATGAAATGTTTAAGAAATATTTATTTTGTATGTAGTATTTTGTTGAATATGAAATAGATGTTAGTTTTTATTTTCATAAAATTTTTTTTTGATTTTAAACTTTGCCCCCCCCAGGTACGAATCCTGGTTCCGTCCCTGTGCGTATTGTTGGAAGCTTGGTTAAGAAGCATTATGTATCATAAAAAAATAATATGTAAGTATACGTAAGTTTTTGTTAATTATCAATTGCTTGATAGTATGATGAGATGATTGAGGATTCTTCTCAAAAAAAAAAAAAAAAAGGATAATTGAGGATGACTGAGGACCTAATTAAGGCACAACTTTGTTTACCTTACGCTTTCGGTCCCAATGTGACTACGCCTTCTTCCTTCTCTTCGTTTTCCTCCTTGAAACCCCCCTCTAAAAATTCTCTTAAAATTTGTTCAAGTAAAATTTTAGGGACAACTTTAAGCAACAACTTTTTTTATAATTTTGAAATTATTGACTATGAGTGATGAGTTCGTGTAAGAGTAATTACCCACCACTTACCGTTGATGACTTCATCAAATTATAACAAATGATGTGATCCTAGAAGAATTTATTTAAATGTCATAAAATAAATCTATATGCAACCCATTTTTAGACAAGTATGTTCATGTTTGAGTTGACAAACAATGTACATGGATCCTCTCCATTTACAAGTGAAATGAATAGTGTCCATATGTAGGCCATGATTTAAAGTAAAATAAATTTAGGATCTAGATTATGCCAACTCATTTAGAAATTTATAACTCTAGTTTATATTTATCCATATTTTAATCATAGTTAAATTTAACCATAATTAAATTTTAAATTAATTGGTACAATCTAAATCTTTAGATTTCCTTCTCAGAAAAAAAAAAAAAAAAAATCTTTAGATTTTCTCCATTTTAAATCAAGGACTTTAATTAAATACTCTCTATTTTACTTAAAAATTGGAAAGGATCCTTTTTCTGTCACTAAAGGGATAAGACTTACTAGTCAGTGGAAATAGATATAAAAGATGTATAAAATGCACTTAAGGTACGTTTGGTAAACTGTAACAATAACTACATAGGAATAAAAATAGGTATTATAAGGAATACAAAATCAATGTTGTAATATAATACTTATTACTATTTATTTGTATAGTAACAATACAATAATAGAACCCTGAAAACAATAAAATGAAAGCATTTTAAAGATATCCTTTATCCTATTTCTTTTGCTTCATGGCACTCTCATAAAAGATATAGACTAAATACATTCGGAAATATTGTGCACTAACTCCAATTGGCTTCTCATTTGCTTGAAGCTATTACTACTCATAACTCTCGTTAATTTGTGGCCAAAATTGAAAGGATTTCATTGAGAAAGTCTGAGTCCATGCATGCAGCAAATGATTATTTTACCGTTCCAGTTGCCCAAGGTTCGTGAATCACAGTGTCAATGAAAAGGGTAGCTAAAGTAGGCACCTCTCAGACTGAATTCCATATAAAAAGGTAACAGCCAAGCCAAAGAAACCACTATACAACATAGATAATTCATTGAAAGTTCCATAACCCTTCACATATATCAAACATGGCTGTAAGCCTGAAGCTATATTTAGACAATAACAGTCACCGAGTGCTCTATGCTAAAGCTGGCAAGGAATTCATCGACTTCCTCTTCACCATTCTTGCCCTGCCTGACGCAAATTTCGTTCCGATTCTCAATCAGGAAATGGTGGGCAGCTTGGGAATCATTTACGACACCTTTAAGAACTTTAGTCCTACTTATCTTCGACCATAAGTGGACATGTACTCTCTCATGTACCCCATTGTATATTTCCCTGGTAATGCTGGAGGCCCTCTCCAATTGCCTAGCGTTCAGTCATCAACATCTAGGAAATTCTATAGGAATGTTGATGGTCACGCATTTGTCTCTGATATTAATAACCGCAGCGCATTGTGTCCTTCGTGTGGGAAATATATGGATGGGCCTGTTAATTTTGTAGACCGATCAATTGGAAACAAATCGTCCGCCTCTAACGAGGGAGGGTACGTGAAAGGGGTGGTTACGTACATGGTGATGGATGATCTTGCGGTGAAACCGTTGTCCACATTTTCTATTTGCAGTCTGCTTAAGAAGTTTCAGGTCATGGAAATAGGGGCTCTTGAGGAGAAAGTGGTCCATTTGGGCAAGGATGAGGTGGGTCAGACATTCTTTCTTTCTGTGCATGACTTCTTTGTTTTTTTTTTTTTTTTTTTTTTTTTTTCGCTCTTTAAGTTTCTGTTCTTTCGTTATGGTGAATTTTACAGAATAAGCAAGCTAAGGATAATATCTGTAGCCACACGAATCCTTATTCCTAAGCATAATATAATTAATTTTCTTTTTAGGTAGACATGCAAGTAGCAAGTGTGTGATTTAGGAAGGAAAAAAAAACTTAATTTGGTTTCATATAGAAAAATGAGATCTTATATCCGGGTAATCATGTTTTTACCACTGACTCATTGAGATCACTTCTATGTGTTTGAAATTATATAATAACCAATTTTGATCCTTTTATCTTTGCCATTGCTAGGGTTTGAAATTACTGAAGGCTTCTATGCTATCAAAGACTGTTCTCACTGACGTTCTCCTCTCGTAGTCGAAATCGAAAGTAAAAGAAGAGGTAGAAACCTCCTAATGATGTCCATGTTGAAACTGGAAAGGAAAGGAAGACCATGGGTTAAACAGCATTATGTTTCATATAAACGAGATAAAGTGTAATGATTATTATAGAGGAATAGAATCAGTACTGCAAGGAATATAAATGGTGTAATGGAAATAAAAACATTTGGATTTGGTAACGTAAGAATCTATCTTCTACAATTTGGTATGGTATAGATAAATGTATAATACAGTGGTGAAATTACATATATTTTAATCAAATTTCTTAAAATACTTTCTTTCTTAACATTCTATTATTTATACACTGAGCATTATATATCATTAATTAAATACTAATATGTAATTAAAGATTGAATAAAAAAAACTATAAAATTAAATACCAGTTTTCAAAAAAATAAAATATCCAACAACTTTAGTATTCTGTAACATCCTATATCCCTTCCCGGCCCAAAGGTCTCCACAAAATCAGGTTTTATCTAAATAATTGGTTTCTCAACACAAAAATAAATAAATAAATAAATAATAAATAAAGTTTTATCTAAATTAAACTAGCCTATGTATAACCCTCTCACACACACTATGAGAAGGTAACTTTTATTAGAAGGATTTGGTAATTTTTAGTTGATTTTTTTTAATTACTTTTTATTTTTACCATTTAGTTACATTTCTCGTGCAACTATATCTGCAGTATGCGCTTGTACTTTTTATTATTAAGGATTTGTTAGTTTTTAATTGATTTTTCACTGTAATTATTTATATGTTAATAATATATCCTTGATATGTTCTTGCAACTAATATCAACTATGTCAGCAGTATGCGCTTGTACTTTTTATTATTAAGGATTTGTTAGTTTTTAATTGATTTTTCGTTGTAATTATTTATATGTTAATAATGAATCCTTGATATGTTCTTGCAACTAATATCCCAAAGGCAATGAGTTGAGGTGGTTTTGTAGTCCTTGGTTGTCAACATTCAAAACATTTTGTAAATACCTACTCTAAACTAATCAAAACCCTCAATTTACCCTCAAATTTAGAACTCATTTTCCTCTTCTTTGTGGGTGTGTTTGTTCCTCAAAATAAAATAAAATAAAAATTACACCTGTACAAAAAAAAAAATCTATCATTTAGTTAAATATATTGTACTAATCACATTGTGCATTCAACCACATAATCAAAATATGACACAACAAATCAAGTAGTCCATGAATTATTCATATAATCATATTTTTTGGTCAGTCCTACAACTAAAATACTTCCCAAGAATGATAAATGGATTGTGTTGATTAATACACACTTTAACTGAAGTAGATAACATACCAACAATACCTAAAAACAACCATGTCATACATAGCTAGTAAAAAAGAATAACACCAAAAGAATTAAGAAACATCGTATTTATACTAAACTAAGCAGACATGTTTATTGATGAGCATGCATATTAAAAAGAATAACACCAAAAAAATTTCATATTGATTTAAATAAAAAAAAAAAAAAGGTCACTCACCTTCAACTTTTATATATGTATGTGTGTATGTATAAAGTAATTTTTTCCATTTGAGAAATCTCTTAGTTGTAGATTTCTTTTTTATTGAGAATTCTTTGCACATATTTTTCTTTGAAGGTATAATCAACCTCTTGTAATTCATTTTAAAGTAATTATGTTAAATAAAATGAGTAAACTACCCTAAAGTACATTTGTGTATTTATATTCTACATGTTTAGAAAGAATTTCTTTTAAATTTAGTCAAACCGAATTAGACCAAAATACTACATTAATATGGTTCAACAAGAGCGTAGTAATAATAAATGTCATACTTAATATTTTAGATATTATGATATTAAGATCTTTTTTTTTTTTAATTAGTTTATATTTGGAATAGGTGCTCTCAATCTAAATCTAACTTTTTCCATTATGTAAGTGCACAAAAATGGACCGATATAACTGAATAGACCGAAATGAACACAAATGGACCAAAGTGGACCGAGTTGGACCTAGTAAAACCAAAGTGCACTGAATAAGACCAAATGGACTGAATAGAACCAAATTGAACCAAATAGACCAAACTGAACCAAATTTGTCCAAATAAAACCAAATTGGACCGAATAAGACCGAACAGACTGAAGAGGACCAAAGTGGACCAAATAAGACCAAATTGGATTGAAGTGGACAGAATGGACCAAATATAACCAAGGTGGACCGAATAGAACCAAAGTAGATAAAATGGATTGAAAAGGACTGAAGTGGATAGAATGGATAGAATAAGACCAATGTGGATTGAATAAGACCAAATTAGACAGAATGTACCGAATGAGAACAAAGCAGACCAAATAGAACCAAATGGAACTTAATAGGACCAAATTCAACCGAATAGAACTAAATGAAATCGACTAAAACCAAATTAGACCAAATATGACCAACGCAGACAAAATGGACCGAATATAACCAATGTGGACCAAATTGGACCGAATATAACCAATGTGGACTGAGTAGGACTATGGTGGACTGAATAAGACTGAATGGACCGAAAAGAACCAAAGTAGATAGAGTGGACCAAATAAAACCAAAGTGGAATGCATGCATCCAAAATGATTGTGCTTTAACTCCAATTGGCTTCTCAATTACATGAAGTTATTGCAAACCATAACTCTTTCATCAAATTTTAGCGAAAATTGAAAGGATTTACAATTGAGAAAGTCAAGAGTCCCATCTCCCATCGTCCCATGCATGCAACATATGATTAATTTACCGGTTCCAATTTTGAAATGTACACTGTCATGCCCCAAACCCAACTAGAAAGATAAGCATGTGACAAAGGCAGCACGCTTATAAGTAATCACCCTACAAGTGTGCAAGGCATTCTTAGCAACTAAAATTTATCCTCAAAAATTATATCAAATAAAACCAAAATACCTTAACAATTTCTTTATGACCTTTAGATTAATGTCACTAATCGAGAAGGGTTATGTGTCATATCCGCTGCATACTTAGTTTAATTAGTGATTTGTTTGTGCTACCACGTGTTTGCATGTTAATTTGATTAATTAATAAACTTGGCTAATTAATCAATTAATTAATCACAAGGGGTCAATATATTCTTAGCCTATCAGATAAGAGGAAAAATAAAATAGACCTCTAATATTGAATTTTATGTCTCATGCAAAAGCTAATTATATAACAGCAAGATCTATAAAGAAATTGTAAACCAAACAAGGGTTGTGTTTGATGCCCGTTAATAACAATTTTTTTGTAACTTTTTTGACAAATTTTGGCAGCCTTTGACAATATATACATATATATATATATATATATATATTTTTTTTGGTAATTTTTTTGATAATTTTTTTCACTTTTCTTATGTAAGACCCATAAAAAGAAACATTAACAAACGCCATCTAAGTCCAATCCAAGACCTAAACAAATCCAACTAAGTCCAATCCTAGACCCATCTTCTATACAATCTTTTTTTCTTTTTCTTTTTTTCCTTCTTGATAATTTATGACTTGTCAGACTTCATTAACTTCGTATTCACCTCAACAAAAAACAATAAACAAATAATAGTAATAATAATAATAAAAAGAAGTTGAAGGCTGTTTTTGTTTTCTCGTTTTAGCCTTCATCTCTATTGACACACTCACCATCGTCAATACGATGCTACTACTGCATCGACTTTCCTATTTACCAAAAGTACAACTTCTTAAGGCAAAAATTGTGTAGAACCGGACCCACCATGACCATGCCTAACCTTCTGCAAATTCATCTACACTTAACGCAACAGTGGCATAAGAAAAGAAAGGGGCAGGCTCCCCTCCCGTTATAATATCTCCAGTTCTCCCATGTTTTTACACCAATGAAAGACGCGTGGCAAGTAACAAATCCTAAGGTTGTAAATAAGCCGCATAATTTTCTCTCCCTTTCAACCCTTTTCAGTTTTCAATAAAATTTTTCTGGGTTTGCTTCAATCACCTGTTACGAAAAATGATCTTTCAAAATCATATTTTGATGGTTTCCACTATCACAAAATGATCAACCACTCTAGACCCATATCTAGGAAGCTCAAGAACTTTTTCAAGAGCTTCAAAGTTTGATGGGAACAACCTTTGATGGAGAACAGAACAATGAATTAGGTCTTTGGGTTTTATCAATTGTGATTTGAATGTGAAGAGAAAGGCCGATTAATTGGATAAATGAATAAAAAAATTAAGGAATAAAAGATTAGAGAAGAATACTATGGCTGCTTTCAAAGCTTTGAAGAAGGAAAGGAAGCTTTCAAAGCTACCATGGCTGACTCTTTCACAGCTTTCAAAGCATATTCAAAAGTCTCATGCCAAACCCACAACCCATCGGAACTCCCACGGCTAGAAATCCATATCAGACCCAATGTCTCACCTCCCCAAGCTTGCCGGAGGACCTCAATTTCACACGCCTCTACCAGAACGAGCCTCGATGCTCATAGCGGCATAGCCATGAAACCCACCATGTCAATCCAAACAGCAATGGTTTCTTGTTTTGCTATGCCAATCTTATCTGTGAAACCCATAGTTTTAGCCCAAACCCATTGCCATCAAGTTCTGATCTGCCAATCTGGACGCATCTGATGCTCAGGTAGGTGAGATCCGTTAGGGTGGGATGTTGGAGAAAGATGCAAAGAAGAAAACGAGACCAAAAAAAAAAAAAAAAAAAAAAAAAAAAAAAAAAAAAAAAAAAAAAAAAAAAAAAAAAAAGGCATAAATACACTTTTAGTTCCTACATTTTGACTTTTTTTTATTTTAGTCCCTACATTTTATTTTTACCACTTTTAGTCCATAAACCAATTAACGCGGGACATTTAAGTCCTTACATTTTGACTTTTTTTCCATTTTAGTCCCTACATTTTATTTTTACCACTTTTAGTCCCTAAACCAATTAACGCGTGACATTTAAATCATTGAAGCACTATTCCGTCAGCCAACTAACAGCACAGTTAACGTTGGTATTAAAATATTATTAAAATTTTTTTTTGATATTTTTTAAATGCCAAAATTAAAAAAATAATAATAATTACTTAATTTTAATTAAAAAAATTAAAAAAAAAACAAACAAAAAAAATTATTTTCTTTCAAATAAAAATTTTACATTCTTTTAATTAAAATGAATTTTTTTTTATTCCAATCTTTTTTTTTTAATTTCAAAAAAACATATTGATGTTTTTTTATGTTCTTCCCCCTATATGATTCACATTCTAATCAAATTAATCCTTATTTTCTTATCATTTTCTTTTCCTTTCTTGTACTTTCTTCATAACCAAACACATTAAAACAAAATAAATTAATTAAATGTTTCTTCTATTTTTTTTTTCATTATTTTTTCTAGAAGAACATGTTCATGTTCTTTGTGTTCTTCCCTATAATCAATCTCCAGCAAAAAACAAACCCTAAACCCAGATCCTAACCAAACCCCAAACCCATTTCACCAATAAAGCAAGCCTTAGCCTTCAAACCCATAAATTTTATTGGCAAACAAAAAAAAAAAAAAAAAACCCAAATCACCACCACCAAATCAAAGAACATAAAGATCAAACCCAAGCAAAAGAACATGAAGATCCCACCCACGCCGTCCATCAAGCCCGATCAATTCAGCAAACCCGATCTCCTTCTTCTCAACCCAGCAAACCCGATCCCAACCCAGCAAACCCAACCCGATCCCAAACCAGCAAACCCCAACCTGATCCTAAACCAGCAACCCCCAGCCCGATCCTAACCTAGCAAAACCCAGCAAACCCGATCCCAACCCAGCAAACCCCAACAAACCCACTGATCAGTGGTTGTTGTTGTTGTTGTTGTATGCAGCAGCCGTTTTTCCTCTTCTAATCTTCTTTCTCTCTTTCTCACCATCTCTACTCTAACCCGTGTTTGCAACCCGTTTGTAAATCTGACTGATTTTATGGTTTGATTGCTAAGGAAATACGAGAAAAGAGAAAAAAAAAAATACTAATTTCTGGGCAAGGTTTTTTTTTTTTTTTTTTTTTTTTTGAGTAATGAAGTAATTGGACAAGGCTTTAAAATTGAGTAATTTTTTTTTAATTTTGGCATTTAAAAAATTTCAAATAATTATTTTAATAATATTTTAATACCAACGTTAACTGTGCTGTTAGTTGGCTGACGGAATAGTGCTTCAAGGACTTAAATGTCCCGCGTTAATTGGTTTAGGGACTAAAAGTGGTAAAAATAAAATGTAAGGACTAAAATGGAAAAAAGTCAAAATGTAGAGACTAAAAGTGTATTTATGCCAAAAAAAATTGAGAGAAAAAACTGGTATTTGACGTGTGATTTTTCTAACCTTAGGAGTTGTTGCTTGCCACGTGTCTTTCATCGATGTAAAAACATGAGAGAACTGGAAATGTTATAACAGGAGGGGAGCCCACCTTGAAAAGAAAAACTATTATCGAAACAGTACAGAAGCCAAAAAATATAATTTAATCCCTTTCTTTCGTCACATCATAAAATTTATTGAATATTTAAATAGTTTTACTTTTCGCCAAAAATTTCTACATTAAAAAAAAAATTTCTAATTCCAAATAAAACTTAGATTGACAAAGAATGATGATATTCAGGTTTTTACCTCAAGTGTATTAGATTATATATAGCTAAGGCTTGAAACTTATTTTCTAAAATCTCCTTTAATAATATTAATTCTTAAAATTGACCCCATAAAAAGATTTACTTAAACAACTCACTTTTTTAAGTTTTTTTTTTTTTTTTTTGGTACTACATACACAGTACATGAATCACGAGTACCAATGAAAAGGGTTTCTAAAGAATCCCAGAGTGAATTCCATATATAAAGCTAATAGCCAAGGCAAAGAAGCTGCTTGACATAGAGAATCCATTCCAAGTCCCATAATCATTCACAAGCCAAACATGGCTGACAGTAAGGTTAGCTTGAAGCTATTTATAGACAAAAAGAGTAACCGAGTGCTCTTCGCTGAAGTAGGCAAGGAATTCATCGACTTCCTCTTCAGCATTCTCATTCTTCCAGTTGGAACTTTCATTCCGCGTCTCAAACAAGAAATGGTTGGCAGTTTGGGAAACATTTACAACAGCGTTAACAGTTTGAAGTATTACTGACCTTAAACCAAAAGTGCAGGAGTCTCTCCTGAGGCCAACAGTGTACTTATTTAGTAGTACTGGATTTCCTCTCCAATTGCCAAACATACAATCATCAAAATACAGGTAATTCTCTAAGTGTAAAAGTCATGATTACGTCCGATGTCTGTGGCGATCCCTGTCCTTTGTGTAAAAATGCTATGTTCTTCGACCTGAGTCTTGTACTCCCATCAAATGTTGGAGTGGAAGGGGCTACGTACATAGTGACGGATGATCTGGAGGTGAAACCCCTGTCCAAATTTTCGATGATGACTCTGCTTAATCAGATTAGCGTCAGCGAAGTTGGGGCTATTGAGGAGAAAAGGAAAGTGGTCGATTTGGGCAATGTGGTATATCAGTCATTCTTTGCTTTCTTCATGCACATGACTTATATTTGTTTCTTCTTTTTACTTTCTGTTCTAGTTTCATTATGGACAAAATTGTTGCAAAATAAGCTCATTAAACTGAGGTATTAATTAACGAGTCCGGTTGTATCAAAAAAAAAATTAATGAGTCTGGCACCCTTAAGTTATTTGCTTATAAATCATTTTAGGAAACTTTTAAGAGATTAAATTCTATAAGGACGTGGTGTAAAACTCATGTTTTACTCCTCTAATCCCAACATGTCACATTATCTTATCACATATGATGATGCGTGAACTCATCAGTTTTTGTGTGTGCGTCCAAATGGAACTGAATAGTCGTCCGTAATGCCGAGAAAGTGATGAAATAGCTCCCTTAAAGTGGTCACCGGTGTGGTGCCTACCACAAAGTCTCCGATGCCAAAGTCAGTATAGGGAGGCCTTTGAAGAAATAACAGAGTATCAGAGTTTTGGTGTGTTTTTTTGGTGTGTACCTTGCATTGGTGCTATGGGTGCTTTATATATGTTTCCGCAGCTCCTAGCCGTTGTGGTTGTTAATGTGGCTTTAATGCCTCCTTTGGTAACAGCTCGTGCTTTGTATTGATTGCCTTAATGTGGCATCTAACGGTCCGTACAGCTGGTCTTATAACCGCTCAGGACATTACTGGCCGCATTGAATGGCTTCCCTACATTCGTCAGTAATATGGACATGTGGTTTGGTCTATCTTGGAGGATGTGTTCGTTGGTCTTGATGGCATTATCCAGTGAGGTTGATTTCGTCAGCCCCATTAGCTGCCCCCGGATTCTTTGGTCGTCGTGGCATATCATGACGATCATAGAAGATGAAAGGTTTATAAGCTCTACATGACTCTTTGGACTTCGCTCCACATTAAATGCTTAGTGGCGGTGCCATGTGCAATGTGGCCACGTGGCATGTTTTGATCAATGGAGCTAGTGCTCCAATCTGTATGGCTCTTGGGTTTCCTGTTGAATTTCATTTTTTTTTTAGCCTTTATTTTTAAACTTCTCCTTTCCTTACTTTACTTTTCCCAAAAACTTCCAATCATTTGTTCAGAGCATTTTCTTCTCCGACCTTTTCTGCAAATTTCCTCCGAGCCGGTGCGTGGCGCAGTTGAATTTCTTACGTTCTCTTTTTTTTTTTTTTTTTTTGAGGTACGTTTCTCTCCTTTCCTCTAGCTTCTCCTTCTTCTTTTTCTGCATTGTAATAAACTTCTGATTTCCGTTTTTCTTTTGTGTTGGTTTTTGACTTTTTGGATTTTTAGTGTTCATATATATATATATATATATATATACATATTTATATTCTCTGTCTTTGGGCTTTCATGGTCAGTAGCTCTGAGGTTAAGGTAGTGTGCCCTTCGATTTCTTTTTTCTTTGCACGCTTAGGGGCTTCTTTAGGTACTTCTCAAACTTTTCTTCCTTTGGTTAGGAATTTCATTTTTAAGGGTAGTGGTTTGAGTGTTGCGTTGAGTGAGTTGTTCCCCATACTTAGCCAATCGATTAGTTGGTTTGGGAATTTGGTAGGTGAGAGGGTGAGGATACTTGAGGTTCAGTCTAGTGAGCTCGAGACTGGGTTGTCTTCCAGTGGTGACCCAGTGGAGAGGGATACTACCGTCTCTACCCCACGAGAAAGTTAGGGCTTTTCATGCCCTTGAAGAGGTGTGTAGTCTGGATGGTGATATGCTTGCCAGATTTAGGGATAGGTTTCAATTTTCAGACAGGGTTAGGGTTCGTCCACCCCTTAGGGAGGAACGAGCCTGTCACTTCTTCCCTAGGGAGGTGTGCTTCTATGAGGCTGCCTTCTTGAGTGGACTTAGGCTTCCCGTCCATCCATTCATTATGGAGCTCTTAGGTCGTTTTGGTATTGCCCCTGGGCAACTTATGCCTAATTCGTGGAGGATAGTAATCAGCTGTATGGGGATATGGCTAATTGCTACGGATGGAGACATGATTAAAGTGGACGAGCTTGTCTACCTGTACCATCTAAAGGAGTCTAAGGAGCACGGGTACTATGAACTAGTGCCCTAGGAGAGGAGGACTAGGATCGTCCGGGATCTGCCCTCGTCATTCAGATACTGGAAGTCCTGGTTCTTTTTTGTGTCCAGGGACGATTGGGAGACCCCCTCAGGCGAAGTTTGGGGTGACCTTCCAAGGTTGCTTCGTTGGTGGGGCACCCCGAACTTAGGTACGTCAATATTTTCTTTAGTTCCTTAACCTCTACTCTTCGAACTTGTTTCATCGTCACTAATCTTTTCGTTTATTGCCTTGTGCAGTTAAAAGACGGCCTAAGCTCAAAAGTAGGTACAAGGAGCGTGTTAGGAAGGCTATTGAATACGCAAAGACGATCAAGGATTTTGACGATCTTGTGGACCTGCGGACTCTTGCATTTTACTATCTCGGCCCTGATCCGTTTGCATTCGTTCTACGCACACTTAGGATTGAAGAAAAGAAAAGTAAGTATTAGACTCGTCAGTGACGATTTTCCTGTGGGTGTTCTTCTTATCTTTTTTTTTTTTTTTTTTTTACTGTGTTTTTTCTGCAGGGATGACAACAAAATTTAATCAAAGTATGTACGCCCGAATGAGGGCTAAAAAGAACGAGCCCCTTTCTAGTCTTGGGGCAAAAGCTGTGAGAGTGATGGACAAAAGTGCCTCCATCACACCTGCAACCCAAGTTACTACTGGCACCAAGACGGCGAGGACGACCTCTCCAACTACCTCCATCGAGGAAATCCTGCCTCAACGGAAAAGGCAGCAGAAGGACAAAGCCGTCTCTGGTTCGTCCAGCATTTGGGACGATGCTAGGGTTGTAGTGGCCAGGGTGCAGGAGGTTTTTACCATCAAGGAGACGAAGGTGTTCTCAGGCTTGTCTCCAGATGAGCTTGTGAGTTGTCACCTTTATAAGCTCGTTCAGGTAACGCACTTATCTTTGTTTTTCCAAATGAATGCTGGAGCCCCCCTTTTTCTTTTCTTTCTCTCTCTTTTTTTTTTTTTTTTTTTTTTTTTGAGATCTGATTTCTTTTTCTTTTTTTTTAGGTATTAGGGGAGAGCCTCCATCTTACCTCGGAGTACCTTACTAAGGAGGCCAGGGTTGAGTCTGTAGTAACTTAAGTGGCTACTTTAGAGGCAGAGAATTCTAGGTTGAAGAAAGATTTGATAACTAGTATGAACGAAGCTAACGTCGTGAAGGAGAAAATCAAGACTCTGAGTGACGATCTCAAAGCAGAACGGCAGCTAACCTTGGAGAAAGACGAGCAACTTTTGGCTACCAAGGAGAAAATCAAGACAATAGTTGCCAAAGCCGTCGAGGCTTTCCAACAGACTAACGAGTATAATACTGCGCTTTTCAGCTGGTATTTCAAGGGGTTTGAGCTCCTCAAACAATACTTTATGAAGAACCCTTCTGGAGCAGACTTGGAGAACCTCGACCTTGAAGAGGTGGACAAGGAGATGGTCGCTGATGAAGCTTCCCAATCCTCGGCCCTCGAAGGTGATGCCCCTGAAAGTGCTCTTCCTCCTCCATCTGGTGATGACGCAGCTGCTGCTTGATCCTTCTTCAAATTTATCTATTTTTTCATTTTTTTAATATGTTTTCTTTGGTTTCCCCTTGTGTTTTGGGCTTATTGCATTCTATTTTCAGAATAATACAGTGTTTGTGTGCCTAGTGTTTTAAGGGCCTTCTATTTTTGATGTAAGAACATTGATGACTGCCTGTAGTTAATTAACTTCAAGGTCGCATGTTTACTTGCTTGCACTCATACTCTTGTATGCTTGTAGTTTCTCCAACGCTAGTACCTCAGACTCGGATAACTTTCACAATCTATAAGGGATTTAGTTGCCCTACAAGTTCGTTGGTAACCTGCTACTTAGCCGTTTTTTAGGCTCCTTTTTTTTTTTTTTTTTTTTTTTTTGCGATCTGGTCATGCTTGGTCTTGTCATACTCGTTAGTAACTTAGCCTGATTTTTGTCAAGTTTATGTTACTTAGCCAAGAAATTTTCCTTGGCCTACTCTTTAAGGAACCCACTAGCGACTTACATCCGTCTAGGCAAAATCCTGTCACTTTGCCAATTTTTTGGCTTATTCCCCTGTCACGCCCCAAACCCAAAAGGGTCCAAAGCATGAGAAAGACGTCTCAAGTACCTGTAGAATTTTTCTTTTTGGCAATTCAATCCACATAAATCATATCAAATACTAACATCAAGAATTAACACAATAATTCCATTGGATATACTCTCAAAGTAAGTCAGAGCTCTAAGTAATAATTACAGGGACCATTGGCCACAAAAGAATAGAGATCTAAATATATAGTTACATATCATCAGCTTGTCCGATCAGTGGGAATAACATCACAACCACTAATATACAAAAGAATCAGTCAAGCCTATTCTAAGATGTACAACATCTAATATCTCCACTACAAAAGTTCAGCCTCCATCAGTAGTCAGTCTAACTACTATTAGCCACCAAAAAGCTGTCTCAAAAGCTTGTTGCCTACTCTGAAAAGTTTATAAAAAATAATGGAATGAGGCAGGGCCCAGTAAGTAGCATAATTAATAGGGGTGGGGGAAATGCAGGTTCCATTTTCCATAATAATAATATGATATGACAAGAATGATTAAATAATGAAATGCCAAGTTTCTCAAAGTAAATACATTGAAACTATGTACTATAATCTGTGAGCACCAACAATATAATTTCCAAAGCCATAACATCTAACATAGGGTAAATTATCATAAATATACCACACTGCCACATAGACTGCTCAGGGGATCCACCCATTCACAACTGGCATGATATTGTCCTCTCTGGTATGCAAACTCTTGGCCCCATGGACAGACCCTCAAGGTTTTTCTCTCCCCCCATGGGCAGCAGAGAGAGCGCGTTAAATAGGACCTCTCTTGCATGTGGTCTCTTAGCCCCATTGACAGCAGACTCACCCACACACAATCAAGGAACCTATTCCCCCCATGGGTAGCAGGGAAGAACGCGTCATACAAAGTGAAAAAGCACTGACCTAGATTTGATTCCGTTATCACAAAGACTACGGCAACCAAATCGGGTGATCACCGGGAAATCACACATGGCATGGTATTAAAACCACATAAAGCTTACAGGTTATATTACTTTGAAACACATAGTTTATATTCATGTAGTTTCAGAAAAACCTTAACTAGTCTAAGTTCCACAAAGTTTGTAAGGTTTTCAACTTCATTCTTGTCAAAAGATTTCTATCAATTTCCCACATAACAAGACTTGACAAGCATCTTTAAATTTTCTAATAAACCATAAAATCCATAATTTCCTTATCAAGGAATATATAAAAGATGCTTATATTTTCCATGTCAATAATTCATGCATTTCCCCAAATGCAATACCAAATATGATGCATTTTCATATATATATAATAATATATAATAGGGTCACAACACAATACTTTTAAGAAAACATATATCCATATATAATTTTTCAAAATGTGTTTGACCCAAAAACATCATTTATAAAACATTGTTATTTTCCAAAAATATCCCATTAAGAAGCTACTTACCTCGCAACCGCAAAATCCTAATTCTCCAAGCTCCAAGGAGATTAGCTAGAACCTAAACAATATTAAGTAAACCTATCACAATAAGCATAGAGCTTGAAATTACATCTAGCTACAATTTAGGAATTGCCAAAAGAGCACTTAATTAGGCAAGCCTATTATTTAACCTCATCAATAATAATATATCCAACTTCCAAAGTTTCTCAACAAATTGACTCACAAGGCATAATCTCCAATTTATAAAGTTAACCCATTTAATATCATCTCCAACTTCATGACTAGCTTTCATAAAATTTACACTACATTATTAAGAAACCCATGAAAGCAAAATCAAAATATCCTCCAAGACAAGATATTTAGAACTTCAACTAACTCCAAATAAACCCAATGGCAATGGAAAAATTTAAGTTTACCAACCATCACATGTTATAACTTAAAACCCCTAAATTTTCCACCATAAATAAACCTTAGCTAGTCATCATTAGCACAAACCATATACCCACTCATCAAATAATTTCACCAATACAAAACTCATACATAAAAACACATAAATATCACTTCCAATGCTCATAAATCACATGGGTATCATTATTAGAACTTAGATAACAATAACCTCAAGCAAAAGTGTAAAACCCACCAAAAAGATTAGAAATTTTTACCTCAAATAAAGGATATGATGGTGTTTATGGGTTCACAAAAATTATCAGCTGATCTTGCAGGAAAAATGATGGTGAAATGGTGTGATTTGGAGTGGAGTCCGGCGGTGAGTGTGTGTATGTGCGTGTGTTTAAGTAAAAAGAAAAGAAAGAAAATGAAAGGGAGAGAAGAGATGGCTGGCCAAAAGAGAGAAAAGAGATAAGGGAAAAATGAGTGATAGGGAAGGGGGTTAGGTGGGGAAGGCACGTGGGAACACAAAATTTGACCCCTTTTTTCTTTTTCTTTTTGACTTTCGGGACGTTACAATCTTCCCCTCTTATAAAAATTTCGTCCTCAAAATTTTAAATACCTTGATCTTGAAAAAGGCTTAGGTATCTCGACAACATATCATCCTCACGCTCCCAAGATACCTCTTTCACCAAATGATTCTTCCAAAGCACCTTTACCCAAGATATTGTTCTTTTGGATAGCACTTGCTCCTTACAATCCAAAATCTCTACTAGAACTTCTTCATATGATAAATCATCTCTAATCTGAAGAGGCTCATAGCTCAAAACATGTGAAGGGTCAGGAATGTATTTCCTCAACATAGACTCATGGAAAACATTATGAATTCCTAACAGGGCCGGTGGTAGGGCAATTCTATATGCAACTTCACACTCTCTCTCCAAGACCTCAAAAGGCCCTACAAACCTAGGGCTTAACTTACCCTTTTTGCCAAATCTCATTACTCCTTTCATAAGTGCAACCCGTAGGAAAACTTTATCTCCAATTTCAAGTTCTAAAGCCTTCCTTTGAATGTCATAATAGCTCTTTTGTCTACTTTGGGCTGCTCATAGTCGGTCACGAATCATATTTATCTTTTCATAAGTCCTCTGAATAATCTCTGGCTCCAAGATTTTTCGTTCTCCAACCTCATCGAAACAAATTGGGGATCTACACTTTCTTCCATACAAAGCCTCATAAGGTGCTGCTTCGATACCTGAATGGTAACTATTATTGTAAGCAAACTCCACCAAAGGTAAGTGACTAGCCCAACTCCCTTTAAGATTCAAAACACATGCTCTCAACATATCTTCTAAAGTTTGAATCGTCCTTTCAGACAGTCCATCTGTCTGAGGGTGGAAAGCTGTGCTAAAATTCAATCTAGTACCCAAGGCCTTTTGCACGCCACCCCAAAAATGAGAAGTAAACCTTGGGTCTCTATCTGAAACAATAGAAGCAAGTACTCTATGAAGTCTCACAATCTCATCAACATAGAGCTGAGCTAACTGATCAAGGGAGTAGTTCATCCGAATAGGGAGAAAATGAGCTGATTTTGTCATTCTATCAACAACCACCCAAATAGCACCATGACTTGTAGGAGATCTCGGCATTCCTGAAACAAAATCCATAGAGATTTTCTCCCACTTCCATTGGGGAATAAGAAGTGGTTGCAACAAACCTGAGGGTCGTTGGTGTGACACCTTAACTTGCTAACAAGTCAAACATTTCTCTACAAAGTGAGCAATCTCCCTTTTCATATTATTCCACCAAAAGTTTTCACGAAGATCATGGTACATTTTTGTACTACTTGGATGTATTGTATATGGGGAATAGTGAGCCTCCACTAGAATCTCCTTTTTAATCAATGGATCATTTGGCACACAAAGTCTACTCCCAAATCTCAAAGCACAATCCTAAGAGATAGAAAATTCAGATTTCTTTCCACTATGCACCTCATCCATGATTTTCTTTAAATGTGGGTCATCGGCCTGTGACAATTTAATTCTCTCCACCAAAGTTGGTTGAACACTTAAACTAGCCAGGTAGGCCTCAGAATGGCCCATAACAACCTCAATCTCCATCCTTTCAAGATCCCAAATAATTTCTTTTTGAGTGGTGAGCAAAGCAGCTGAAAAACTTGATGGCTTCCTACTAAGAGCAACAGCTACAACATTAGCCTTACCCGGATGATAGTTAATAAAGCAATCATAATCCTTAACCAATTCCAACCATCTCCGTTGCCTCATATTTAACTCCTTTTGGGTAAAGAAGTACTTTAAACTTTTTATGATCAGTGAAAATCTCGCATCTTTCCCCATACAAGTAATGTCTCCAAATTTTCAAAGCAAAAACAACTGCAGCCAACTCCAAGTCATGAGTGGGGTAATTTTTTTCATAATTTTTCAACTGTCGAGAGGCATAAGCCACAACCTTCCCATTTTGCGTCAACACACAACCAAGTCCCTTATGAGAAGCGCCACTATAAATGACAAATCCCCTTGTACCTAAAGGGATAGTTCCCTGGAGCTGTGACCAATCTCCTCTATAGTTCTTGGAAGCTTTTCTCACATTCTTCCTTCCACTCGAATGTAACATTCTTCCTTCCACTCGAATGTAACATTCTTCTGAGTTAGTTATGTCAAAGGAGCTGCAATACGGTAAAACCCCTCTACAAATCTTCTATAATAACCAGCAAGGCCCAAGAAACTTCTAACCTCACTCACATTTGTAGGCCTATTCCAATTAACCACCGCTTCTATCTTATTAGGATCCACTATAATCTCATCCTTAGATATCACATGGCCCAAGAATACTACTTGATTTAACCAGAATTCACACTTCTTCAGCTTAGCATACAACTTCCTTTCTCTTAGAATCAGTAAAACAATCCTCAAATGTTCTTCATGCTCTTCTTGACTCTTAGAATAAATCAAAATATCATCAATGAATACAATGACAAATCGATCCAAGAACTCATGAAATACCCTATTCATCAAATCCATAAAAGCAGCAAGGGCATTAGTTAATCCAAACGGCATTACCAAAAACTCATAATGACCAAATCTAGTTTGAAAGGCGGTCTTTGGTATATCCTCACCCTTAATCTTCAACTGGTGGTAACCAGAACGAAGTTCAATTTTAGAAAAGCCTTGTGCTCCTTGCAACTGATCAAATAGGTCATCAATACGAGGCAAAGGATATTTATTCTTTATGGTGACCCTATTAAGCTCATGGTAATCAATACATAATCTCACAAACCCATCCTTTTTCTTGACAAATAAAACTGGAGCTCCCCAAGGCGAGGCACTAGGGCGAATAAACCCTTTGTCCAACAATTCTACCAATTGCTCCTTAAGTTCTTTCAACTCTATGGGTGCCATTCTATATGGTGCCTTAGAAATAGGTGCAATGCCAGGAAGGAGATCAATAGAGAACTCAATCTCACGATCTGGGGGCAACCCAAGTAGATCATCAGGAAAAACATCCGAAAATTCCCTCACAATGGGAATCTCCTATCTCCAATTCTCTACTATGTAAGTCCATTACACTAGCAAGGAATCCATGACAACCCTTTCTAAGCAAGCGCTTTGCTTGTATGCATGATATCACAGAAGGCATAAAAGGCAAACATGAAGCCTTAAATAAAAATTCCGATTCACCTAGAGGCCTAAACACCACCTCTTTCTCAAAACAATGCACACTAGCATGGTAAGAAGCCAACCAATCCATGCCCAAAATGACATCAAAATCAAGCATATCTAGCAACACCAAATCAGCCAATAACTCTTTACCCTCAATACAAATAATACAAGATTTAAGCAAAAGATTAGTCATTAAAGTATCACCAACAGGGGTAGAAACTGATAACTCAAAATCAAGTAATTCAGGGCTCTAATCATGATTCTTAGCAAATGCACAAGAAACAAAAGAATGCGTAGAACCAGGATCAAAAAACACTTTAGCATGTGCAAAGAACAAAGGAAGTATACCTGCCACCACTGTATCCGTGGCCTGAGCATCCTGAGTAGTCAAGGCATACACTCTACCTTGCACCTTCTTCCTATTGTCATTACCCTTTACAACTTGAGATGAGGAAGAGGAACCCGAGCCCTTGGAACTTGGGCAATCTCTAGCAAAGTGTCCAGGTTGCTTACAAGTAAAGCAAATCTTGACCCCATCACAATTTTGTCCATCATGAAGTTTACCACAACGAAAGCAAGACATTTTATCACCAGACTGAGGATAGGCACTCTTGCTGTGCCTAGAAGATTGTCCTTTATTACCCGAGTTTTTAAAGAATCCTTTCTTATGCCCTTGACCCTTACCATGTAGAGAATTAGAGGACCCTTGCTTCTTTTCAGTCTCCTTAGAATTGGGGTTATATTTAAAGTCTTCTTCAAGACTCATTGCCCACTTCACAGCCTCAGTAAAAGTATCCATTCCAGAGGCTATAATGAGAGGGCGAATCCTACCATTAAGGCCTTCCCGAAACTTCTTCACTTTCTTGGACTCATCCAGAATCAAGTAAGAAGCAAAGCGAGAAAGCTCAACAAACTTAGCAGCATACTCCTCCACTGTCATAGCCCCCTGAACCAAATCATAAAATTCTCTTGCCTTCTGATCCCTTACTACATTAGGGAAGTATGTCCCATTAAAAACTTCCTTAAACTTCTCCCAAGAAATGGGAGTGTCCCTTCCCAACTCCATCCTCAACAACTGCTCAGTGCTCAACCACCATCTCTCAGCAGAACCCTGAAGAGCATAAGTGGCATACCTCACTTTCTGAGCATCAGAGCATTCAAGGGCTCTTAGAAATTTTTCCATCTTTAGCAGCCAATTCTCTACTACCATAGGATCAGGTCCCCCATTAAATGTTGGAGGGTTTTGCTTATGGAACTCCCCAAATGTCCAACCCTCCCTCCTACGTTCACCACCCTGGATTGCTCTAGCAATCCTAGCATAAATCCTGTCTGCCACCTCATCAATCTCACCACCATCAGGAGTGACAGATCTCTCACGCTCTTGGCGTCGCCTATGGCCATGCTCTGGAGCTGTAACTTCATCCACATGCCTCACTTTACTTGCTTTCTTTTTAGGAGGCATAGTGTACTAAAGTACTTATACCTATACCCAAAAAAAAAAACAAGCAAGTAAATCACAAGGCAACATAGAAGGTTAGCATAGAAAAGATAGATAAGGAAAAAGGAATAGCAGGTGGAAGCTAAAACAAATATGCAAAATAAAGAATTCATCAAACCCCTATTGCTCTGACTTAGATCAAAATCAATTCCTATTTACAAAAGTCTACAGAATCATAACCTAAGCTCTGATACCATAACTGTCACGCCCCAAACCCAAAAGGGTCCAAAGCATGAGAAAGACGTCTCAAGTACCTGTAGAATTTTTCTTTTTGGAAATTCAATCCACATAAATCATATCAAGTACTAACATCAAGAATTAACACAATAATTCCATTGGATATACTCTCAAAGTAAGTCAGAGCTCTAAGTAATAATTACAGGGACCATTGGCCACAAAAGAATAGAGATCTAAATATATAGTTACATATCATCAGCTTATCCCATTAGTGGGAATAACATCACAACCACTAATATACAAAAGAACCAGTCAAGCCTATTCTAAGATGTACAACATATAATATCTCCACTACAAAAGTTCAACCTCCATCAGTAGTCAGTCTAACTACTATTAGCCACCAAAAAGCTGTCTCAAAAGATTGTTGTCTACTTTGAAAAGTTAATAAAAAATAATGGAATGAGACAAAGCCCAATAAGTAGCATAATTAATGGGGGTTGGGGAAATGCAGGTTCCATTTTCCATAATAATAATATGATATGACAAGAATGATTGAATAATGAAATGCCAAGTTTCTCAAAGTAAATACCTTGAAACTATGTACCATAATCTGTGAGCACCAACAATATAATTTCCAAAGCCATAGCATCTAACATAGGGAAAATTATCATAAATATACCACACTACCCCATAGACTGGTCAGGGGATCCACCTATTCACAACTAGCATGATATTGTCCTCTCTAGTATGCAAATTCTTGGCCCCATGGACAACAGCCTCACCCATACCCTCAAGGTTTTTCTCTCCCCCCATGGGCAGCAAAGAGAGCGCGTTAAATAGGACCTCTCTTGCATGTGGTCTCTTAGCCCCATGGACAGCAGACTCACCCACACACAATCAATGAACCTCTTCCCCCCATGGGCAGCAAGGAAGAACGCGTCATCCAAAGTGAAAGAGCACTGACCTAGATTTGATTCCGTTATCACAAAGACTACGGCAACCAAATCGGGTGATCACCGAGAAATCACACATGGCATGGTATTAAAACCACATAAAGCTTACCAGTTACATTACTTTGAAAAACATAGTTTATATTCATGTAGTTTCAGAAAAACTTTAAATAGTCTAAGTTCCACAAAGTTTGTAAGGTTTTCAACTTCATTCCTGTCAAAAGATTTCTATCAATTTCCCACATAACAAGACATGATAAGCATCTTTAAATTTTCTAATAAACCATAAAATCCATAATTTCCTTATCAAAGAATATATAAAAGATGCTTATATTTTCCATGTCAATAATTCATGCATTTCCCCAAATGCAATACCAAATATGATGCATTTTCATATATATAATAATATATAATAGGGTCACAACACAATACTTTTAAGAAAACATATATCCATATATAATTTTCCAAAATGTGTTTGACCCAAAAACAACATTTATAAAACATAGTTATTTTCCAAAAATATCCCATTAAGAAGCTACTTACCTCGCAACCGCAAAATCCTAATTCTCCAAGCTCCAAGGAGATTAGATAGATACTAAACAATATCAAGTAAACCTATCACAATAAGCATAGAGCTTGAAATTACATCTAGCTACAATTTAGGAATTGCCAAAAGAGCACTTAATTAGGCAAGCCTATTATTTAACCTCATCAATAATAATATATCTCACTTCCAAAGTTTCTCAACAAATTGACTCACAAGGCATAATCTCCAATTTATAAAGTTAACCCATTTATATCATCTCCAACTTCATGACTAACTTTCATAAAATTTACACTACATTATTAAGAAACCCATGAAAGCAAAATCAAAAAATCTACCATGACAAGATATTTAGAACTTCAACTAACTCCAAATAAACCCAATGGCAATGGAAAAATTTAAGTTTACCAACCATCACAAGTTATAACTCAAAACCCCTAAATTTTCCACCATAAATAAACCTTAGTTAGTCATCATTAGCACAAACCATATACCCACTCATCAAATAATTTCACCAATACAAAACTCATACATAAAAACACATAAATATCACTTCCAATGCTCATAAATCACATGGGTATCATTATTAGAACTTAGATAACAATAACCTCAAGCAAAAGTGTAAAACCCACCAAAAAGATTATAAATTTTTACCTCAACTAAAGGATGTGAAGGTGTTTATGGGTTCACAAAAATTTTCCGTTGATCTTACCAGAAAAATGATGGTGAAATGGTGTGATTTGGAGTGGTGTCCGGCGGTGAGTGTGTGTATGTGTGTGTGTTTAAGTAAAAAGAAAAGAAAGAAAATGAAAGGGAGAGAAAAGATGGTCGGCCAAAAGAGAGAAAAGAGATAAGGGAAAAAGGAGTGGTGGGGAAGGGGGTTAGGTGGGGAAGGCACGTGGGAACACAAAATTTGACCCCATTTTTTTTTTTTACTTTCGAGACGTTACACCCCTTTTAGGGGTTCGTCAGTGACTTACATCCGTTTAGGCGGGGTCTTGTCACTTAGCCAATTTTTTTGGCTTATTCCCTTTTTAGGAGTTCGTCAGTGACTTACATCCGTCTAGGCAGGATCTTGTCACTTAGCTAATTTTTTTGGCTTATTCCCTTTTTAGGGGCTCGTTAGTAACTTACATTCGTCTAGGCAGAAGCTTGTCACTTAGCCAATTTTTCTGGCCTATCCCCTTTTTAGGGATTCATTAGTGACTTACATCTGTCTAGGGGGAATCTTGTCACTTAGCCAATTTTTTGGCTTATTCCCCTTTTAGGGGTTTGTCAGTGACTTACATCCACCTAAGCGGAATCTTGTCACTTAACCAATTTTTTTTGGCTTATCCCCTTTTTAAGGGTTTGTTAGTGACTTACATCCGTCTAGGTGGAATCTTGTCACTTAACCAATTTTTTTCACTTATTCCACTTTTAGGGGTTCGTCAATGACTTACATCCGTCTAGGTGGAATCTTGTCACTTAGCCAATTTTTTGACTTAAACCTTTTTAGGGGTTCTTACATCCGTCTAGGCGGAATCTTGCTACTTGGCTAATTTCTGCGTATTAGGTCATTGACTGAATAATTCTTTTATTGCTTTCAAAAATGAATACAATCGCTTGTTACATCTAGTGGTGATATTTTTTCAAATGTTCAATGTTCCAAGGCTAGGGGAGTCTTTGTCCATCCAGGGTTTCTAGTTGATAACTGCCTTTTCTGGAGTAATGCGCGACCCTATAAGGTCCTTCCCATGTGGGACCGAGTTTCCCCTGAGAGGGGTCTTTGGTTGCTGGGGTAACCTTACGCAAGACAAGGGTCTAAGCTTCACCCTCTTGTTGTAGTATTAAGCCATCTTCCACTGGTACCTCGTCATCCTGTTGGAGGCTTCATCTCTGACTTCGTTAATGCAGTCTAGACTGACCCTTAACTGATTCTCATTATTTCCTTTACGAAACATTTCTCATCTTGTGCTAGTTACTCCCACCTCGACTAGGATTACTGCTTCAATGCCATAGGTGAGCCTGAAGGGAGTTTCTCCTGTTGGGGTCCTTGTGGTAGTTTTGTAAGCCCACAGAACGTTAGGCAGCTCCTCAGGCCATGCTCCCTTAGCTTCGTCCAGCTTGGCTTTGATGATCTTGATTAGTGTCCGGTTGATCACCTCCGTTTGTCCATTTGCTTGTGGGTGGCCTGGGGACGATAACTGGTTTTTAATCCCCAGTCTTGAGTAAAAGTCTCTGAACTTTTGACTGTTGAATTGACGCCCATCATCTGATATGATCATCCGTGGGATCCCGAATCTGCAAATTATGTTCTTCCACACGAGTTTTGGATTTTTGCTTCGTGATAGTTGCTAATGCTTCCGCTTCAACCCATTTTGTGAAGTAATCAATAGCGACTAGCAGAAATTTTACCTGGCCTTTAGTGGACCAACGATGTCGATTCCCCATTGTGCAAACGGCCAAGGGGAGGCTTTTGTTGTCAGCTTATCGACTGGGAGGCGATAGACGTTCCTAAATCTCTGGCACCAGTCGCACTTCTTGACGAACTCTCTCACGTCTACCTGCATAGTAGGCCAAAAATAACCTGTCCGAATAATTTTACTTACTAAGGACCTAGGGTCGGCATGGTCTCCGCAAATTCTTTCGTGTATTTCTTTCAGGATATACTTGGCTTGCTCCTTGTCAACACATTTTAGGTATGGCATGGAAAAACCTCTTTTATATAGTGTGTCGTTCAAGATTGTGAACCTGGCTGCTCTCTTCCTAACCTTCCTGGCCTCTTCGATGTCTTGAGGGAGGTGCCTATCCTGGAGGAAGGATATGATTGGTGTCATCTAGCTACCTGTGGTCTGGATTGTGAACGTGGAAATTTCCTCGATGCTGGGGCATTTTTGAACTTCCATCATCAAGCCCATGTTCACCGTTTCTTCTACCGACGATGCTAGCTTCGCGACTTCGTCTGCTAAAGTTTTCTGGCTTCTGGGGATCTGTACAAATTCCACTTTGTCTAATTCCTAAGTCAAATGCTTCGTCAACCTAAGGTATTCCTGCATTCTTTCTTCCTTTGCTTCGTATTCTTCCATAATCTGCTCTATCACCAGTTTTGAATCACTTTGGACTAATAGGTTCTCAACTCCGAGTGCATTCTTGAGTCTCAATCCCATGAGTATCCCTTCGTACACGGCCTCGCTATTGGTGGCTGGGAATTTCAGTTGAACTCCGTATTTGAGCACTTCTCCGTCAGAGGCGGTTATGACGACCCCTACTCCTTCTTTCTTTTGAGCCAACGAACCATCGATCTGTATTGTCCACTTCTCCGTCTTGTCCGAAGGGCTGTCTTCAACTGTAGGGGTGAACTCGGCGATGAAATCTGCTAAGGCCTGTGCCTTAATAGCTGTCTTGGGGTGGTAATCAATGTCGAACTGGTTAAGCTCGATTGCCTATTAGAGCATTCTTCCATCTGCCTCAAGCTTGTTCATGGATTTCCGAATGGGCTGGTCCGTCATCACCAAGATGGGATTCACTTTGAGGTACGGTCGCAGCTTGCGCGAAGCTACTATTAGTGCAAACGCGATCTTTTCAATCCTAGGATACCTAACTTCTGCTCCTTTGAAAGCCTGACTGACGTAGTAAACTGGGAGTTGTTTCTTGTCCTCTTCTTGAATTAAGGCTGCGCTCACTGCCGTGGCTGACGCTGCTAAATACAAATATAGATTTTCCCCCTCCTTGGACGGACTTAAGAGGGGTGGGTTGCTCAGGTAGCGTTTGAGTTCTTGAAACGCTACCTCACATTCTTCATTCTAGGCAAAGGCTTGTTTCAACGTCTTAAAGAAAGGCAAACATTTGTCCATTACTTTAGAGACAAACCTGTTTAGTGCTATTATCCTTCCTGTGAGTTTTTGGACTTCTTTGACGGTCTTGGGCGATGCAATATCGAGTATGGCTTGTACCTTTTCCGGGTTTGCTTCTATCCCCCTTTCGGACACGTTTCCCAAGGCTACTTAAAAGACGCACTTGCTGGGGTTTAACTTCATACGATATTGTCTAAGTGTGGCAAAACTTTCTTTGAGGTCGTCTAGATGGGCAGGCTCTTCCTTGCTCTTGACAAGCATTTCATCCACATACACTTCCATATTCCTCCCGATCTGCTCGCTGAACATCTTGTTTACTAACCTCTGGTAGGCTGCTCCTACATTTTTCAATTTGAAGGGCATTACTTTATAGCAGTAAAGCCCTTGACTCGTGATGAAAGCGGTTTTCTCCTGGTCTTCTTTAGCCATTTTCATCTGGTTGTATCTTGAGAAAGCATCCATGAACATCAATAACCTATGCCCGGCAGTAGAATCTACCAGTTGGTCTATCCTTGGCAGAGGGAAACTATCTTTTAGGCAGGTTTTATTCAAGTCCGTAAAATCTACGCACATTCTCTATTTTCCATTAGCTTTTTTCACTAGGACGAAGTTAGCGTGCTACTCTGGATATTGAACCTCCCGAATAAAGCTAGTTGATAGCAGCTTGTTAACCTCGTCTGCAATTGCTTGGTTTCGTTCTGGAGTGAAGACTCGTTTAGTTTATGCTGAATGACTTCTAGGGAAATACCTAGCATATCCTTATGACCCCACGCGAAGATATCTAGGTTCTTTTTAAGAAGCTGGACGAGTCTCGTCTTCATCTCAGGACTTAGTGTTGTCCCTATTCTAGTTGTCTTTGTTGTCTCACCTTCGACCAGCTCCACTGTCTCTAGTGCTTCCACTTCCTCTTCCTCCTTCTCCTCAATCATCCAGGCATTGTTTTCTTTTCCCGCTAACATAGCCTAGTAGCATTCCCTGGCTAGTACTTGGTCTCCTTTTACCTCACCCACAGCATTCTCCGTTGGGAATTCACCTTTAAGCAATAACTAGACGTGGCTGCTCTCTAGTGGTTAAGAGTGGTCCCCCGATGATCACGTTGTAAGATAAAGGACAATCCACTACCAAGAAGTCCAGCTGACGAGTCAATTGTTTCGGGTGGGTTACCACCGTCACCGTCAGCATCACTATGCCTCTGGGATACACCCTGTCCCCACTGAAACTAATGAGGGGAGAATCAAATGGGCGTAGCCTTCCTGGATCCAGCTTCAGCTACTGGAAAGCGGAGAGGTAGATGATGTCTGCCGAGCTCCCATTGTCTACGAGGATCCTCTTTGTATTGAATCATTCTATCACGAGCATTATGACCAAAGGATCGTTATGAGGTTGTTTCACCCCCATAGTGTCTTCTTTTAAAAGCACATATCTTGATCTATTCATCTCTGTTTAAATAGGGGCATCCTGTGGACACTATTCACCTACCTTTGATATGTGTTTTTGAGGGATTTGAACGATCCACCCACTGATGGGCTATCTGTGATCGTCTTGATCTCCCCGATCACATTTTGTGGGCGTTGGGATGTGTAACCCTCATCGCTGGGTGAGGATTCGTGCTGATTCTTGCTGTCGCCCCTGAACCTACTAGATTCTCCCTTCTTTACATACTTCTGTAGTTTTCCTTTCTGTATGTGCTCCTCTATCTGTTCCTTTAGGTCCCTGCAATCTTCTGTGTAATGGCCATGATCTTTGTGGAAGCAGCAATACTTCTTTTTTTCACGGACGTTGGGTGACGAATATAATGGTCTTGGCCATTTGAGGTAGTGCTCATCCTTAATCTGTGCCAAAATTTTATCAAAAGGCATAATTGGAGGAGTGAATTTTACTGTTTGAGGAGTCTTCTCGTCCCTTCTTTTACCCCCGTTAATGGTTCAACGATCTGGACGCTCCCTTTTTTGTCCTTTGCGATCGTCTTCCTTCCTTCCCTTATCTCTAGGCTTTTCTGCGTCATTTATGGCGGCTAATGCATCTTCAGCGTTCATGTACTTCTGTGCCTTCAAGAGCATCTCTGCCATCGTCTTAGAGGGATTCTTTGCAAGCGAGACTACGAATTCTCTGGACTTCAACCCTGCTTTGAAGGTCATCAACTGCACCTTGTCGTCAGCTTCATCCACCTCTAGGGTTTCCCGAGTAAAGCGTTTCACGTACAATCTAAGGGTTTCCTTCTCCCCTTGTCTAATGGTGAGTAAGCGATCTGTAAGCTTCTTGGGGCGATGTCCCCCAACGAAGTGGTGCAAAAAGGCGTTGCTCAACTGCTCGAAGTCATCGATTGACGATGCTGGTAGCTTGGTGAACCACTCCCTTGTAGCTCCTTTGAGGGTGGTGGGGAAGGAACGACACAGTATCTCGTCAAGATGTTGTTGAAGACCTAATGTCATCTTGGAGGTGTTAAGGTGGTCTTGAGGATCCTTAAGTCCGTCAAACGGTTCCAGCTGGGGTAGCCGAAATTTTGACGGCACTAGGCATTCCAGGACGGCCGTTGTGAAGGGCAAGTCTGTTGCCCTAACCATTCTATCCAGGCTTCGGTCCGTTTTTTCCCTAATAGTGCCCCTCAGCTCATCCATCTCCTTCCTCATTTCTCGAAGGAGATCCGAGTTCCGTTCATCTGGAGTAAGCGGCCCTTGATGGCCATTCCTCCTACGGCTATCTCCTTCGTCTTCTTAATTGGTCCTAGACCGGTTTTCTTCCTGCTAAAGCCTTAACCTCATTTCTTGATTTTTTCTAGTGAGCTCTTCAACTGTAGCTGCAAGAGCCTAGACTTGCACAGCTAAGGTTGCAGAATCCTGATTAGGTTCCATCTGAATGTGACGGTTAGCTGGGAACTATGCTTTCAGACCAAAGTACAAAGACGTCGTGTTCCCACAGACGGCGCCAAACTGATGATGCGTGAACTCGTCAGTTTTTGTGTGTGCGTCCAGATGGAACTGAATAGTCGTCTATAATACCGAGGAAGTGATGAAATAGCTCCCTTAAAGTGGTCACCAGTGTGGTGCCTGCCATAAAGTCTCTGATGCCAAAGTCAGTATAAGGAGGCCTTTGAAGAAATAACAGAGTATCAGAGTTTTGGTGTGTTTTTTTGGTGTGTACCTTGCATCGGTGCTATGAGTGCTTTATATATGATTCCGCAGCTCCTAGCCGTTGTGGGGTTTAATGTGGCTTTAATGCCTCCTTTGGTAACAGCTCGTGCTTTGTATTGATTGCCTTAATGTGGCATCTAACGGTCCGTACAGCTGGTCTTATAACCGCTCAGGACATTACTGGCCGCATTGAATGGCTTCCCTACATTCGTCAGTAATATGGACATGTGGTTTGGTCCGTCTTGGAGAATGTGTTCGTTGGTCTTGATGGCATCGTCCAGTGAGGTCGTCAGCCCCATCAACGTATTTAAGAATAAACGCAATCACACTTAATCAATTCTAATATCCATATATAAATCCAACCAAACTGGAAATCTATCAAGAAGTTATTAAGTATAGTAAGATGTATTAAATTTTAAGTAAAATGCTAATGTGGCAATCACTTATCAGATGGTGTAAAACATGGGTTTTACACCCCATTCTTATATATTTTAATCTCAACTTTTAATATATACAGTACCACTTTTGTGGGGAAAAAAAATTTTAAAAAGTGTCAAAGAAGTCAATTGCTTTTTTTGTTCCTCATAAAAAGTTTTTGAATTGTTTTTTAAATCAATATCCTTATAGCATCTATTAACTTTTTCCTTAATTAATAGTAAATATACGAGTCCTAATGCCGAATATTGTGATGAAATATTGTGAAAGTGCTCTTTTTTTTTTTTTTTTTACGTTAATTGACTATTTGGTTCACTTATCTTGTTTAATGTTAGGGTGTAAAATTGCTCAAGGCCTCTATGCAATCGAAGAGTGTTTTTACCAATTTCTTCTTCTCAATGTTGCTGTGATCCCTCAATTTAATCAAAGCACTCATGCATGATGCAATCAAGTTTGTAGTTTTTGGTTATTTCAATGTACTACATTAAATGGGTTGAATTTCACTGCATCGTCATATTTTAAATATAAAATAAAATTATGATTAAATTTTGTTTTAGCAGTGATGTTGGCTCTTCGCTTTTATCCCAAAAAATGGCGTAAGTTAAGGTTTAAGAAATTCTCAATTAATGTTATGGTATATGATATATCTTCTCCTCTTCTAAAAAAAAAAAAAAAATTGGGAGCAGCTCCTCTCCTATTTCAAAGTCTCCAATTCTCTCTTGTTTTTTTTTTCAAATTAAAGACACGTGAAAACTAAACAATCTAAGGGTCTAAACAACTTCATCGCATTATTTTTCTTTCTTTCTCTCTTCTTGGCCCCTCTCTCTTCCTCTGTCTCTCTCACTGAGTCACCAAGCTACTGTGCAAACGAAGAAGAAGGAGGAGGAGGTTACAAGGTAAATTCCTTGGCACTAGCAAGTGTGGAGAGAATCTTTGGAATTTTCTGCACATTGGAATTTCTGCAAATTTTTCTCTAAATCGCCCCACTAACCCTAGAATTAGATTTTGTTTTTCCTTCAAAAAGAGAACAATAAAAAAAAAAAAAAAAAAGCCTAAATCAAAACTTTAGCAAGTAAGGGTCCCAATCATGGTGGAGAAGATCAAAACCACACAGAAGAGGGGACAATTGATCTCAGTTCTTCTTCCTCTCCTTCTCCGCCTTCTTCTTCTTCTTTGCCTAAATCCTGGTCGGTTCGTTTCACTCAAAAAGCCACCAGATTGATCTCAGTTCTTCTTCCTCTCCTTCGTTTTCTTCTTTGCCTTTGTGTGTACAGTAGTTTGGTGACTCATGTAAGAGAGACAGTGGAAGAGAAGGAGAGAGGGGTGAAAAAGACAGAGACAGAATTAATTAGATGAAAATTGTATTTGACGTGTCTATGTTCTGACCCTTAGATTATTTTGTTTCCTCATGTCTTTAATCTAAAAAAAAAAAAAAAAAAAGAGAGAGAGAGAACTGGAGACTTTGAAACAGGAGAGGAGCCACTCCCCAAAAAAATAACTAATAAATAAGAATAAAAAAAAATGTGGTTTAACTTTAAAAGAGTTACTTTACAATGCAGATTGGCAAACTAAAAATTACTAGTATTGGGAATGGTTCCACGATTCCTTAATTTCCTTTATCCTTCCGCTTCTTAGTGCCGGCGGTGGCAAGAAATATATGGACTCAATTTGCTTGTAGTCATTACTACACATAGCCCCCTCATTAATTAGTGGCATAGTTGAATGGATTTTCCATTGAGAGAGTATAGGTATCCAAGATATGGACCTAATTTTTTCAAAATAAATACAAATACGTATAAAATTCCTATAATTTATCAATAAAACTTGTCCTAATTCAAACAAATCTCACTCATCCAAATTAAAACTAATTTATTTGAAACAATAAAATGTATTTTCATTTTTACCGAACAATTTTCAAGCTAAACTAGTCATGTTACAGTCCATGCATGCAACAAATGAGTATATTACTTACTGTTCCAATCCCCCAATGCCCAGGAATCTCGAGTGTCGATGAAAAACGTAGCTAAAGAAGGCACTTCCTAGAATGAATTCCATCTAAAAATGTAGTAACAGTCAAACCAAAGAAGCAACTAAGCCAGAGACTCCATTGAGGTCCGAAGGCAAATACAACTTTGTCTACCTTACACTGTGACCAATGCCTATCCTAAGGCTAGCCCCTTCCTCCTTTTCTTCACTTGCCTCCTCGAAGCCGCCCCCACACCCCCCCCCCCCCTCCTGTGGGACCCTTCAACAAATCTCTTCAAATTTCTTTCGGAAATTTATGGCTCAACTCTTACCATAACCAAGAAAGCACGGGTGCGGCTCCAGGGTTACTGCACCTACAACGAACTTGTCCCAACGCAACGACTGATGTGCCGATTCACCTCTTATTTTTTTCGATTCGCGTTGATTCGGGCCGAAACCAGTCGATTTGGCCCGATTTCGACAGAAACTAGAGCTGAAACGGCCGAATCAGTCCGATTTCAATCGAAACTGCCGACTTTGGCCGATTCGGCCACCGAAATAGGTTGGAATGGGCTGCTGGTCGCCATTCTTCTGCTTCATGTGGCCTTGCGAGAGGAAAAAAAAAAAGAAGAAGAAGGAAGAAGAAGAAGAAGAAGATGAGAAGACACAAAGAAATGGTCAGAACATGTGTAGAAGAAGAATAAAGGTATATAACAAAAGAATATAAATTAAGTACGTGGGAAAGTCAATTGTTTCGCGTGAGTGGGCTTGGGAATTAGAAAATGAGTAAAGGAACCTTCTTGAAATGTGTTTTTTGTTTACAATTACCAAAAATATTGATTTTATTAAAAGAAAATCATAAATAATTGTTTTTTAATAATAAACTCTACCCTTTATTTGAATTTTTTTTTATATAAGAAATATTAAATTCACTATATAAAAATTTTTTTAATCGCCGCACCCACACTCTGCATTTTCAAAATTACCGAGTTCCGCACCTGCATCCGAATCCGAAAACGCACCCGTGCTTCATAGACCGTAACTTTAAAATGGTTAACTTTTAGATATGAATTAATGTGAAAGTGATTGTCTATCACTTCACTTTGTCAACTTATGGCAAAAAAAAATTTAACAAATGGTATGATCTTATAAAAAATTTTTTCTAATACCTCAAAATAAATCTATATCCAACCAATTTTTAAACAATCCATGTTTTAGTTGACAAACAACTTATGTCACTGAAGAGGCCTTACCTATTGGTAATGGGAATCAAAGATGTAAAAATTGCACATCATATATATATATATATATATATATATATATGAATTTGTTAAAAAGAAATATTTTGTTTTTCGATTTTCTTGAAAATCATTATGTTTCAAAAGATCCTGTTCAACAAAATTATTTGAATGTTATCAAGAAATCAAATTTTGTTAAACAAGACAAAACTGTTGTAAGGTCTAGCCATCCTCCTCTTGAGACAATCCTTGTAGCTTGTCAAAAAACGGAAGTGAAAGCTTCTCCTTTCAAAATTGCTGATTCGGAAACCCCTACTTCTGGTATTATTGAACAATGTAATTTTGCAAATAAGTCTTTGCATATTATTGGTCAGCAACTTGACCGTATTGAAGAAAAAATTGTTGAACAAACTGTTTTTACAAAAGTTGAGAAACCTTTGATTGATTTACCCAATCAAAGGAAAAAAAAAATTGCTTTTAAAACTTCTCAGTCAAAAACTCTTGACATTGTTGAAAAAATGTTTTCTGATTTAAAAGTTAAAACTGAGAGCACTATTTCTACTTCTAATGTTGCTTCTATTATTTCAAGAAATGGTAAAGAAACTGTTTTTGAAGAAAAAAATAGATTCTGAATCATCCTCTTCTGATGACTCAAAAAATATTTTTGATAATGGTCTACCAGAAATTAAAAGATTTGTTGGAACTAATCCCATGTCTTTCACCAAAAACTAGTATACTAGACCTACTCCTCCTGATATGCAGTTTGAAGAACTGATTTTCCAATCCCAATTCTCTATTTCTGCTGATAAACTTTATGAATGGAATATTGATGGTCTTTCTGAACAAGAAATTATAAACAAAATGGGTCATATGTCTATGGTTGCGATCACTTATGAACAATCATAGTCTTGATCACCCTCAAATTGTTGAACTTCTTTCTAGTGGCTTTTCTGGCACTTTTCGTGGATGGTGAGATTCCTATCTCACAGAAGATTCCAAAGACTCTATTAAACATGCTGTTCAAAAGAATGATGATAGTTTTCCTATTTTTGATGAAAAAAGGAATTCTGGCATCCCTGATGGTGTTAACACCCTTGTTTATACGATTTTAAAACATTTTGTTGGTACACTTACTAATGTCTCATCTCGAGTTTCTGATTATCTGAATAATTTGAGATGTCCTACTATGTCTGATTACAGGTGGTACCAAGCTGTTTTTCTTTCTAGGGTTATGCTCCGAAAAGACTGCAAAAAGCCATATTGGAAAGAAAAGTTTATTGATGGTCTTCCTCTTATTTTTGCTCATAAGGTAAAACAAGAATTAATTGGTAAAAATGATTCTATTGACAATGAAAACTTAACTTATGGTGATATTTTAAGTACTATTAACAAATTAGGTATTAACATGTGTAATGATGAGAAATTATTAAAAAATCAATTAAAAAACAAAACAAAAGCTAAATATGAAATGGGAAATTTCTGTGAACAATATGTTTTACCTCCTATTACCCCTTCCAGGCAAAAGAGAGAAAAACATGATAAAGTTCACAAAAATGTTTACCATAAAAGACACAAAACCAACTTTAATAAACCAAATGAATTTTATGAGAAAAAGAAAAATGTTTCTAAAAAATATGTTAAACAAAATCCTGCTAAAGGCAAATGCTTTAATTGTGAAAAACCTGGTCATTACAGTAAAGACTGTAAAGAAAAACCTGGAAAATTGAAAAATAAACTCAATATGTTAAACATTAATGTTAATGATCAAGAAGACTTATTCTGAATCCTTGAATCACACAATTCGTCTGATTCTATGGAAGACGATTTATCTTCATCTGACTCTTGCTATCACTCTGCTGATGAAACTTCTGATTCACCTAATATTAAACTTGGCTGTAGAGATTCTTGTTGTAATACTATTAAATCTATTAATACTCCCACAAAGCTTGAAGAAAATGAAAAATTGTCGATTACTTTAATAAACCAAATCCAAAACCCTGAACTGCAAAAAGAATACCTTGATAAATTCAAGAAAAATCTAACCAAAGATGAAAATTCTAAAAAACTTAAATCAAGAATAAGTTTTGAAGAAACTGTGGAAAGATTTAATAAGAAAAAACCTAAAGAATTAACTATTGACGACTTAAAACAAAAACTCAATATTGTTGAACGTGATATTGATAATTTAAAACATGAATTTGAAACTATTAAAACTGATAATTTTAACATAAAGCAAGAACTGTTAATCTTAAAACTTGATAAAACCATTGATAAACAACAGTCTGATAATGAACAAGATGAGCTTAAAGAAAGAGATGATTCTTGTCAACAAGCTCTTCTTTCCGATACAGGTATTACTGATGCTATTAACTCTCTTAACAAAACTGTTCCTCCAAAATGGTTTACCAAAGTAAATATTGTTGTTTCTCCGGACTACAATTTTGATGTTATTGCTATGATTGACTCTAGTGCAGATATGAACTGTATTCAAGAAGGACTAATCCCTTCTAAGTATTTTGAATGGTCCTCTGAAAGACTTGTTTCTGCTAATGGTTCTTAAATGAGGATCAAATATGAATTAAGCAATGCTTATGTTTACCATAATAATGTTTCTTTCAAGATTCTTTCTGTTCTTGTTTAAAATATGCATGATAAAGTGATTCTTGGATTACCATTTATTAATGCATTGTATCCCTTTCTTGTTGAACATGATGGTATTACTACTGATCCTTTTGGTCAAAAAGTAAAATTCAAATTCGTTTCAAACCTTGAAATTGATATTGACCATACTATTACCTCTTATCATGTTACAGAATCATCCTTAAGGATCCTTGCTGCTGCTGTAGTTCATATTACTAATACCACTAGTAAGTGGATTAAAGTTATTCGTACCACTAGCAAGTGGAATATTATGTCTTCCTCAGCATCGAGGAAAAATAAGGGGAAAGCACCTGCACAGGACTATCCTCAAGACAAAAGAATCCCAGCGGGACAATCTTTTGTAATGCATGATGGTGCATCTTCTAGGAGAAATCCTAGTCGATCAACATCCCTTCAAGAAACTATCCCAGCAGAGTTGACATTTTCCAGTGGTAATATAAACATTACTTTAATGGAAGTCATATCCAAAATACTGTAGTTCCACAATGGAAATTTCAGTGAATTACCCACTCCTGTTAAAGTACTTCTTGATAACCTTCAAGCTGCCTACGCTATTAACCATCGCAAACTTTTCAAAAAAACCCTCCAGGCTCTTGAAATCCACCTTGTTAACCTTACTGCCCAAAATGAGGTCTATGAAAGCCTAATTATTGATCTTTCCTCCCAGTCTCCCAAAAATAAACCTGATAACCAACTCTTTTCACAAAATGAGGCTTTTGTAAGCCATTCTATTCACCATGATCCCTACACTAGTCAACTCTTTGGCAAAGAGGAAATCCATTCAATGGATAAAATGACTCTAATGGGTACTGATTATGCCAAATTAAGTCTTAAGACTCAATTTGGTTTAAGATGTGCTGTTGCCAACTTGCCTTCTAATATACAAAAAAGTATTTTAGAAAGCAAGGCTATGTTTAGGTCTTTTGAACTATGGTATGAATACTTCAAGATGTTAGTAACTGCAAGTATTCCTGAACCTGATGAATTAGATGTTGATGATAATGTTTTTTTTCAACTCGATTGGGAAGAATATTTTGGAAAGAGTTCCCGTGTTTATGAAAGAAAGATCCATCCTTTTCCTGGTCTCTTGATTAATTATGAGGATGATGAGCTAGATGAGGAAGATATGGATCCAAACTGGCTATCCCAAATGTTTGAGTTTGGTTTTATAAGAATGATCGAAGTCTCAAATCGTGGTCAACTCAACCAACTCCCACAGATTATTCAACAAGCTGTTGCTCGTACCAATAGCCCTTCTGTAACTATTAGATGTTGGAGCACTCTTCCAAAATGGGAAAAAGATAATTGGATAAATGTGCAACCCTCTAAACATCTCATTCTTGTTAACGGATATACTCACCAAGGACCATGGTATAAAGGAAATTCCTACCTGTCCTACAAAAATCCCTATGCTCTTGCAAACTGTTGGAGAAATTATTTCAATAATCAAATCCTTGAGGTTATCCAAAACCTTTGGAAAGATTACCATTTCGAAGGAAATACAGACCGAATTACTGTATTTGGTCTCAAACCTTACGGAATTGCTACTCAGCACCTCTCTATTGTTGATTATATTAACCCAAAGAACTTCACCAACCCTTTGAAGAACCCTGTTTACGAACACTTGTTATATTGTGGTTTCTGCAATCAGTAAACCACTTACCATGAACATGACTGTAATAATGATCCCCCATGGGATCCCCATGATGGCTATTCAGAACACTGTGATTTTGATTAAATGTTATCCTTTAAGCTGTCTCCTATGGGAATCTGTTGACTACTTTTGGCTGCTTTCCGCATAAGACGCCAAAATCTTATCTGCTGGCTTTTTGAAAAGCTCCTGCTATCCCTCACGGGTCCTGATATGAATAGTAAAAAAGTCACTGTTCATTTTACTATTCACTATTGAACTTTTGCTTTATTTACCTATATAAGGGGGGATGTCCCTTATTGTTAACTCAGAAATTTTCTTTGGATAAAGTCCTCTCCTAGAGTGAGTTTAGAAATATTAAAGAGTTTCTCTCCCCTTCCTAGATCTCCTCAGGATCTATCACTATTTGTAATCCGGTAACCACTACTGTTGTAAGTGTGCTACCACTGTTTATCTTGTTTATCTATAATTTTGTATATGTTTAATTACTTTCAGTATTAATCAAGTACTTTTATCCATTATTTTAATGTTATATTGCTTGACTGGTTCTACCACCTTAATACTTGTTTAAATTATTTTGATTATTAATTGTGCTACCGCCTTCTTGACTGGTTCTACTCGTATTTATCATATTATATCTGTGTTTCTGGTGCTTCCGCCCCTTTGCGCTTGTTCCCCTCCCTTGTTGGTATCAGAGCCATTCCTTCCTTGGCCGCCGATAATGTTGTTAGTCCTTTGCTCCCTTGTTCGTATTTATCTGAACTTTTGATATTCCATTACTGTGTCGCTTCTTGCCGTCGTTGGCGCCACCCTAGGTGTAAAGTGAATTCCAAGAATCATATCTCAGTAAGGCCCGTTTGAGCCAGAGAGGGCCTATAGGGCGTGAGAAAAGGTATAGGGTTATTTAGGGTCTGTGTTATGAAATGCAACGGTTGTAAGGAAAAACATGATAACTGAGTGTTAAAATTAAGATTTTATGGATAAGATGTGGAGATCCAACTCTTTTATTAACCCTATACCTTTTCTCATGCCCTATATGCCCTCTCTGGCTCAAACAGGCCTTACTGAGATATGATTCTGGGAATTCACTTTACACCTAGGGTGGCGCCAACGATGGCAAGAAGCGACACAGTAACAGAATATCAAAAGTTCAGATAAATACGAACAAGGGAGCAAAGGACCAACAACACTATCAGCAGCCAAGGAAGGAATGGCTCTAATAACAACAAGGGAGGGGAACAAGCGCAAAGGGGCAGAAGCACCAGAGACACAGATATAATATGATAAATACGAGTAGAACCAGCCAAGAAGGCAGTAGGACAATTAATAATCAAAATAATTTAAACAAGTATTAAGACGGTAGAACCAGCCAAGCAATATAACATTAAAATAGTGGATAAAAGTACTTGATTAAGACTGAAAGTAATTAAACATATACAAAATTATAGATAAACAGGATAAATAGTGGTAGCACACTTACAACAGTAGTGGTTACCGGATTACAAATAGTGATAGATCCTGAGGAGATTTAGGAGGGGGAGAGAAACTCTCTAATATCTCTAAACTCACTCTAGGAGAGGACTTTATCCAAAGAAAATTTCTGAGTTAACAATAAGGGACATCCCCCCTTATATAGGTAAATAAAGCAAAAGTTCAATAGTGAATAGTAAAATGAACAATGAATTTTTTACTATTCATATCAGGACTCGTGAGGGATAGCAGGAGCTTTTCAAAAAGCCAGCAGATAAGATTTTGGCGTCTTATGCTGAAAGCAGCCAAAAGTAGTCAACAAAGTAATCAACAGATTCCTATGGGGGACAGGCAGAGCAATAACTGGCGGAGAAATAATTCAAATATCTCCTTGTGTTGGAGAATCTTCATCATGACCAAATAGTCTTTGATAGTGGGGGTTGTTAGCCACAGACTCTTCTGACAAAGCACTTGACTTTTCTTCTTCAGTAGTTCGATTAGCAACAAGATCTTCAGCACATTTGAGAAGGGCAAAAAGAGCTTCAGGATCTTTTCTCAAATCATCAAGAGGAGATGCTTTCTTCTTGACAGGAGGCTTAAGTTTAATATTCTTAATAGAAGATGAGGAGGGTGCATCGGCTTGCACAGGGGTTTAGACTGGTGAATAATTCTTGTCAATAGGGTGAGTAGCAAAATTTGAGAATTCCTTGTTAATGGTGGCAATAATACTCTGGGAATGAGGAAATTTGTCCCACCATTTAACATACCAATGTCGAGAAAGAGCATTTTCATCATTATTAATCTCATATTGCCATTTGAGAATCCAGGGGACCTTGTGACGTTTAACAAAATAAAGCAATGCAGGGAACTTGGCTTTGGCATTCTGGGGATCGACTCTGTATCATCTTGCAAACAACTTGAAAGCATCCATTAATGGTGCCGGCAGTAAATCAGGAATAAGACCAAACTGGGACCACCAGCGAGCAAACCAATAGGGCAAATAACCAGTGTAATGTTTATCAAAGTTAACAAACCAAGAATGAGTCATGGTATCGTTTTGGTGGAGCATGAATCTGAACCAGGCAGTGATGTAATCATGATAGGAGTAAGGAATGGGGCAATTTGGCATCATTCTAGTTTCATTTGGGGAGGATCCCCATTTCTTTTCAGAAATAACATTAACAATATAAACACAATGGTAAATAATTTTGGAAGTATCAAATTTGTCAGCAATGGTATTAATAGTGATGGATTTCTCATGACGCAGGAGATCAGAATAGTACTACAAATTCTTTTTCCCATGTTTAGGGGTCCAATGGAACTCATCTGGAAAATAACTTTTGGCTAGCTGAAGGGGATCAGTGATGGAGGATCGGTCGGTTCAATAGAAAATAGGTTTTGGAAGTATTGTTTCCTAATATACTGGGAAGTATTTCTAGGAAAAGATGTCCTAACAGGTTGGTGAACAGGGGTTATTGAATAGGGGTCATAGGAGGAGGCTAAGACAGAGGAATAGTTGGGTTTAGGTAGGGCACCTAAGGTGGTGAAACGGTTAACAGTTTGCAAAGAGGAGGTAGGTTCTCTTTTGACAATTTGGTTTTCATTGGCAGGGCCTTTGTCTTTCGACCGCCTACTTGCCATTGGTGAATTCTGCAGAAATTCACGAGTAAGGAAATCAGGGATGGTGTTTTGGGAACCTTTAATATATTCAATATCGAAATCAAAAACACTTAAAATAGCTTACCATCTGGCAAAATATGTTTAGAAGCAATATTTTCAACATCTTTTTCAATAACATATTTAGCACTTTTGCAATCAATACGAAGTAAAAACTTTTGGTTTAACAAATCACTTTGGAATTTTGAAATACATAGCACTATAGATAAAATTTCTTTTTTAATAGTACTATAATTTAGTTGTGCAGTATTCCAGATTCCAGAGTAGAAGGAATACCTAGACATGGTAGAGTCTTGACATAAGTCTTGATCTGTTTAACAAGAGTAGTATGGACAGTGGTCCAAGGAGGAGGATTACTTTGTAGCCAATCAAAAAGAGGCTTACATTGTTTCCTCAAGTCTTTTTAAAAATCAGAAACATAATTTAGAGAACCAAGGAGTCTTTGGAGCTAAGTTTTATCAGTAATGATGTCGGGGAATTTGTCAGCAAATTGAATAGCTCTATCAATAGGATGAATTTGACCTTCAGCAATATCAAAATCAAGAAAACAGACTTTTTTTTGAAACAGTTTGATTTTCTTAGCAGAGACAACAAGACCATTTCTTTTGATGGTATCTAGAAACGAGTTCAAATGTTTCTAGTGTTCATCAATAAAGTTAGAGTAAACAAGGACATCATCGATATAAACAATAGTGAAGTGACTGAATGAGATGAAAATGTCATTCATAATATTATGGAATTCACTAGGGGCATTCTTGAGACCAAAAGGCATGACATTCCACTCATAATGACCAAAAGGAGTGGTGAAAGCAGTTTTGTATCTATCATCTTCACTAATCTGGATTTGCCAAAACCAGACTTCATATCAAACTTAGAGAATACCATCGCTTCACTCAATCTATGAACTAAGTCATTTTTATTTGGAATAGGATACCTAATCCATTCTAAGACCTTGTTCAAAGGTTTGTAGTTGATCACTAAGCGAGGGGTTCCTCTCTCTATTTCAGCATTTTTTAGAACATAGAAAGCAGCACACGACCATGGGGACTGGCTCTTTCTAATCAGATTTTTATCAAGTAAATCCTGGATTTCTTTCTTACAAAACTCTACCACTTCAGCATTCATTTTGTATGGGTCGAGCTTTAGTAGGAATGTTTTTCTCATTAAATTCTTTAATATAAGGCAAGTTAACAATGTGATTCTTTCTATGCCAAAAAGCATTAGGAAAATCAGAACAAACATTATCAGTCAATATTTTCTGAAAATTGTTAATTTTTTATTGTAATAATTTATCAGAAAGTTGTTCAGCAATTTTCTTATATCTGACTTCTTGTTTTAGGAAGTTAAGATGATTGGTTTTAACATGAATCAAATTTAAAGCATGGTCAATATCAATTTCAGATTTTGAAGCAAATTTGAATTTTACTTTTTGACCAAAAGGATTAGTAGTAATACCATCATGTTCAACAAGAAAGGGATACAATGCATTAATAAATGGTAATCCAAGAATCACTTTATCATGCATATTTTTAACAAGCACAAAGGGAATCTTGAAACATACATTATCATGGCAAATATGAGCATTATTCAATTCATATTTGATCTTCATTTGAGAGCCGTTGGCAGAAGCAAGTTTTTTAGTTGATTTTTCAAAATATTTAGAAGGAATCAATCTTTCTTGAATACAATTCAAATCAGCACCAGAATCAATCATGGCAACAACATCAAAATGATAATCATGGGAGACAACAATTTTTACTTTGGTAAACCATTTTGGAGGGAGAATCTTGTTAACAAGAGTGATATGAAAATCAACAATATTAGCGGCACTTTGGTCTTTGTTACCACTATCAGTTTTGTTTTTATTTTTTAATTCAGTTATTTCACGGCTAACAATAGCAATTTCTTGCTGGAGATCGTTAATAGTTAATGTTTTAGATTTTGTTTTGTTAAATTTCTCAGCAGTTTTGGTAAGGACATTAATAGTTTCAAAACAGGATGAAAAAGAATTATCGAAAACATTTTTTACGTTAATAGGAGAAAATGATTCAAAATCTGTATTTTCTTCAAACACAGTTTCTTTACCATTTCTTGAAATAACAGCAGCAACATTAGAAGTAGAAGTAGTGCTCTCAGTTTTAAATTAGAAAGCATTTTTTCAACAATGTCAAGAGTTTTTGACTGAGAAGTTTTAAAAGCAATTTTTTCTCTTTGACTGGGCAAATCAATCAAAGGTTTCTCAGCTTTTGTAGAAACAGTTTCTTCAACAATTTTTTCTTCAATACGGTCAAGTTGCTGACCAATAATATGCAAAGACTTATTTGCAAAATTACATTGTTCAATAATACCAGAAGCAGGGGTTTCAGAATCAGCAATTTTGAAAGGAGAAGCTTTCACTTCCATTTTTTGACAAGCTAAAAGGATTGTCTCAAGAGGAGGATGGCTAGACCTTACAACAGATTTGTCTTGTTTAACAAAATTTGATTTCTTGATAACATTCAAATAATTTTGTTGAACAGGATCTTTTGAAACATAATGATTTTCAAGAAAATCGAAAAACAAAATATTTCTTTTTAACAAATTCATTTTTTCTCTATTTCCTTTTAACACGATCTTTTTCGGATTGAGAAAAAGTACTTTGGTAATATTTTCTTATATCCCTGTTCTTAGGAAGGAAAAATTCTTTGGATATATGATGTGAAAAGAGTTACTTTACAATGCAAATCCGCAAACCAATAATATGGGATGAAGGTAGTATTAAATGGTTTCACTATTTTCTTGGAACACAAATAAGGAAACAATTAGGAATTTTGTAGCTCAACTAACATTTTTTTTTTTTTTTTTTGGAGACACTTAGGGACAAAATGGGACACTGCCCTTTTCGCTCAAATTATATAGCCTTCTACCCCCTTTCCCAAACTAATTAGGAAAATGCCCCTCTTTTGTAACTCGATTTTCTCAAAATCGAGTTTAAAAAAAAAAAATTTGGAGCCCTATAATGGCGTTTTAAGAAGCCTATAGTGACGTTTTAAGGAGCCTATAGTGGCATTTTGGAACTCAAGTTCTATGCAAGTTTTTTTTTTTTTTTTTTTTTTTTTTTTACCTATAACTCGAGTTCATGGAGATCGAGTTTCAAACGTCACTATAAGCTCCTTAAAATGTCACTATAGGCTCCTTAAAACGCAACTATAGGGCTTAATTTAATTTTGAGAAAATTGAGTTTTAAAATAGGGACATTTTCCTAATTGGTTTGGAAAATAGGGCAAAACGCTATGTAATTTGTGCGAAAAGGACAAAGGCCAATTTTTTCCAGACATTTTGGGTTCAATTCCCATCTCCCCATAATTAATTTTATATATATATATATATATATATATATATATAAAGATATGGACCCAATGGTCAATACATACTGAAATGATTCACTAAATTATTAATAACAGCCAAGCCAAAGTAGCCACCGAACTAGACAATCCATTGAAAGTGTTACGGATAATTGACTAGGAGAATTTTAGGAGAATTAGATTAAGATAATTCCTGCAAAATCTTAGGAGAATTTATTTTCCATTGAAAGTGTTACGGGGTTTTCCATTGAAAGTGTTACGGATAGTACACTAGACAATCCAACACAACTGACTCATACTCAAATTCCAAAATCAAAGAAGAGATTGATTAAGATAATTCCAGCAAAATCTTAGGAGAATTTATTTTCATTTATCTAGTTATCTTTATCCTCTTATTATTCAAATTCAATTTGTACCATCTGTAAATGTACTGAACGTAAATATAAATTCAAAAGTCTTATATCAAAATAAAAATGTGCAGAAATTGAAAGGTTCGTTGTGGTAGGGATTTTACAACAATAGATATAGGCTTTTTCGTATGAATAATTGCTTTATTTGCCTTTTGACAAAGAAAAAAAGAAAAAAAAGAAAAGGCTGCCCCACAGAATTGAGTAGAGAATAAAGGATGGTTTCAAATTGGTACGTGCTGATACAAAAGAAAGTACTGAGGTGTCAGATAAAAAATTTATGTCGTACATAATTGCTTTAAAATAAAGGTCAAAGAAGAAAAAGAAAAGCTAAGAGATAATTACCACTGTTTTAAAAACCGGACCGGACCGGCCGGTCCGACCGGTTCAACCGGGAACCGGGAGCCAGTCCGGTCCGGTTAAAACCTCCAGAACCGGTCAACAACCGGTTAAAAACCGAAAAACCGGCCAAAAACCGAGTAAAAATCGGGGTTGAACCGGAAATTTGAAAAAAAACGGTTCGATGACCGGTTCGGTTTTTAAAACCATAATAATTACAATTATGTTGTACATAATTGCTTTTAGTCCTCATTACGTGGCTGACATTGAACTATGGTTCACCAATAGGACTATTCAAGATTTCTGAAGTTCTAAGTATGGTCCGCCAAGCAACATGTACATAAGTTGTCCATTGCATCATAGTCATGCCATATTGTTTGTCCATGTTAAACGTATATAGTGTTGTGGGCTTTAGGCCCAACTAGTTTACTTGTAAAGCACATTAGATTACTTGTACAGTACTCCTACTTGTACTACACTCATATGCCTCCTATATAAAGGCACACTCATGTATATTCTTTGATTGAGAAATACAATATAATGATTCAGTATTTCTAACATGGTATCAAAGCCACTGTTCTAATTTTCTTGTGTCTTGCAGTCTTGTTTTGTCAGTATTTTCCGCTGCCTCAGCTTCTGTGGTCACTAAACCCTCAGGGTTCAATTCCCACCACCAGAAGCTCCTCCTCCGCCGCCAAAACCACTGCCATCATCAGATCTGCCACCTGTGACCTCCGATTAGGACATAAGACATATCACCATGTAGATTTTCATTCACTCTACACATCTCCGCCAGAAACATCCATATCTGATCATCCACGCGCCGCCACGGGCCAGTCAAAGTTTCTGCCGAGCACTTCCACGCGCCTCACACGCCACCAGGGTTGCTCCGATCTTGTTGCTGCCGACACCATTAAAATCATCTTCCTCCGATTTGCATCTTCAGAAAAGAACCGACTTCATCAGACAATCCACGCACCCTCACGCTCCGCCCAAAGCTTCAGCGAAGTTCATCCACGCGCCCCACGCGCCACCAGGTTACTTACTGACGTCATCTCTGACGTCATCACTGCCACGTCAGCCCTAGCTGACATCATCTGCTTACGACAACGCCACATCATCCGCTGACATCATCTGCTAATGTCATCAGTTGACTTGCGTTGACTGTTGACCGTTGACTTTAACCGTTGACCTTATTGTTAACCGTTGACTTTTTCTAGGCGTTGACTTTTTCGCAGTCCAGGTGCTCTTTACCCAGTTTTTCGCGTAGATTTCATTTTTGCAGTCTATTTTTGCATATTTTGCTTCTAAATGAAGAATAATGACAGGTCTTCTTCTTGTTGCAATAATCGTCGTTGACAATTTAGCAAACGTTTTTGCAATTTTTGCAAACATCCTGACCACATTATTGAGACTTGCTATCATCGCAACAAATCAGCTGTTTCAATTTCTGCTGCAACTGTTGCTAACACTGAGAGTGTCTAACCAATGGCTCCCGTTCACTGCACAGTCTCAATCTTCTGGATCCACTTTCACCATTTCCAGAGATGACCTTATAAACATCATTGCTAATGTCATTCATATGGTTGGTAATGCATCTTATTCCTGTTCACTCCCAGCTTTATCTGGTATGTCTCCTTCCTCTTGGCTTATGAATTCTGCTTGTTGCAATCACATGACACCTCACTCGTCTTTATTTTCTAAACTTCAACCTGCACCACACCTCTTAATATTCGCACAGCAAATGGTTCCACAATGTCTGGTCATAATTTTGGTTCTATTTCGACCTCCAACCTCTCAGTTCCTGGGGTCTTTAATGTTCTTGACCTTTCTTACAATTTATTTTCTGTGGGACAATTAGCTGAGTTGGGTTATCGCATTATCTTTGATTATTCTGGGTGTACTGTGCAGGATCCGAGGACGGGACAGGAGCTTGGGACTGGTCCCAGAGTTGGACGTATGTTTCCCGTGGACAACCTTCGTCTTCCACTTGTTGCTCCTATTTTTGTTGCTGCAGCTACTGCAGTTTCTTCTATTCCTTCCCTTGCACTTTGGCATGCCCGACTTGTTCACGCATCTTCCTCTCGGGTACAATACTTGGCTTCTAAAGGTTTGTTAGGCTCAGTGTCCACAGAAAATTTTGATTGTGTTTCATGTCAATTAGGAAAACAACCAGCTTTGCCCATCAATACTAGTGAATCAGTGTCCACTGATATCTTTGACCTAATTCATTCTGATGTTTGGGGACCTTCCTCTGTCTCTAGTATTGGTGGATCTCGATATTTTGTTGTCTTTGTTGATGATTATTCCTGTTATAGCTGGATTTTTCATATGAAACATCAATCTGAATTATTGCAAGTATATTCTAATTTTGAAAAATGGTTGAAACTCAATTTTCCAAATGTATCAAAATTTTTTGATCTGATAATGCTTTTGAGTACACTCAATATGCTTTCCAAGTTGTTTTGCATTCCTATGGCACTGTTCATCAACTAACTTGTCCAGGCACCTTTCAGCAAAATAGTAGAGTCGAACGAAAACTTCGCCATATTCTTGATACTATTCGTGCTCTCCTTCTCTCTACCAAAGTTCCTGCTCCTTTTTAGGGTGAAGCTGCACTCCATGCTGTTCATGCTATTAATCACATTTCCAGTCCTGTCATCCAAAATCAAACTCCATATGAGCGCCTTTTTGGGTCATCTCCAGATTATCATCACCTTCGCTCCTTCGATTCTGCCTGTTTCGTTCTTCTTCAACCACATGAGCATAACAAACTTGAACCTCGGTCAAGGCTTTGTTGTTTTCTTGGCTATAGCGAAACTCAAAAGGGGTATCGGTGTTATGATCCTATTTCTCATCATCTTCGTGTCTCCCGCAATGTTGTCTTTTGGAAACATCGCCTCTTTGTCGAGCTCTCTCACTTTCGTGCTTCCCTATCTTCCTCCTCTGTCTTAGATCTTTTTTCAGATGAGGCACATATTCTTTCTGTAGCTGCTCCTGATCCTCTTGTAGTTGCTCCTGATTCTTATGTAGACTTATCATTGATCCTTTTCCTAGTTCACCCTTTAATGAACAGGTGAAAGATGAACAGGTTGAAGACGAGCAACCCAACCCTAACCTTGAGCTTGGGTCCCCTGCTCCTGCTCCGCCTGAAGATCTTGCACAAGACATTCCACCTCGTCACTCAACTCGGGTAAGATCCATTCCTGCACATTTACTTGACTATCATTGTTACACTGCCCTTGCTACACTGCACGAGCCTCACACCTATTGTGAGGCTTCCACTAACCATTTATGGTAGATTGCAATGAATGAGGAACTTGATGCATTATCTAAAAACCATACTTGGGATTTGGTGACACTCCCCCTCTGGGAAATCTGTGATTTGTTGTAAGTGGATCTACAAGATAAAGACTCGCTCTAATGGGTCCATTAAGCACTACAAAGCTCGTCTTGTTGCAAAAGGCTTTACACAAGAGTATGGGATTGATTATGAAGAGACCTTTGCTCCGATTGCTCGTATCTCATCTGTTCATGCCCTCTTAGCTGTTGCTGCCAGTAAATGGGACCTTTTCCAGATGGATTTCAAAAATGCATTCCTTAATGGGGATTTAAGTGAAGAAGTTTATATGCAACCTCCTCCTAGTCTCTCTATTGAATCAAATAAGGTTTATCACCTTCGACGTGCACTTTATGGCCTTAAACAAGCTCCACGAGCTTGGTTTGCCAAATTCAGCTCTACCATCTCTCGCTTGGGTTACATGGCCAGTCATTATGATTCTGCCTTATTTCTTCGTCGCACTGACAAAGGCACTATTCTACTTCTCCTGTATGTGGATGATATGATCATAACTGGTGATGACCTCAGTGGCATTCAAGAACTCAAGGACTTTCTCAGTCAGCAATTTGAGATGAAAGATCTTGGACATCTCAGCTACTTCTTGGGTCTTGAAATCACTCATTCTACAGATGGAATTTATATTACTCAAGCCAAGTATGCCTCTGAACTCTTGTCTCGAGCTGGACTTACTGATAGCAAGACTGTTGACACTCCAATCGAGCTTAATGCGCATCTGACTCCCTCAGGAGGGAAACCATTGTCTAATCCCTCTCTTTACAAACACTTGGTTGGCAACCTAGTTTATCTCACTGTCACTCATCTAGACATCTTCTATGCTGTTCACCAGATGAGCCGGTATCTGTCTGTTCCTCGATCGACTCACTATGCTGTTGTTCTGCGCATTCTTCGATACTTAAAGGGCACTCTCTTCCATGATCTTTTTTACTCTGCTCAATCTCCTCTTATTCTCCGTGCATTTTCTGATGCTGATTGGGCAGAAGATCCCACTGATCGCAAGTCCACCACTGGTTATTGCTTTCTTCTTGATTCTTCTCTGATTTCTTGGTGAAGCAAGAAACAAACTCATATGGCCCACTCCAGTACTGAAGCAGAATATCGTGCCCTTGCTGATACCACATCTGAGCTCCTTTGGCCACGATGGCTTCTTAAGGACTTAGGTCTGTCCACATCCTCTGCTACTCCTCTTTATTGTGACAATCAGAGTGCCATTCATATTGCTCACAATGATGTCTTCCATGAACGGACTAAACACATCGAGATTGATTGTCGTTTTATCTATTTTCATCTTGTCTATGGTGCTCTCCAGCTTTTCTCCGTCTCCTCCAAAGATCAACTTGCAGATATCTTCACCAAGTCACATCCTAAAGGACGCCTTCGTGACTTAGTTGACAACCTCAAGCTAGTCTCACATCCACCTTGAGTTTGAGGGGGGCTGTTAACGTGAATAGTGTTGTGGGCTTTAGGCCCAACTAGTTTACTTGTAGAGCACACTAGATTACTTGTACAACACTCCTACTTGTACTACACTCATATGCCTCCTATATAAAGGCACACTCATGTATATTCTTTGATTGAAAAATACAATATAATGATTCATGTCCAAAAATCTTCGTAAAAAATAAGGTTAGACAGAGTCCAAGGAAGAAACCAATGTGAGGTTAAAACTTCTTATAGACACAGAAAGCCATAGAGTGCTTTTTGCTGAAGCGGGCAAGGATTTCATCGACTTCCTCTTTCACATTCTAGCCCTGCCGGTTGGAACTTTCATTCCGCTTCTCAAAAAGCAAGGAATGGTGGGCAGCTTGGGGAGCATTTACGAGAGCATTGAAAGTTTATGTACTACATACCTTCAACCAAAATTGAACAAAGAGACTCTCCTGAAGCCTAAAGTTAACTTCTCTGATGGTGGTACTAGAGTCCCTCTCTTATTGCCAAACGTTGAATCATCATCATCTACATCCATGAAATTTTATAGATGTGAAAGACACTATAGCAGCAACTTTTACGATTATATGGCTAATTATGAGAATGCAATCTGTCCTTCGTGCCAAAATGTTATGACCTGCGAGATTCGTTTTGTAGACCCACCAGCCGCAGTGAGTATGGGATCTTCGTCCAGTGAGGGAGGGTATGTGAAAGGAGTGGTTACATACATGGTGATGGATAATCTAGAGGTAAAACCCATGTCCACCATTTCTAGTATCACTATGCTTAACAAGTTCGATGTCAAGGAAATAGGGGCTCTTGAGGAGAGAGTGGTCGAACTGGGCATAAATGAGGTATGTCAGTTATTCTTTGCTTTCTACGTGTGCATGAGTCTGTTACTTGACTTACTTCTCTATTTCATTTTTTTTTTTTCATTCGTTCGTTAAGGTGAAAAAAATTTATAGCAAAATAAAATGCTCAAATCGAGGTATTAGTTGAATCTATTTGAGTCTTAATTCCTTTTTTTTTTTTTTTTTTTTGAAAATGAACCTGGCATTCCAAGAAACTGAAATTGGCAAACAACAGATCACAGAGAAGAGAAAAGAAGGAGCTAATAAGTCCAAAACTTAACATTTAGCCCTATTTAACAGCAATACATGTCGTAGCATTGGCGGCTCCAAACCTTTCCATTGCTGAGAAAATCCAGGTGTTTTAGCGATCTGTGCAAGCTCATGCGCGGCTCTATTGTAGTCCCTTTTCAGGTGTCTCACTTTCTAGCTCCTAAAAGACCGAAGCAGCTCCAATGATCCTTGGATGACCATCCCAAACTCACCATTGCAGTTACTCTCATTAATAGCATCAACCACCCCAATTGAGTCGGACTCCACAATGATACGTTGAAGCTCCATCTCCATGGCTAATCGGATTCCTTCATCCATTGCAAAAGCTTCCATGACAGCTGCATCATAATCCCCATTCAACACTTTGTAAGCCGCAGCTACAACCATCCCTCTACTATCCCAGATAACCACGCCCACTGTAGACCTACACCCAACCCCAGCCGTAGCACCATCTACATTTATCTTGTAGAATTCCGGAGGAGGTGCCGCCCATCCAACATCTGGGGGTGGTTGTTTAACATGATCATACGCTCTAGCATTTTTGTAGTCTTCTTAAGTGCGCACCGCTATGTTCCATATTTGAGAATGGGGACTGCTTTTTGACTCATGGACCACTTGATTCCTGTTAAACCAAATGGCCCATGCAGTGGCGAAGAGAGTTTCAAGGTCAGTCCGAGAACCAGCATCCAAAATTTTCAAAGCTAAGTCCACAAGGCACATGTTCTCAGCCAGCAGATTTGTTGGACAATCTTGCCAATTCCACCAAACTTCACAAAGCTTATCACAGTAAAATAATGCATGACTAGTGCTTTCAATAGCTTTTTCACAGAGTGGGCATTTGGCTTCATTAATCAGACCTCGCTTTGACAAGTTTAGTCTAGTAGGCAGCCCATCTAAGCAAGCCCTCCAAGCAAATATTCTGACCTTTGTAGGAAGCTGAAGTTGCCACACTTTCTTCCATAAACGAGTTCTACTGTCTCCACCTGAACACTCACCCACCTCAGAGTTCTCCACCATAGGAAGAGCAACATAATATGCATTCCTGACAGAAAAGACGCCTCGCTTGTTTCCCATCCAAATTATGCTATCCTCCGGTAAGTTATAGCTTAGAGGAATGTTTAGAATGGTTTCAGCCTCAAAAGGAAGGAAATACCTCCTAATCAGGTCCACTATCCAGTGCCTTATTTCTTCATCAATTAGCGATAACACCATTAGGAAATCTCCAATATCTTGTTGGGGGGAACATATCTTGTAGGTTGTGGGAGTAGGCAGCCACTTGTCTTCCCAAATATGTATCATCTTCCCATTGCCAACCCTCCACCTTATACCCCTATTAATAACCTCCAAACTATTATAAATGCTTCTCCAAGCATAAAAGGGGCTGCATCCAAGCTTTGCACCCAAAATATCACTGTAGGGGAAGTACTTGGCCTTGTAAATCCTCGCAATCAACGAGTTTGGGTTCATCAGGATACGCCATGCCTGTTTCGCTAGCATTGCTAGATTAAAGGCTTGTAAGTTGCGAAAACCCATTCCGCCTTCTGATTTTGATCTGCACATTCTCCTCCAGCTGAACCAAGCCATTTTAGCTTCTCAATCTCTCTGACCCCACCAGAAATTTCTCTCCATTCTTTCTAGGTCCTCACATAGACCCTTAGGTAGTTGGAAGCAACTCATAGTATATGTAGGGATTGCCTGTGTAACTGCTTTAATCAAAATTTCCTTTCCCCCCACAGAGAGCATTCTTTCTTTCCACCCGGAGAGTTTTTTTCCAACTTTCTCCTTTATTTCTACAAAAACTTGATTCTTTGACTTGCCTATTACTGATGGAAGCCCGAGATATTTTCCTTGCCTTAATTCTTGCATTGGCCCTAAAATTTCGAGGACCTCACCTCTTGTTTCAACGGGAGTATTATGGCTAAAGGTCACCGAAGACTTATCCATATTGATCTTTTGTCCCGAGGCAGCTTCAAACAGCTCCAGAATTTCAACGAACTTGCTGACCTCCTCCTTATCAGCCTATAGAAAAACAGGCTATCATCCGCAAAAATTAAATGTGTGACTCTAGGGCAACCCCAACAAATGGACACTCCATTGAGAAGATTCCTATTACTTACATCAGAAATAAGGCCAGAGAAGGCTTCCATACATAGAAGAAACAGATAGGAATTGATTGCTGATTGTCCCAATCCCAAGGCCATGTACATTAACGATGTCTACTGTCAACTGGAGAACTTAATTATCAAAGATATCTCCTACAGTCACATTTTCACAAGTTAGATGTCAACATACAATAACATACAATAGGTTGATTTTTTTTTTTTTTTTTTTTTTTTTTTTTGCCAATAGGTTGAAATAAAATGAAATAGAATTTTATATAAAAAAAAAAAGATTTAAATGGACCTACCATAACTTTCAAAATGAAGGTATTATAAAAATGTTGTGATACTTTATTATAATTCTAGACTTTCTTATTATCAAAATTAAGTTAATTCTTTCGACTGGCATTTACATTTGTTGTATGTCAATTCTTATTTCATCGTCCTTTGTATAGTAGATTACTACAACTATGTAGTAAATACTTTCAAAGAAAATTATTAATTTATAAGAATAGTACCATGTAAAGTGTAAATTACAGGCAAAACATTTGCCACTTTGAGAGAAAGTGCTAACATTTAGCACATTTTTGGTCTACAATGTATATTTTACTTTGTACCATTCATGTAAACTAATAATTGCCCTTCAAATTTCAAATACTTTATTTAACTCTAATTTCATATTGAGAAATAAAATATTGCATCCCCCCTCTTTCCCTTAAGGTTACTTATTCATCTTTTAAAAGAGGGGGGAAAAGAAGTTACAAAGAAATGTCATATTGTGAAAGTGTCAATTTGAAATAAAGATTTTCTCCATACCTTTGAAATGTATCAATTTCAAGTAAAGATTTGGTATTTCACAAATTTAAGAGTAATTAATAATTTTTGTTCATTAATTTCCGTGGTTTATTACTAGGGAGTAAAATTACTCAAGGCTTCTCTGCAATCAAAGAGTGTTTCAACTGATGTCTTCCTCCCAACGTTGAAAGTTGAAACAAAAGTCCAGTAAAAGATGTAAGTGCAAGAGTTGTATACCGTGCCGAAATGTTTTTTTTAATCTTTCTTTCTTATTTCTTTCTGTTTTTTTTTTCGTTGCATATATGTTTTAAATGTTTGCCAAATTGGTTGTGCATGGCAATGTAAAGGGCAATATGCTCTCTCTCTATCTCTGTGTGTGTTGTATTGGAATCTTGGTTGAGAAGCATTATGTATCATCATAAATGTGATGCAAGTATATTTAAGTTTCTGTTAATTATCAACTACTCGGTGCAACTCCATCGGTCCCAAAGTGACCAATGAGGCAATGACCATCCTAACTCCTAAGGTCACCCCCTTCTTCCTTCTCTTCATTCGCCTCCTTGAAGACCCCCCTCCCCCCCCCTCCCCCTCCCCCTCTTTCAACAACTCTCTTTCATATTTGTTTTATTAAGAAAAGAGTTCAGGAATATGCCTTTTTGTGTCACAACTTTTATTATAACTTCGAATTGGTTGATTATGATGAGAGATCATGTGAATGTGATTGTCCATCACTTACAGTCAACAACTTCATCAAATTATGACAAAAGTTATGACAAAGGTGTGATAATCCTAGATGAACCTGATTAAAAGCAACAAAATAAATCTATATCCAACTCATTTTTAAACAGATATGTCCATTTTTGAATTAGCAAACAACTCGTACGTCACAGAAGAGGATTCTCCAGTCGGCAATGAGAATCAAAGATGTATGGTTTGCACTCATATGTGAGGTGCTGCAAACATTTTTGCCATACATATATGATACAAAGACATTCAAGAGACAAGAGGATAGAGATTAAAAGATGATAGAAAAACAGAGAGGTCGAAGATGATTGAGGAGCAGAGACAATTCTAGAGGTTGAAGAATGAATGATTTTTATATTTCTTGCTTACTAAAATTAACTTGGCGTAAACAGTAAATGATTAATTTAACCGTTCCAATTCCCCAAGGTTCATGAATCACGAGTGCCAATGAAAAGGGTAGCTAAAGAATTAAGGCACTGCCCAGATTGAATTCCTTATAAAAACATGACAAACCAAGCCTTAGAATGAGAAATTATAAGGTTTCTCATAGTGGATTATGTCACTTATCCACCGTTCTACTAAAAGATTCCCACCAGTTTAAAATTGGTGAGTCAAAAAAATCTTTTAAAAAAACTGATTACTGATTCAGCAATTTTAAACAAGTGAGTTTTTTAAATAGTCCACCGTTCTACTAAAAGATTCCCACTAGTTTAAAATTGGTGAGTCAGAAAAATCTTTTAAATAGAAATTGATTATTGATTCAGCAATTTTAAACAAGTGAGTTTTTTAGTAAAATTGTGGATAAATAACATGGTCTACCATGATTTCTCGGAAGGAAGACACTTGAGATAGAGAATCCACTCCAATTGTCCCGCTAAAATATATGATTTCAAGGCTATCACAAAAGATGGCTGCCACTTGGCCCACTTCAAAGGTAAGCCTGAAACTATTTATAGACAATAGGAGTCAGCTAGTGCTTTACGCTGAAGCTGACAAGGAATTCATGATATTCATCGACTTCTTCTTGTCTATTAAATAGGAGTCAACTAAATTTATTTAGTGATAACATGAGGATAATCCTAAATCTATCTTCTACATTTTGGTATGGTATAGTACGGTGGTTGAATTACATTATGTTTTAGTCAAATATCTTAAAATACTTTATTGACATTCTGTTATCTATACAAACATTATATACCATTAAATACTAGTGTGTAATTAAAGATTGAATAATAAATAAATAAGTAAATAAAAACTATAACACAAGATACTAGTTTCTCAAAAAAAAAAAAAAAACACACAACTTTTGCATCTTATACGCCTTCCTAAAGGTCTCCACAAATTCAAGTTTTATCTTTAGACCCAGTACATGGCCAAATTTGTTGGAAAAATAACCGGGGTATACCATCTGGCCCCGCCTGGGACCTTTTGTTAAATACATTTGATAGAAAAGCCTAAGCCATGTTAACAAACTAAAACACACGTACCACTAGGGTTGTCCAAAAACCCACCTGGATGACTCGACCCAAACCGAAAGGCCATCAATGATTTTGGCCTAATCAATTGAGCAGAATCGGGTGAAGTTTTCAGGTTTTTTTGGGTTTGAGTCAATTGGTGGGTTCAGGGATTTTGATACATCGAAATTGACCCAACCAACAAAATGTAATGTGTAGTTTTTTTTTTTTTTTTTTTTTTTTTTTTTTTTTTTTTAACTCATGTCATGCTTTCATTGGTTTGAAATATCTCCCATCTGGCCTCCTCCCTATTTCATTTCAAACTTAAACCTCTCTCTCTCTCTCTCTCTCTCTCTCAACATACAGCCATGAATTGAGGATAATGAAAAGTTCTAATTGTAATTATCTCGGACAAAATTGGCCTATGCCCTTTTTAAAAAAACAATCCAGCATTTTGGTCTTTTTTCCAAACTAATTAGGGAAATACCCTTCTTTTGAAAATCGATTTTCTCAAAATCGAGTTAAACTCTATGTTTTGGAATTCAAGCTCTATGAACTCGAGTTATAGGAAAAAAAAAACAAAAAAAATTGCCTATAACTCGAGTTCATGGAGCTCGAATTTGAAAACGCCACTATAGGTCCTTAAAACGCCGCTATAGGGCTCCAGAAATTTTTTTTTAACTCAATTTTTAAAAAATCGAGTTACAAAAGAAGGGCATTTTCCTAATTAGTTTGAGAAAGGGGGCAAAATGCCACTTTTTTTGCACGAAAAGGGCATTTGCCCATTTTGTCATAATTATCTCTTTACTTTTCTTTTTCTTTTTTTTCCTTTAAAACTTCTCCTAGGGTTCATTTGCTAAAGCAATTATATACGAAAAAAATTTTCATATTCTTAAAACTTCATTTCTTTTACTTTTGTAAAAAAAAAAAAAAAAAAAAGCAATAAGCATCATACCCTTTCTTTAATCTCTAATTGATGATCTAGCAAAGAATTTTCCTTCTTTTTGTCAAAAGGAAAATAAAGTAATAGTTCATACAAAAAAGCTTATATCTATTGCAATAAAATCCTCTCTTATTGAATTTTCTAATTAATTTCCTTGCATTTTGATTTAAATATAAGACATGTAATATTTAAAAATCAAATAAATATTATGTGTCTTACATTCAGGTAAAAATAAAAGAGAAAAAGACATTGACCCCTTAGTTGCTACCTTCCTACACATTCATCTCAAAGAACTTTACCCATTTTTCCATTATTTTGACCATTCATCTTCCCCATGTGTGATATGTCATTGCCCCTATCAACACAGCCACATCAAATTTTCATAATCAGGGATGTAAGGTTGAAATTTATCAGCCATTTTGTTGGCTTTATTCCATGCCAATTTTCTTGTAATTCAGCACTTAGAAACCCTATATTTAGGTGGGAATCATGTAAGGGTAGTGTGTGAGAAAGTGTGAAGAAATGCTCAAGACTGTGCAGTGAAGCAGGAACTCTCGCGGGTAGCTCGCGACTAGCAAGCCGCCAGAAAATGCACACGAGTGAAGCGTGCAGAGAAGCTAAACTGTCTGCCAGCTATTGCACTACACGAAAACAAGTCCAACCTGGCCATTCAATTAGCTCGCGGCTTGAACTCGCAACTTAGTCAAGTCGCGAGGCCAAGCCGCCAACCAGCTTTGTTTTGGAAAAACTGACTCTTCGCATTCCATTCTCACTCCAGTATAAATACCCCTTATACCCACGAAATGTAGAGAGCTTCTAGAGAGAATTTTGAGAGAGAAACCCTAGAGAAAAACAAGATTGGCTCATCCACAATCTTTATATAGTGCTCTTCAAATTCCTCTACTCTTACCCTCTCCATTGTTAAATCCTTGAGAGGTTCTTTAACCAAATCATTTTCTCACCATACCCATATCTGCGAGAAGGCCTTTTGGTGCTTTGGGAAGCAGTTAGGAAGGAACCAATTTGATATTGGTTGATGCTATGGGCTATAGCGAAATCCGGTAAGTTAAAGAAGAAATAGGTTCGGCGTAACCTCGTTGGAGTAGGAGCTTGGAGGGCTTAGGTACACTGGGTAGATTAGGCTTGGAGGGTCTTCTACTATTCATGTATCCCAACTACATTCTTTAGTGGATTATTGACCGCTTGGAGAGCGGCGGAGAGATTTTACGCCGAGGGCTTCGGTTTCCTCTTCGATAACACATTGTTGTGTTGTCCTTGTTTTTGCATCTCTCTTCCCTTAATCTTTGCCATTTAATTTCTGCTGTGGATGTGATTTTATTTCGTTTAAATTGCTTATCAATTCTGTTATAAACTTATGTTCATTTTCCGCACATAATTTGTTTGATATTGAGCTCGAATTGATAATTTGTTGTTTGAAGGTCTAAACGTTCATAGTGTCTTATACGCTATTTGAACATTCAAGGGAAAATGCAAATAGCAATGGCACCTTCCAAAGTGAGCTTGAAGCTCTTCATAGATAAAAGGGGTAACCGAGTTCTCTTCACCAAAGCAGGCAAGAAATTCATTGACTTCCTCTTTAACATTCTCTTCCAACCAGTTGGAACTCTCATTCCTCTTCTCAAACAAGAGATAATGGTTGGCAGCTTGGGAAACGTTCAAGACAGCATTATAATTTAAGTCCTGCTTACCTTGGCTCCAACGAGAGGAACTGTCGTCTGGAGCTTCTCCAATTTTCAAACATTCTGTCATCAAATGACAGGGAGGGAATTCTATTTGTGTGATTGTAGAGATTACTTTTCTAATATCTACAACAGAAAATGTCCAAGATGTCCGTCGTACATAAGATCCAATCTGAAATATTGCCCACTCAATGGAGTGAAAGAAGGTCCATACCTGGTGATGAATGATCTGAAGGTGAAACCCCTGTCCACAATTTCTATAATCACTTTGCTTAACAAGTTTCATCTCAAGGAAGACGGGGATCATGAGGAGAAAGTGGTCGATTTGGGCATGGATGAGGTATGTGATCAGTCTTTTCATTACTTTCTATGTATGCATAATGCATGACTTCTTTTTACAACTTTCACTTCTTCTTCTTTCCCTTTTTGTTAAAATTTATTGCAAAACATCTCTAGTTAAATTAAAACTTGAGATTTTTAATTAAGGGGACTTACCATAAAAGTGGGTTTTTAATAAGAATTTTTTTTTTTTTTACTGTAAAGATAGAATTTTATTGATTAAAGGGTTTTCAAAAGCACCCTCTTTTTTGAACTGGCATTAACCAAAGCAAGGCAAACAGAGACAGCCACAGAACAGGGCATAAAAACAGTTACAGCATATCAGAGTGAATAAGAGAAGCAACAAAAGGGGGGCGTGACTCCCTTCCAAAAGTGCTGAGATCCGAATTTTCTGGCGTGTTGGGCTAGCTCATGTGCTACAGTGTTGAACTTTCTGATTAGGTGTTTGAAGAGACATGATTCAAAGGGATCACTAGCCTGGAGAATTCCCTGAATGATATGCCCATAGCTGTTGCCTGTGTCCTTATCAAGAATTGCTTGAATGGCATTCCAAGAGTCCGATTCAATGATGACCCGAGGAAGCTGAAGCTCTTGAGCAAGAAGAACACCTTGCTCCAAAGCTAAAATTTTCGAAATATCAGCAGGGAAACAAGCATGAAGAGGTTTACAAAGAGCCGCCACCACTTGACCCCGACAATCTCTAATGACAACACCAACACTAGATATGCTTTCCAACTCAGAAGAAGCCCTATCAACATTTATTTTATGAAATCCAGGGGGAGGGGGAGTCCAGCTAGTTGGAGGAGATCTAGGTTGGTTAAGGTCCCACATGGAAGAGCAAATAAACTCATCAGCACTACACTTGGCCAATTGCCACACCTGATTGGGAAGGAGTCCACAGCCCTCATGAACAACCTTATTTCTGTTATACCAAATGGCCCAAGCAATAGTGAAGAAAAGCTCCAAGTCTTGGGGCGTTACATGGGAGAAAATAGAGATTGTGGAGTCAAGGAAAGATTTTTTAATACCAAGCGTGTTCAGGGGGTTCTCAGGCCAAAGACTCCAGACTGAAGATGAGAAGGCATAATGAAGGAGAGCATGGTCTAAACTTTCTGTCAAAAGCACCCTCTGAGAGTATATAAAAGCCGAAATATTATAGGCCCACCCCTTTGGCATATGAGGTACATAAACGTACAATAGCTAAAGGATAGCAGTACACCAAGATAATGTATAGTAGAAAAAGGAAACATTACAACAAGAGCTGGTCTTGTAGCTTCCTTGGTAACTTGTCATGGTTCAACCAGGTCTATGTTCCAACGCTGATAGTCCCATAAGAGTGTTGACGCACCTTGAAGAATGTCCTTTGGCTGGGATTGTTTTTCCTCAAAGTAGAAATTGTTCCTGGCGTTCCAGATGGTCCATGCCACCGTCGCCCAATTCTCCATTTCCTTCCCTGTGAGCTTTTCCTCCAACTATCGAACCAGGCAGTAGAAACTCTGCGCTACTACTCCACATTTCTGTAATCTTCCTTGCGCCATTGCCCATACGTTTTTGGCCATGGGGCACTCCCAGAGCGCATGTCCAACCGTTTCGTCGGTCTGTCCGCAGATTAAGCACAGTGGGTTTATAGGTACTTTCCTGCGGTAGAGGTTGGCGCGGGTTGGGAGGATATCGGTGCACGCTCTCCACACAAAATTCCGGACCTTTGGTGTTACATTCATTCTCCAAATCCTGTTCCAAAACCTCTTCTCTTCGCCTATCGTCGAATGTTCAACTCTAACCTCTTGGTGCAAATGAAAGGCCACTTGATAGGCTGTCTTAACCGTAAATTGCTGGGCTTTGTTTCTTTCCAGTAGAGTTTGTCTTTTGTCCGTGTGATACTGAGTTGAATACGCAGAATATCATTTTGTGTGGTTTGCTCGAAAGTGACCTATAACAGGGGACGATTCCATTGCATGGAGTCATGGTGGATGAGGTCCCCCACTTTTAAAGTAGTGTTAGCACCTAGCTTGAATAGAGGGGGGTGTGGCAGCCACTTATTGCTGGTAATCTTTATGCTCTGCCCATTTCCAATCTTCCACATAGAACCCACCCGAAGTACATCCCTTGCAACTAGCAAACTACGCCACATGAAAGAGGGATTGTCGCCTAACTCCGCTTCCATAAAAGAGCACTGAGGAAAATACCTGGCTTTGTAAACCCGATAGAAGAGGGAGTGGGATCCAGTAACCAAGTGCCATGCTTGTTTCACTAGCATAGCAAGGTTGAAAGCATGAATGTCCCTAAATCCCATTCCACCTTTATTTTTTGGCATGCATAGTCTCTTCCAATTAATCCAATGGATCTTTTTTTCGTTTCGTGTTTGCCCCTACAAATATTTTGCCAGGATTAAGTTGATATCCTCACATACACGTCTTGGGATCTGGAAGATGCTCATAGAGTAGGTGGGAATTGCTTGAGCCATGGCCTTGATCAACGTCTCCCTCCCTGCCTTGGATATAGTCTTTTCCTTCCACCCTATCGCCTTTTTTGTTATCCTCTCTTGTAATTCCTTAAAAGTGCCCACCTTTGCTTTACCCCCCACCATAGGCAACCCAGGGTATTTTTCACAGCTCGTCATGATTTGTGCCCCTAGTAAATTTTGAATTGCTTCCTTATCTCTTCGGCTTGTATTTTGGCTAAAAAAGAGTATGGTCTTTGCCCTATTTATAGCCTGCCCCGAGGCCCCCTCATATTGTGTAAGGATATCAAGCAATTGGCGGCATTCTCCAATCTTTGCTTCAGAAAATAAAAGGCTATCGTCTGCAAAGAGAAGGTGAGAAATACATACTCCACCCCGACAAGAGTAAATACCCTTCAATCTGTTTGTATCAACTGCCTTTCGGATCAAGGAGGACAAACCTTCAGCTCATAACAGGAAGAGATATGGAGATAATGGGTCACCTTGTCTAATGCCTCGAGTTGGTGTGATGAAGCCCTTTTGTTCCCCATTAATGAGGATTGAGTATGTGGCTGTTTTCACTGTTTCCATAGCCAAATTCACCCATTGTTCCGGCAGCCCATTCTTTAGCATAATCCGCCATAGGAATTCCCACTCTACTCTATCATAGGCCTTGCTTATGTCAAGTTTCACTGCCATGTGACCTGTCTTTCATTTCCTCCTATTCCGCATACGATGGAGCATTTCAAATGCAACAGTATTATTATTTCTAATAAGTCTATCAAGAATAAAAGCACTTTGGGCATCAGAAATAACATTGGGTAAAATGGATCTTATCCTGTTGGCTAGGACTTTGGATATAATCCATGAAACAACATTACACAAACTTATGGGTCAGAATTCCGTGATATATTGTGGATCATTCTTTTTGGGAATAAGGACAATGTGTGTAAAATTCATTTTCTTCAAACATCTACTAGAGTGTAAAACAGATAATATAGCAAGTGTTGCATCATGTCCAACAATATGCCAATATTTTTGGAAAAAGAAGGGAGACATACCATCCGAACCTGGTGATTTTGAAGGGTGCATACCGAAGAGAGCCACCCCTACTTCCTCCTCAGTATAGGGTTGAGTTAGTGAGTGGATCATGTCTTGAGTCACCACCTTGTCAACTGCCTCCAAAACTCTTTCCATGTTCCCTGGCCGAGTTGTGGTAAACAGATTGGTGTAATATTCCTCGGCAATATTGCTAATTCTATTCATGTCCGACTGCCATACACCCTCTCTATCATTCAATCCATCTATGTTTTTCTTCATATGTCTCTAGCTTGCTCTTTGGTGGAAGAACCTAGTATTTTTATGCCTTGCCTTAAGCTATATGGATCTAGACCGTTGCCTCTAGTACACTTCATCGTGGTGCAACAGAGTGTTGATCTCATTCCTCAACTCATTAATACTATGTAGGTTCTGCCCGTACCCTTGCTCCATCAACTCCTCAAGTTCCTGTTGTTTTGCATTGAGGCGGGTCCGTGTGTTGCCAAAGGTATGTCGACTCCATGCTACTAGGGTTGATCAACATTGTTTTATTTTCTCAAACAGTCGGTTCATGGGGCTACCCGAAGCTTGTGATTGGGTCCAAGAGTCACGGATTATTTGTTCGCACTCTGGGTGCGACACCCATTTTTCTTCAAATCGGTAGAGCTTGTGCCGTTGGCGAGGAGTAGGAGTAGCATCCGATGTAGTGTTTAGTAATATCGGGTCATGGTCAGAGTAAGAAGCCGTCAAGTGGATCACCTTCGCTCTTGGGTGTAATTCCAACCATTCCACCGATGCGAAAGTTTATTCGGCTCTCCCATTGTGCCATGTAAACCTGTACCTATTGTAACCAAGGTCTATTAGTCCACAAAAAAGCAAAGAACTTTGAAATTCTACCATGGGAGGCAATGGCTTAGGTAGTCGCCCATTTTTCTCTCTAGACCTCAATATCTCGTTATAGTCGCCAATACACATCCAGGGTAGTGTAGAGCGACTGCGAAGGTGCCGAAGTAGCCTCCATGTCTCCGGTTTCTGTTGCTCATCAGGGTATCCGTAAATACCCGTTAATCTCCATGGTTGTCCAGAGGGAGGAAGGACCCATGTGTCAATGTGATGAGGGGACTAAGTATTTTTGTCAACAACCAGTTCAGTCTTCCATAACAATGCCAAGCCACCTCTTCTACCTTCACTGGAATCCGCTAACATCCCTTGAAAACCCAACTCTGCCTTTATTGGTTCCATCTCTCTGACTGTAAGTTTTGTTTCTATGAGAAACAAAACAGTGAGAGCTTTATTTCTCACCAAGTCAGCAAGAACGTCAACTGTCCGGTGATTCCCAAACCCCTGACAGTTCCAACTGATGATGATCATTGTGATTGGCAGGGCTGTGCCACAGCCTCCACCATTTGGACATTAGGATGTGTTGTTCCAACCTCATCCTTTAGCCGTTTGATTTTTGCTTCGTCAACCTGACCATCGTGGTTGTTTGCATGGTAGGAGTGCCTTTTTTTCCCCCACTAGACTAGTGCATAATGACGTGGTTGAAGGCTTTTTGGTTGATGGTTTTTTTGGTCTTGCAATTTTTTTCCACGTGGCTTTGTGTTTACCCCGTGGGTCCTCTGCTGGTGTACGTGGAGTTGCAGATGGGGGCTGGACTGTAACATTGGTCTTCCCATAATTGACAGGCAAACAATAAAGCGTCCCCTCGTAATGATCCATTTCCATGTTGGTTTGGTTTTCATTTGGTGTGATATTTTTTTCCGTACATATTGGGTCAGCAGGTAACGTATATGGAGAGGATAATGGGTTGATTGATTGCATTAAATGTTGTAACGTACGTGTCGAAGTAGGCTGGACAGTATCTGGATTTTCTGCGCTTTCCCGATTCGTACTGCACGTGTCTGTGGGGTTCGCTGGTGGTGTTGCAGGTTCTGTCTCAGCATTTGGTTCTCACTGGAACCGATCCGGGCTCCTCTGTTTGTTTCTCGGCATTTCAGGCTTGAGCCGAGTACCAGCTTTTAACCATTCTCCATACGGTTTTCCGTTCTGGTCTGTATTGTTCGCCGACTCACACTCCTTCATATCATGGCTGATTCTCCCACATGTGAAACACCAACCCACTAGGCGTTCGTATCGGAAAGCTACTTTGGCTTCGTCTCCCTCTGGACTGACGATAGGACACCCTCTCCGCAGCGGTCTGTCCAGTGGCACCTCTACACGTATTCGAAGGAAGCGGGCTTGATCCGTTTTGAAGGCTTTGTAATCCACGTCAATGACTCTTCCCAGCCCCTGTCCGATGTCCTAACCTGCTTCTTCAGTTGTTAAGTCAAATGGCAGCCCCCAAACATGGACCCACATAGGTAGGTGGGTGAAGTTCACTATTCTCACTGTCATCTCCTTTTCCCACCGCCGTAGGGCGAGAATTTGGTTGTCAAAGCACCAAGGACCATTGTTCCAAACCCAATTTAGCTGGCTCTCCATGGAGAATTTAAATTGTAAGAGACCATCTCCGAATTCCACCACCTTTAAATCGTCACCCATTTTCCACATTGATTGCAGTAGATTCTTGGCGGCTCTCATCTTGATCAATCTAGTTGTAAGGAATTTTCCAATCAAGCTTAGAGAGTATTCTTCCAATATCTCTTTTCTCCTGACCGGTCTTATTGTGATGGCTTCATCTTCTTCTGTTGTTAGCTGCAATTTTTGAATACGATCTAAGAAATTAGAGTCCATGGCGCTCCACCTAGGATAGGGAAGCTCATAGTGGCAATGGCTCTCTAATCCCGTAGGTACAAGCCTAGGAGAAAAGAGAGGAATAAGATTCACTCACAGTGAGAAGGAATACTCCTACGCTGAGGAGAAGAAAAGAGGATGAAAAACCATAGTTGGATCAATTATTTAATAAGAAAATTATTAGTTTACATTCCACTGTTCTTTTAATATTTATATTGTAGACTAATTAAATAAATTTTTAAAATTATGTACAAAATAAATATAAACCAATAATTATCCTTGAATATGAAATTGCTACTTTCGTTTTTACTAGATAGAGGCAAAAAATACGTAACTATTTTGCTCCTGTATTTGGTCTCTACAATCGAAGAACGCTCTGACGGATTTTTTTTTTCTCCCAATGTTGAAACAGAAAGTCTAGATGAAGTACTACTATGAATTATGAATTGTCTGAATTTTGTGGAGTTGCCAGATTAATGTTGTTTTGCTTTGTTTTGTTCTAAATGTTAAATCTGTTTTGGCAATGCAATTGACAATTTGCTGATTCTTCTCTCGTCTAGACTATGTGTGAATGTGTGTTTTTGTATGGGAGTAATTTGTTTAAGCAGCATTATTTTTCATCAAGTCTGTTAGGTTTTAAGGATTAGGATCTAATGTATTTAGAACTTCAATTTGTATGTTGGCAAACCATGATCAAAACAATGTTTAGTCGTGTGTTAGACTTGCTCAAAGTATGGGTCTTAATGTAAAGTTGGAATCGAGTTTTTATGCAGAAGTACTGTTCACTTTCTGTATGACTCGATCGATCGAAAATTAGACTCGATCGATCGAAAATCGTGCAGAACGTTTTTCTGCAGAAAATTCCAACTCAGCCCAAGCCCGTTTTAATGTATAGGGTTTTATGTTTTGCCCTAAGTATATAAGGGAAAACCCTAGCCACGTTTTTAGGGTTCTGTTTTGCTGTGTTTGTGAATCTCTCTGTGAGATCTAGAGGTGTTTACCTTCACATACACTTAGGGTTTACAAACTTGAGATTTATGTCAAGAGTTGTGTAAATCATACAGTTGCAGAATCAATAGAGCACAAAGATATACAAGCAGGTGCGCTTGTGGATTTGCTGAAGAATTCCGGAAAGAAGGAGTCCGTGGATCTCGGAGCTATCATGTGGTTATGGTAGTAAGTTTCCTACACTTGGGTAGCAATAAGATGTTAGTGGTCTAAGTCTATTGTGTAAACTTCAATTCTTTCATAGTGGATTCAGTTTACCTTGAGGATAGCTAGGTCAAATCCTCCCTAGGTTTTTACCGGTGTGGTTTCCTGGGTCATCAGATCTTTGTGTTGTTTATTTTCCGCTGCTTTGTTATTTTTGCTTATCTGTGTTAACCTAGTTTTAATTAAATTACCTAAATTAATCACTTGGCTAATTCATTAGGTTAATCTGTTGGGTTTAAGGGATCTAAACGAACTGACAAGTGGTATCAGAGCGGGTAGCTTTTGTTTTGATCCTTTGATCTTTTTGCTGATCCTTGACCCCTGTTGTCATGGAACACAGACACTCTCTTGTTGTTCCACCTCACTTTGATGGAAACAACTATGCATATTGGAAAGTAAGGATGAAAGCTTTCCTGAAATCCATAGATGAGAGAGTTTGGAATTCCGTTGAATACGGATGGGAGAAGCCCACAACTCCTGTGAGTGAGTGGCAAACTTCTCAAAAGGAGGCAGCCGCTTTTAATAGCAAAGCTATGAATGCTATTTTTAATGCTGTTTCCATGGAGGAATTTAAGAGAATATCTAATGTTGAGGTTGCTCATACTGCTTGGAAAATCCTCCAGACTGTGCATGAAGGCACGAAGGCAGTTAAAATTAATAAGTTGCAGCAATTAACCTCTAGATTTGAAAGCATTAGAATGAATGATGATGAATCCTTTGATGAATTCTATGCTAAATTAAATGATATTATTAATTCTGCTTATAATTTGGGTGAAATCTATGATCAACCTAAAATTGTTAGGAAGATTCTTAGATCTTTGACTGAGGATTTTAGACCCAAAGTGACTGCCATCACTGAGAGTAAGGATGTGGACTCCATCCCTGTGGATGAATTTGTAGGATCTCTTCAGTCCTATGAGTTAGACCTTCCCAAGACTAACAAATCCAAATCAATGGCTCTTAAGTCTGTTGATGATGTTGATGATGGTGGATTTGATGATGAACTCTCTGCTACAGAGATTTCCTATCTTGCCAAGAACTTTAGAAACTTTCTGAGGAATAATAATAGAAGGGCAAGAGGCAAGAACACTGTTGAACCTAGAAATTTTAGGAAGAATGAACTCACTAAGGTTAATAACATTGAAAAACCTAAGGAGAAAGTAGGTCAGTCTTCTAATAATTCTTTGGGACAACAATGTTATGGTTGTCAAGGGTATGGTCATTTAAAGTCTGAATGTCCTACTTATTTGAGGTCTAAGGGTAAGGCTATGGCTGTAACCCTTAGTGATGACGAAGTTTCCGACAATTAATCCGCTAGTGATGAGGATGGAAACTTCATTGCTTTCACTGCTACCACAGTAGTCAATGAAAGCATATCTGTTGAAGAGAACCCTTCTGATGGGGAACTCTCTGAGGATGCAGATTTACAGGAAGCCTACAATAAACTTTACAAAGTTGCTGCAAAGGATGCCATGAATGTTAAGTTAGGCTTGAAGAAAATTGCATCTTTGGAACTTGAAAAGAAAAATTTACTTGTTAGATTGTTTGATGCAAATGAGCTTTTGAATAATGTGAAAACTGAGAACATGCTCTTACTTGATAAAGTTAAATGTTTGGAACTTGATTTATCTGTTGCTAGAGAACAAACTAATAGGTCTGCAAGCTCCAAACTTGATCACATGCTGAGTATTCAAAAGTCTCCTTCTGATAAAACTGGTTTAGGTTATGAGGAAAGTATTTTTGTGCTTGAACCTTCTTCCACTAAATTTGTTCCTTCTTCTGAACCTCCTAAGAGTGAGATTGTCAAACCCTCGGTGAGTGAACCTGTCAAACATGTTAATGTTACTCCACCTAGAAAGATTAGGGTTGATCTTCATGCTTCTCATTCTAGAACTTCTACTTCTACTAAGGGCAAATTGCATGATAAGCCTGCATGGGTTTGTCATTTCTGTGGAAAACTTGGACACATTCGTCCAAATTGTTTTAAGTTGCAAGCTGCGAAGCGAGCAAATAAAACTAAAGTACCTGTGCCTCAAGCACATGATCCTATGGTACTTATTGGTGAATTGGTTAAGGCGTTAAACATTTATTCCAATCCTGGAGTTGCTCAGAATTCTAATGTGAATCATAACTCCAATGCAAGAGTTGCATATAAGAAGTCTTGGATGCAAAATGCTCAATCTAATTGAGACTGTCTGACATGGTCCTTGTGCTTCATTGCTCAATCTTTTGTGACCTTTATTTCTAGGATTTGCATTGCATTACATTCATGCATTTCATTCTAGGATGTTTGTTTCTTTGTTTAATAAATAAATATAAAAAAAAAAAATTTTGCAAATTGTGTTTTGCTATTTTTCCTTGAATTTGAAGACAAGGTTGGTCAATCAAAATTACATGTCATAAGTATGTACCTTGTTTAGCTTTGATGCACTTATTTCTATTGCACTTTACTAGCTAAAGTCTTGTTGTGCATGTTGTGTGGGAAGATGCTATAATTGTTGATCACATGATCTTGATCTTGAAGTCTTATGTCTTTGATTGTCGGACTTGGTCTTATTGAGAAAGGCATAAATAACCATCTCACCACTGTTTATTAGCCAATCATGAACACCTTAGTGCATATCATAAGATTTTGTGCTCGAGAAAGTGTAGCACATGCACAAAAAGAAAATAAGGTGTAGCCTCTAATTAAAATTGGTGTGTACATTATTGGGCTATAATAATCTCACAAATTCAAATAAAATTGGTGTGTACATTATCCCGGCTTTTATTAAGTTTCTAATCAATAAATTTGAATATTGAGGCAAATCAAGAAACTTACATGATTGCAAGCTTTTATTCTAGGAGATGTGAGAGTTATATGATGTAACTCTTTAAGTAATAGTCTCTTTCAAATTCATGTGATGGATTTTGTAGAAATTGTGATTGATCTCTATGTGTATATCACCTCACATGTTTTTCAAGCTTATGCTAGTTGCACACACTACACAAGCTATTCTTTGCTAGAATTGTGTACATGATATTGTGTGTGTTTTTGGCCTGACCAACCAAGTTTGAGAATTTCTAAAAATTGATGCAGAACATGTTTGCTTGTTTTTTTTGGTATATTGAGAGAAAATTTTGCTTTGAGAAATCTGGATTGAATACATGAGTTTTTGAAAAACATCTCATCTCATACTCATGCATTTTATTTATAAAATCTAATGCTTTGAGGAGTTTTTGATTAAAAAAAAAAAAATGTTGGTTTTTCAAAACTGTGATTTTTCCAGAATTTCGATCGATCGAAACTGATTTTCGACCGATCGAAAATGTTTTAAAATGCTCAGAAAACTCTCTGGTTGGCTCGATCGATCCAAGCTTGTTTTGGATCAATCGAAGGTCGTTTCGATCGATCGAATGTAACTTTCGATCAATCGAAACTCGGGATGACTGTTTTTAAAAAGGAGCTTTTTCACGTGGCTTTTCACTTTTCAAACTTTTTCAAAAACTTCTTTTTCTCCCTACCAACCGGTCAAAGCTTTTCTTGGAAATTTTGTCGTTTTCCTCCGATTCTTTTGCACAATCTTTCTCTCCCAAGGCTGGTAAGACCTTTATACCCTTCCCTTTGCATTTATTTTCGAAATTCATGCATTTTTCATGCATTTTTGTTATTATTTTCGGAATTATTGTTGTGGCAAATTAGGAAGTTTTTTTGAGTGTTTCTTTCTCAAATTTTTTATGGGTTTTTGTGGGGACACCTTACCTAAGCTCTACATGTGGTTTAATTTGATTATTTTGGTGTTTTGAAGGAAATTTGAAATTCTAGGGCTTAAAATTGAGAAAATTGGGGGTTTTGTTCATTTTGATTGAAATTGATGAAATTGGCTTGTTGGTTTGGTAAATTTGATCATTACATTGTGGTAATTTACTATTGTCTTGATCAATTTATCGATTTGTTGTGTTTTGAAAAATTAGGTTTTTCAAATTGGGTATTTTTGATAAATATTGCTTGCTCAAGCCAATTTTGTTAATTTGGATCACAATTGAACATGTCACTGCATTAGTACATGCATCATGTTATGTTCATGCTCATGCATCTTATAGAATTGTTATATTCTATGTTTTTTGCTGTGCTAACTTGCAGTCTGCCTTTGGTATTGTTTTTGCTCTTTTCTTTCTGTGTCTATCTTTTCCTTAGCACTATGCCTAGGAAAACTAGAGCCCATAGGACTTCTGATCCTTCTCCTTCTTTTAACACTGAGCGGTTCCCTAGTGAGTCAAACCAAGTCACCTATGAGACTCTGAACCTTAGGCGTCAAATTTGGGCTGAGCGTAGGGTTATCTTAGATGAATTGGACCCTGAGGTGCGTCATAACTTTTCTCGTCAGGGTTGGTTACCTTTGCTCGAGTATGAGCATTCTCCTCCTCCTGCCACCTTGATTAGAGAGTTCTATTCGAACCTCTCTATTCATGTCTACGATAACAACACCTTAGTAAAGGTGTGGTTACGTGGTGTGGAGTATCGTATTACCCCTTCGGTAGTGTCTGATGCTCTTGGGGTGCCCATTGTGGACCATCCTGTTTTTCCTTATGAGGAGTCTCCTCCCCTTGATGACGTCCTGTCATACATCACTGGATCTTCTATCCAGTGGGGTTCTGATCCTCGGATCACTTCTGCTGAGCTGTCTGAGCTGCACTATCTTTTCTTTAGGATAGCGTGTCATTCTTTGTGGCCTATTTCGCATGTCCACACCATTCCTCTTGAGAGATGTGTCTTTTTGTATGCCTTGGTCACTGATGCTCCTATCAGTTTTCCGCATCTGTTCCTTCGTTCTTTGAACGAGGTTCATCGATCTAGTTCTACGGCTCATGCTTTGTTTTTCCCTGTTTTTATTCATAGGATTCTCCTTTTTCTTGGTTTTGGTGAGTTTCCTGCTTCTGAGCCTGTACATGTCGTTGCTCCTATTGGTGCTACCTTTTTGAGGCAAAGGGCTGCTCAACGTCGAGTTAGCTCTAAGCGTTCTAGGGTAGAGCCTTCTGATGTCACTCCACCCCCTTCTTCTTCTACAGATACTCATGCAGCTGGGACTTCTTCTGATCTTGTTGTTGTTGCTGCTGCTGCTGATGTTCCTCCACCGTTTGATGTGGTTTCTGACCTTCGTCGGACTCTTGATACTGTCGTGACCGTTCAGGCGGCTCATGGTCAGCTTTTGGTGGACATCCTTGATGAGCTACGTGCGTTGCAAGCGGATTTGGCGAGCTCTCGTCATTCTCCTCCGCCTCCTTTTGATGATGAGTGAGTGTCCTTTGGCAATTCGTCACAAAAAGGGGGAGTGCATAGTTCATTTGTATCTAGGAGTTTTTGATGTGGAGATTTACATTTTAGGGGGAGTTTTTGTTTACTTGGTAGTGATACTGCGGAGCTTGTGGAGTTGTTAGATTGTATCTAGATGCTTCACTGTGTATTCTCATTTTTAGCTTTTGTTTAGGAGATTTATTTTGTTGAGATACATTTTTATGTATATGTTTCTTATTTCACTATGTTACTACTCTGCTTATTGATTTATATTGATGATGTTATTCATGATATATGTCTTTATTTTGTGTCATGTGAAATCAAGAAATTTTTATTTATGTATTTCCTGTTTTTTTTTTCCACACATGCGTTTATGTGTTTGTTAAGTGTTACAGGAATATACAGGTTGCTTTCAGTCGAGCTGCTGTCTATTTTGCAACTGTTAGATAGTAGTTTAGGTTGAATTGTTAAGTGGCTATTTTTATTGTAATGGGCTATTTCAAATTGTAACTTTGAGCTTTTTGTTAAGTCTGTGTTTTGTCACGGATTGCCAAAGGGGGAGTTTGTTAGGTTCTAAGGATTAGGATCTAATGTATTTAGAACTTCAATTTGTATGTTGGCAAACCATGATCAAAACAATGTTTAGTCGTGTGTTAGACTTGCTCAAAGTATGAGTCTTAATGTAAAGTTGGAATCGAGTTTTTATGCAGAAGTACTATTCACTTTCTGTATGACTCGATCGATCGAAAATTAGACTCGATCGATCGAAAATCGTGCAGAACGTTTTTCTGCAGAAAATTCCAACTCAGCCCAAGCCCATTTTAATGTATAGGGTTTTATGTTTTGCCCTAAGTATATAAGGGAAAACCCTAGCCACGTTTTTAGGGTTCTGTTTTGCTGTGTTTGTGAATCTCTCTGTGAGATCTAGAGGTGTTTACCTTCACATACACTTAGGGTTTACAAACTTGAGATTTATGTCAAGAGTTGTGTAAATCATACAGTTGCAGAATCAATAGAGCACAAAGATATACAAGCAGGTGCGCTTGTGGATTTGCTGAAGAATTCCAGAAAGAAGGAGTCCGTGGATCTCGGAGCTATCATGTGGTCATGGTAGTAAGTTTCCTACACTTGGGTAGCAATAGGATGTTAATGGTCTAAGTCTATTGTGTAAACTTCAATTCTTTCATAGTGGATTCAGTTTACCTTGAGGATAGCTAGGTCAAATCCTCCCCAGGTTTTTACCGGTGTGGTTTCCTGGGTCATCAGATCTTTGTGTTGTTTGTTTTCCACTGCTTTGTTATTTTTGCTTATCTGTGTTAACCTAGTTTTAATTAAATTACCTAAGTTAATCACTTGGCTTATTCATTAGGTTAATCTGTTGGGTTTAAGGGGTCTAAACGAATTGACAAAGTCATGACGTTAATTTATGAGCTTCTGTTAATCTTCACCTTATAATGGTTTCAGTTTGCCGAGTTTTTAAGCAGCATCATTTTTCATCTAGAATTAAAAACCCCTGTTTGTAAATATATTAAAAATGTGTTTGGTCCCTATTTTCACTGTAAGGTCCATGTTTAATTAATACAATAACAAATGGTCTATGGATAAAACACTATATATATATATATATATATTATTTCTAGTTAAGATAATTGAAACCACAAACAATTTTCATAATTAGAAGTGAAGAATCTACATGAAAGTAAATTGTTCATAACTGGATTTACTATCAAATTTGGTACACAATTAGAGAACCAAGACCTGTAAATTTGATCAAATAGATTTCTTGAAAAGAGTCTAGACCTTCAAAGTGAAACTCCATCCACTAATAATATTTGTGTTTGGTCTTCCCAGAGTAAATACAAGTATATAAAAAGGTACTAGCAGCCAATCCAAGAAGAGAATCCATTGAAAGTTCCTTAAAGTCTTCACATATATACATACCAAATATGGATGACTCTACGGTAAGCCTGAATTTATTTATAAACAAAACAAGTCAGCGAGTCCTTTATGCTGAAGCGGGCAAGGAATTCATCAACTTCCTCTTTAACATTCTCGCCTTGCCTGTCTCAACTTTCGTTCCACTTCTTAATGATCATGAAATGGTGGGCAGCTTGGGAAACATTTACGAAAGATTTCAAAATTGAAGTCCTGCTTACCTTCAACAATTCGTGAACAAAGACTCTCTGTTGAATCCCAAAGTCTACTCCCCTCGTCGTATTGGAGGCCCTCTTCAATTGCCAAACGTTAAATCCTCAACATCCAGGAGATTCTATAGGTGTAGTAAAGGTCACGCATAGTTCACTAATGACAATACATCATTCTGTCCTTCGCGCGGGATATCAACGAAGACTACGACCTTGGAGTTATATTATGTAGGTCCAAAAAACATTCCGTACTTGTACAGTGATCTTGAGCAATGTTAAGAATGGCTGTAGCCTTCTTAGAGCATTTGTAACAGTGTAGCTAAATAGTTATATTGTTATTTTAGCTACACTAAAACACAAAAAGCACCCCTGTAGCAGTGGAACAATAGCTATAATTTTTAGCTTAATTACTATAGTGCACATCTATCTATAGATGTATACTGTAGCTTGGAGCAAAAAAAAAAAATAATAATTTATTCGGCCCGGGGTTAAAACAATATAAGTTTTTTTTTTTTTGTTTCGTTCTTTTATTCTCACGCCTCTCTCTCTCTCTCTCTCTCTCTCTCTCTCTCTGTCACTGATCTCTCAACTCTCTCACAAAACTCTCTCAAGCTCACTCTCTCAAGCTCACCACCGCCGGCCCTTGTCATCTTCAACGTCACCGACCCAGAAACCATCCCAAGCCACTAATCGGCCTCAGACCCACGCCGCCGTCCGCCTCATTGGAAGCTCTCATATCTCAAAACTCTCTCAAGCTCACTCTCTCAAACTCTCACCTCTGTTTCACCATCGTCCTAAGTCGTCGATCAGCTCAAACCCACCGCCAATCAACTCTCTCAGCCTCAGACCCACCGGCCGTCCCCAGCCGCCGATCAGCCTCAGACCCACGCCGCCATCCGCCTCAGACCCACGCCGCCGATCGGAGTGCTTGCTCGTGGATATTGGGTACCAAACTGGGAAACCCATGGAGCTCGCCAACGCACCCTTTCTAGGTTGAGGAAAAAGATCAACCGATTTGGGTTTTTTTTTTTTTTTTTTTTTTTTTTTTTTCCTGCTGTGGACTGGTGGTGGTGGTGGTGGCGGTGGTTGTGGGTGTGGCTGATGGTAGAGGTGATTGTGGTTGGTGCTGTGTATTTTTTTGGCAGGGGATATATTATTTTATTATAAGGGTTATATTATTTTATTGTGATATTTATATTATTTTATTGGGTTGAAAGCTAAAATAGATCCACTGCTGCAGCATATGTGTAGGTAAAATAGATAAAGGAACTTTTGGTGGAGCTATATTGCTAAATTTTTAGCTCCACTAATGTGGATGCTCTTATATGAGCAATGTTAAGAACTAGAATTTTTTTACCGTTGGCAAAAAAAAAAATGCAAGATAAGGCCAGTGACTTGAGTTTAAGTCAACAATAATACTTGGAGCTTAAAAATGAGAGATGCTTAAACTGATTGTTGAAAGAGCTATAAAAGTACTACTTGATCAAAGTAATTTTTAGATACTCCTAAAGCATTTAGAAATTGTGCCCTCCCCTCTAATTATCACAATTTCTCTATGTTTAGGGAGTACTTAAGAATTTTTCACTTGATCGGGCTAAGCAACCGTACCATATCGGTCCCTATGTGGACAAAAGTAATTTCAATAAGGAAGTGATAGCAAAAAGACAATACATACATACATATATGTGTATATATATATATATATATATATATTTCATATTCATATAGTTTACCTAGTTCACCATTTTTGTGGTACTAATCGAGACCATTTAATCTATGATAAATCTTACTGATATTGATAATGACTCTTTAGCCAATTTTTTCATTCATTAATTTCATAATTTTGAGGGGTTTTATATTTCAATACGGAATCAAATATTCCTTACATTCCAGCAAAATACTTCCTTATTCCATTTTTAAGAAGAAAAAAAAATGGTTTGTAATATTTAAAGACAAATCATAACTTATCTTGATTATTGATAGGGGTGTGTGTGTGTGTGTATTAATATGTAAAGTTGAAAGAAAATCCAATTAGGTTTTAAATTAGATTCCAGTTGTTGCCTAATTTTGTGCCACATATCCTATTTAAGTTTTCTTAATTTTTGTTATAGGTGAGTTAATAAGGTGCAAAAGACGAAAAATCTAATATAATATAAATAAATCATCAAAAACTCAATAAATAGAAAAAGAATAAAAAAAGAATAAAATCATGTGTATATCCAAAAGAAAATGAATTCCAATTGTTGTCTAATTTTGCACTACGTGTCCTACTTAAGTTTTTTTCATTTTTGTTCTAGGTGAGTTAATAAAGTACAAAAGATGAAGGGTTCAATATAAATAAATCATCAAAAACTCAATAAACCAAAAAAAAAAAACTCGTGTATATCCCAAAAAAAAAATTAAAATAAAAAAATAAAAGAGAGAGAAATAGTATAATTTGAATCTATATATGTGTGTAATTATAATTTTTTTAATTGTACCATGCATATGTACATGTTATATACTAGTTTATAGAATATATACATATAGGATTGTGAAAAGTAAGATAAGTCCCCAAAAATCAAATAGTAATATGTTATTTCCTAACACGCATAATATATATATATATATATATATATAAAATCCTAATCATAATACTGAATCGTAATACTAATCATAATACTAAATCGCACCTTGAAGCTTGAGGTCTTTGCCATACAAAATACAAAAAAGTCCTGGGACTAAACTTTTAAACCTCGTAAGCTTAAACTTATCTATTAATAATTTCTAGAAAACATTTCTATTAAACCATCCCCATTATCCATGGCCTTAATTGGCCCAAAATGACTTCAATACTTTCATGGGAAACCAACATTAGCATGCATGCAGCAATCCTTTAATAATTTCGAGCATTCCTCTTCCCGATGTGTTAAAACCTCTCTCCAATTATATAGAGATCTATATGCAATGCCCTTACCAACATTGTCACTTCATATTTTTTTAACTAATCAGCCTAAACAGCAATGACATCCTCCAAAATGAGCTTGAAACTTTTCATAGACAAAAAAAGTAACCAAGTTCTCTTCGCTGAAGTAGGCAAGGAATTCATCGACTTCCTCTTTAACTTTCTCGCCCTGCCTGTTGGAACTCTCGTTCCACTTCTTAATCGAGAAGTATTGGGCAGTTTCCAAAACATTTACCAGGGCATTCCAAATTTTGGTGATGCTTACCTTCAACCAAATTTTATCAAAGACACTCTCCTGAAGCCCAAAGTTTACGTCTCTGGTGGTTGTGCAGACTCTCTCCAATTGCCAAACGTGGAATTATCAACACAAAGGAAATACTATGTGTGTTCTAGTAATCACAGGTACGTGTCTAATGATAAAATTTCAGTCCGTCCTTCGTGCCAGTCTTCTATGATCTGCTATGGTGAAATTGTAGATACATCATCAATACCCTCCTCTGTTCAGCGAGGGTACGTGAAAGAGTCGGTTACGTACATGGTGATGGACGATCTAGAGGTGAGACCGTTGTCCTCGATTGTGTCTATCGGAGGCTGTTCTTAACAAGTTTAATGTCAAGGACATAGGGGCTCGATCTTGAGGAAAAAGTGGTCAATTTAAGCATGGATGTGGTATATTGTAATCATTCTTTTCTTAAATTTTTATCACGGTACCCATTCTTTTTACGTAATAATTTATGTTCTTTTCACTGTTGAAAATTAGAATACGCTCTTTATAACTGAGAATGAGGGTACTATCAGTGATATAAGTGGTCTTTTAATCGGTTCATCAAAAAAAAAGTGGTCTTTTAATCATTGCTAGTTTAGACTTTAGTTAATATATTACATAAAATTATGGCATGGGCATTGACATTTTTTCTCGGTCAAAATATTAGGGATGGGGTTTTTCTCGGTCAAATTATTTGCTTAAAAAAATAATTATAGTGGAATTGACAATTTTGGTATTGATGTGCATCATTATTTCAAGATGTTGGAAAACTTAATTAACAAAAGATCATTAATTCTACCTGTTACGTACACATGATTTGTGTGTCAATTCTCATTTTTTGTTGCTTTGATATTGTATATTGCATGACTTTTTGGCAAAATTGTTCAAAACCTACCATTCGTACTTAAAAACATATTGTTGTATATACTCTCTTTCGTCTTGATCCACTCACTCATAACAAACAGACTGAAATCCCTTATTGTGAAAGTGTCACTTTTCTCTTTATATAATAACTATTTTGCTTGTTCATCTGGTTTATTTTTAGGGTTTGAAATTGCTCAAGACTTCTTTGCATTCGAATAGTGTTCTTATTGATGTTTTCCTCCCGACGTTGAAGAAGGAAGTCAAGATGGAGAATTAACTATCAATTTTCTGAATTCTGTGGGATTGCCAAATTTTTGTTGTTTACTTTGTTATGTTGCAAAAATGTTCTTAATGTCGAATTTTGTTTGGCAATGTAATGGACAATGTGCTTGCTCCTAACTCCTCCCCCTGGTGTTTGTGTTTGTTAGCCAATAAATATGTTCAACTTCTTTTGGTGAAAAATGTTATATTTTTTCTTTTAAATAAAAAATGCAGTTTTGAAAGCCATTCGGGAATGATCTTGATCAACATATTCAAATCGTGTCTAAAATATATCATTTCAAAAAAAAAAAATTACACTTACTACAACAATTATCAATAAGATCGACTCTGGAGGGGAAAAAAACCCCTTGCAAGTAAAATATTTTTAAGTTGTAACTAATTAAAAAATTAAATTAGATTTTAGCTATATTTCTATTATTTTGTGTCAAGTGTTCTTCTAATTGTACTCTTTTTATTTGAGACCAAGTGTTTTTAGATTAAAAATGTTTAAATTTTGTCACATGCTTTTCCATAAAAAATAAATCTCACTTAAAAAAACATTTTTTTTAAATACTTAATTAGAATTTATTATACTTCTTTGTAATATATAATTTGAATATGTAATACTTCTAACCAACTTATACTGTAACTTTTTTGGGTACTTATAACACGTTTTATTTAAAATTAATTCCAATATCCATTTAATTTAATCCATGTTTTTTAAATGAAATTTTACTATTAGATTAAATATAAATTTGAATTGAAAGTTTTCTAAAAAAACCTTGTTCATTTTCAATATATTTCCATGATATATATCCATAGTATTCATTGATAAATTGTATATTTATTATTTAGTACTCAATTTTCTCATGCATATTTATAACACAATTAGAACAATACAAGAGAGAATATTAGAATCTAGATATTTTTGAAACACCAAAAAGTACTAGTTAAAAACATAAAATACAATATTCTTACAAAAAATTCTTGATATTTAAATATTAGAAAATATATCAATTAAAATCAGTTCAATAGGTCTGATATTATATTGAGTCTACCTTATATATTATACCTTTAAATTTGTGAAATATTAGGGTTAAACTCTCGTTTTTAACCAAAAGAGATTATGGATCACGATGTTCTAGGGTGGTGTTTGGATTTTTCCAAGATCAGTTAACAAAACTGAGATTTGTTAACTCATAACCCAAAAACCGTGGGGCCCACATATGGAATGTTTGTTTGGGTGATTTTTTGTTTGTTCACTCAGTTAACAAAACTGAGTTTTTTGAGTTTTGAGTTACCAATTTTGTAAACATGAGGTGCTTGTTTTCAAGTTATAAGTTTATTAACTCAGTGGCAATATTTGTAATTTTTCTTTCCAAATGGGTCCCACAGCAGTGTGTAGTTACATCACTGCAAACCCACTGACCCACAAAAGCTCCCGACGTCTCTTTTGGCTTAACTTTCCCAACTCCAAGCTCACTTTTTCATCTCACTCTCCCATTTCCTTCTCCCAAGATGAAGATGAAGGGGAAAAAAAAAGTCTTTTTGGGTCAGTGTGTGGTTACACAAAACAGTAGAAATAATTGAGTAATGTGAATTGAAAAAAGTTGCCAAACGGTGGGCATTAGGAAATTGGGGTATTTTAAGTGATGAGTGATGAGTGATAAAAATTGAGTGAAGAGTGATGAGTGATAAATAAAAAATAATAAAAAAATAAAAAATAAAAAACCAAACAAGGCCATAGATTCTCTAACTAGAAGAGATTAGGAAAGTATGGGGCTGGTAATTTTTTTTTACGTGGAGCATAGCATCACCAGTGTGGTTATGAAATTAATATATATCTTGATTATCGTGACCTTAAGCCATCTCTCTCTCTCTCTCTCTCTCTCTCTCTCTCATAATGTTATTATTCATCTTGAATTTTTTGTTATAAATGGGTAATATTGGATTTTACTTTTTAGTTTTTACTACATCATCAATGTTTTAAATACAAAAACAAAATTCTGTTTTTTTATAGATAAAAAATCATGTTAGTTATTAGGGAAAAGATTAATTGCATACAAGAGTAAGTGGCAGCAAAAAAAAAAAAAAAAAAAGAATATATTCAAAGATCATTTGCAATGCACATAACAAAGTAGATAGGATAATGTTGTAAACTCAAACCAACTTAGGTGGATATGTACAACAATTAATATTTGTGTAAGTAGTGGTGATGTTGCAAACTCAAACCAACACAATTGTAATATTTAATTTAAATCATGTAAATTGATCCATTTAAAGTGGATAGGATGATTTTCCACTAAGTTATCAATGAACTAATTGACTTGAGTTACTCGGCCAAAATGGGGTTTTACCCCTTACAAAAAAATTTCCAGCATTTTGCCCCTTTCTCAAACTATATAGGGATATGCCCCTGTTTTAAAATTTAACATTACGATAATCGAGTTCTGCGTAAAACTCAATGATGATATTATAATTGAGTTTCTATGAGTTTTTTGCCACGCTGGCATTTTCATTTTTTTGAATCCGTATAAATCTCGATTACTGTAAAATCGAGTTATATAGCCGACTATTAAATTATCGAGTTATAACGCAAAATCAATATCTCTAAAATCAAGTTATGCTCATGTTTTAACATTGCATCTGCTCCCATTCAGACTGTCTTGCTTTCTGTTTGAACTGAATTCCACTGCTGCTCCATAGATCCACAACTACTTCCAGACTAAACTGAAATTTCTATCACCTCAAATAAAAACCCATAACAAAATTTTATGACAATGGTGTTTTCATTTGAAATCGTACTGAATTTTTTTTTTTTTTTTGGTTGAATGAGTGTTATGTGAGTACATTGGTGTGATTTTGGTTGTTCGATGTTGTAAATTTTAATCACAAGAGAATGAGAATCTTTAGCATAGTAAGAAGTAATCAACTATATACCTTATTTTTCTTAGATTGTTATAAGATGGTTAGTGAAATGAAAGATAACACATAATTATAAGAATATGATAAGTAGCGTTTATGGTTATGTTGATAACTCTAGAAGGCTTTTATTAACAAATCAGCAATGCAAAAGCAACAAAATTGGTTACGATGAAATTGTATGCTGGTCTCCCTATCTATTATCTGTTAATATGCGTCTATAGGTGGTGGGACTCACATATCATGCATTAATGCATTCCATACTTTAGTTGAACGTACATAATCATCGTTGTCAGACATTGACAACAACACTACGTCTTACACAAAATGTCTAGATATTAACAACAATGTCTAATCTTCGTAGGTAGGAATTTTTGAAAATCATCATTGCTTGAATCTGAGAAGTCTAAAATATCTTTATAATCGTCTAAAGCAGTAATTTCATTAATTGACTTGATGGCTCACTCTTGCGCCTTCCCTGATAGATGTTTCCAAGCCTATTAGACTACATGAAAACAATCTAGTCACATTTACATTTGATTGTTCTCCCGTTCAAGACGAGCAAGTATGTTGGTAGGTTGGTCTCTAGGTAACTCGGCTGACCATGCCTTAGGAACTCGTAACCCATGCCATCAACAGTACACCTCCAACTCACACCTCTTCTCGTATAGCTCTGACCATGGTTGTTCTGCTGTGGTGAACTCTATTGTGGTGGTATCTATACTCAGTTATGCAGGTCTGCCAACCATGATATGTCCGATGCTTCCTAAACTCTCGTATGTGTATATTGGAGTAACGGACAACCTTGTATGGGCCTTCCCAAGTGGGCCCTAACTTTTCTTGTGCTGGATCCCAAGTGGCTTGGGAGACATTTCACAGCACCATGTCATCAGGGTTAAATCTTCTAAGTTTTACCCTATGATTATAGTACTTAAGCATTTTCTGTTAGTACTGAGCCATTCTCAAGGCTGCCTCTTCTCTAACTTCAGCCAAACAATCCAAGCTGAGCCTCAATTCGTCATTGTTTGTACTTTCGTCGTAATGAGCTTGCCTAAGACTAGAGACTCCTATCTCAGCTGGGATAACTGCTTCAATACCGAAGGCCAACTTGAATGGAGTTTCTCCTGTTGGTGTTCTCATTGTTGTCCTATAAGCCCATAATACCCCAAGCAACTCTTCAGGCCATGCACCCTTTGCCCCCTCAAGCCGCGCTTTGATGAGTTTAAGCAAAGTACGATTTGTAAATTCTGTTTGCCCATTAGCTTGTGCATGCCCAGGTGACAAATAGTGATTTTTTATCCCTAGCTTTGCACAAAACTCTTTGAATTTTCTTCTATCAAACTGATGACCATTATCATAGGGATCCCAAACCTGTAGTCAATTTTCTTCCAAACGAAGGTTTGTATCTTGTCTTCGATGATTAATGCTAGTGGTTCTACTTCAACCGATTTGGTGAAGTACTCAATAGCTATAAGCAGAAACTTCATTTGCCTATTTCCCAAAGGGAGAGGACCGACGATGTCTATTCCCCATGTAGAAAAGGGCCAAGGTGAGGATATGCTCGTCAATAATTCACCAGGTATATGCTGCACATTGCCAAACCGCTAATACTCATCACATCTCTTCACAAGGTCTGCTGCATCCTTTTGCATAGTTGGCCAAAAGTAGCCTGTCCTAATTGTCTTTCCCACTAGAGATCGTGGCCCGGAATGGTTACCACAGACACCTTCGTGTATTTCTTGTGTACAAACGTCGCTTCACCAGGGGCCAAGCATTTCAAGTATGGCATTAAGAATCCTCTTTTGTAGAGTACTTTATTTAAAATAGTGAACCTTGCTACTCAGACTCTAACCTTCTTCGCCTCTAATGAGTCTGATGTAGGATATGATTAGCTCTATCCAATTGCTTGACTTTTGAATTGCAAGGGTCTGCAGCCCGTCAATACTGGGGATTGTCTGAACCTCCATGAGCAAGCCTACTGTTGCTTAAGCGTCTTCAGTTGAGGCAAGTCTAGCTACCTCATCAGCAACTGAGTTTTCTTCCCTCAATATTAGCTCGAGTTTAATGTTATCAAACTCGTCAATGAGCTAGCTCATCAGCTGTAGGTATTTCTTCATCCATTCCTCATTTGCTTCATATTCATTGGTTATTTGCCCAACAATCAGCTTAGAATCAAATCTCAATCTCAATTTCTTGACTCCTAAAGCTCTTGCAACCCTTAAGTTGGCAAGGACTACTTCATACTCCGCCTCATTATTCGTTGTTGAAAACTGAAGTTGAACCCCATATTTAAGGACGTCATTCTTTGGAGACGCCATTATAACACCAACGCCATCGAGTCCTGTTACTGACGAGCCATCTAAGCAAGCTGTCCAGTATTCTGTTTCTTGATCAGGGTCTGGAAAAGTGAATTCCGCTATGAAACCTGCTAAAGCTTGTGCTTTGATTGCTATTCTTGGCATGTACTCAATGTCAAACTGGCTTAATTCAACTGCCCACTGGACCATACGACCTGCAGCATTTGGTTTACTCACTGCTTTTCGGATTGGCTGGTCTGTCATAACTATAATGGTATGAGCTTGGAAGTACACTGACTAGTGTAATACACTGGCCTTTGTATCTTGGATTCCTCATGGATTAGAGCGAAACAGACGGCTGTTGAAGATATAGCCAAGTATAAAAACAGATCTTCTCCTTCCACTAACGGGCTTAGCAATAGAGGCTTGGTCAAATACTCCTTGAGGCTCTGAAAGGCTACCTCACACTCGTCCATCCACTGAAAATCCTACTTAAGAACTTGAAAGAAAGGAAGACACTCGTTAGTGGCCTTTGATACAAACCAGTTTAATGCTGCTACTCGCCCCATTAGTCTTTGCACCTCCTTGACTGTCTTGGGAGAAACCATGTCGAGTATGGCTTTGACCTTCACTGGGTTTGCCTTAATTCCTCACTGAGATACCATGAAGCCTAGGAATTTTCCTGATGAAACTCTAAAGAGGCACTTCACAGGGTTAAACTTCATCTTATACCTTCTCAAAGTATCGAATGCCTCTTGAAGGTCTGGAAGATGGGTTTTAGCTTTCCTACTTTCTGCATGCTGAACATTTGATTCACCAACCTTTGATAGGTGGCTCCTGCGCTCTTCTATCCGAACGGCATGACTTTGTAGCAATATATGCCCTGGCTAGTGACGAATGCAGTTTTCTCCTATTCTTCTTCCTTCATTAAGATGTGGTTATAACCTGAAAAAGTATCCATGAAGGTTAGTAGTTCATGGCCAGCCATTAAATCAACAAGCTGATCAATTTTGGGAAGGGGAAATTTGTCTTTAGGACATGCATTGTTCAAATTAGTGAAGTCCACACATATTCTCCAATTTTCATTAGATAGTAGATTTCTCTAATGAATCTAGCAGTTAAAATTTTCTCTACCTCTTCCATGATTTCTTTGTTCCGCTCTGGAGCAAGCACTCGTCTCTTCTATTAGACGGGCTTCTTTATTGGGTTGACATTAATACTATGCTCTACCACTCATCTGTCGATCCCCGACATGTCCTCATGACTCCATGCAAAGACATTCAAGTTCTTTTTCAAAAACTCCACCAATTCGTCCTTCAAAGTTTGTTAAAGCTCCTTCCCTACCTTGGTGGTTTTGGTCACCCAAGAATCACATTGTAGGACAAGGGGCAATCAACGATTGAGAAGTCTACCATCCTGGTCACTTAAGCAGGGTAGGTCCCTACTGTAATTTGTAGTGAAATTATGCCTTTTGGATAAACATGATCTCCACTGAAGCTTACTAACGGAGATCCAAAAGTCTTGAGGCGCTTTGGATCCAACTTCTTTTGCTGGAAAGCCGTCATGTACATTACGTCTGTCGAGCTTCCATTATCCATTAACACTCTTCGAGTATTGAATCCGTCAATGGTTAGCATAATGACTAGAGGATCATCATGAGGTTGCTTGATCCCCTTTACATCTCGCTCAGAAAAGACAATGTAGTCATTCCTAGTGCAACGATGTTTTGCCATTGGGTGATTGACATGGACGCTATTCACCTGCCTCTGAACCACTTTCCTCAGGCACTTGTATGATCCTTGAACAACTGGTCCCCCAATGATCGTCCTTATCTCTCCCACTATGGGTTTGAGATTTTCCCGATCTTCCTCTAATTTGTCGTCACTGGGTTTCTCATCTGTCCGCTGACGAACTTGATAGTCTTTCTTAACAAACTTCCGGAGCCTTCCCCTCTAGATCAACTCCTCTATCTGTTCTTTCGGATCCTGGCACTCATCTGTGTAATGTCCATGGTCTTTATGGAAACGGCAGTACTTCTTCAGATCTCTTTTCTTCAAGGACGAGCTCAATGGCATAGGCCATTTGAAGGCAAGGTCGTCTTTTATCTGCATGAGGATCTTGTCCACAGGCATTATCAAAGGGGTAAAGTTTAACCTCTTCTTTGATGATGCCTCCTGACTACTTTTGCTAGTCTTAGCTTCCGTATGACCATCTTTGTGCTCCTTCTTCTTACTTTGGGACTCTGCACATTCATCCTTCTTTCATTTGTCTGTCAGTCCCTTGGCCATTAGCGCATCTTCCCCATTCATGTATTTTTGCGCTTTAAACAGCAGATATGTCATCGAGGTTGTAGGAGTTTTACCTAGGGAGAAAATGAGGTTAAGGTTGTTCAACCCAGCCTGGAAGGTCGATATTATAACCTGCTCTCCAGCCTCATCGATTTCTAGGATTGCTTTGTTGAATCGCTTTACATACTCCCTCAAGGTCTCTCCTTCTTGCTATTTCATAGTTAGCAAGTAAAAGGTAGGCCTCTTATGGTGTTGGCCTCTAATGAAGTGACGGACGAAGGAGTCACTTAGGTGGTCAAAGTTCACAATGGATGTTGCGGGCAGTTTACTGAACTATACCCGTGCTGCTCCCCTAAGGATTGCTGGGAATGTCTTGCAAATAACTTCATCTAGGGTCTGTTGGAGACACAGAAGTGTTTTAAATGCTCCTATATGGTCCAGAGGGTCTTTAGTACCATCACAGACCTCCAGTTGAGGTAGACAGATTTTAGGAGGCAAGGGGCACTCCAGAACGCTAGCTGTGAAGGATGAGTCAGTCTTCTTGATCATGCCATCCAGGTTTATTGTTGTTATCCCTTTCACAGTGTTCTTGATCTCGTCCAACTCCTTCCTCATGTTTTTCATCATCTGGTCACTACCATGAGTTGACTACGCGGTATGCTTTGATCTACTATTCTCTGGACTATGGGTCTCGTCATCGTTGTCATTGTGATTGTGTTGAGACTGCAACATAGTCAAAGTCTCAGGGCGCGCCCTCCGCTTCAATTCTTCATTCTATTTCCTCAACTCTTGCATGTTAGTAGTAAGTGCTTGAATCTGTTGGGCCATTACGGTTGGATCCGCAGGAGGTGATGAAGTGGAAGTGTCCATATGTCTCGAGGAAATTTACTGGTAGAGAAACGATGATGACTTACCTAAGAGGATTGCAACTCAATCGTTTCCCACAGACGGTGCCAAACTAATGAAATGGGAATTTACCTTGTCGGCATGCTCCTCGTCAGTAAGATGGAAGACTTGTAAAACCTGTGTCACAGAAAGAAACTCAGTGGATAAGGGCACCGGTATGGGGTCAGCCAAGGACCCTCTGATGCTTAAGTTAGCTTATTCTCTTTGGAAAAACTGTAATTTGTGTCCTTTTACCATTTTTTCCTGGCTTTATATAGCCTTAGGCTGAGTTGATACTCAGTAAGCCATTATGTTGCAACTGGGTAATCAATGCTTAATGATTGCAATTTAACCCCAACGTTTTCTGGTTGTAACCGGTCCTTAATTCCACATTATTAGACGATAGGAACGGTTTTGTGCTATTCATTGCTCAGTCATTGATTGTTGCCTGGAGTTAATGCACATACGGTCGTCCATACCCTTACTCGTCACTATCAGTGACGGTTTGTAGGTAATGGACGAGCATTTATATGCTACTCGTCAATTTTTATCCTATTTCTTCTACTTCTTGGCACGTTCAATAAAGATATGGCAAAGAGTTTTGTAGTCTATTTGGCACATTCTGGTAGTTCTAACGGAGACATCCGGGATTCAAATCTTCCGTCTCTATTACTGTAATTGAGAACCATTGTACTGGCCAACCCAAAGAAGCCATGTTCTATTTATCCCAAAAACGCTTTACTTCAAACAAGATTACGTTAAATTATCCATTTTTCAAAACACTTAAATTTTTGGAAAATGGTAAATTTAATTTTTTTTAATTATAGGCTAGGCCCAATACATGAGATTTTAAATGAGAGGCAAAGTAGAAGAAACAAGGATAAAACTTTGGACCTCCTACTTTGATATCATGTTAAATTACAGATTCTCTCAAAAGTTTAACCTATTGGGAAATTGTGATTTTAATCATTTAGTCACATACTTCTAACAACTTATGTAAAGTTTCTTAGATTTAATACATTGTGTTCTCTAATTAAATTCAAGTACATACTAGTTGCATTAAATTTAAATGTTATTAAAAATGATAACATTGATGTTTTATTAATCAATATAACATTGTGTTTGAATTTAATTGGAGAAGGTAATGTACTTCACCCAAATTATCATAGCTTGACTCTCTCCAAAATAACTTTCGTATTATTACTATTGGATCTTTTTAACCTAACACAAGGATACTTTGATCGATATTAATTATGTTGTGGTTAAATATATCTTTTGAGATTTTAATTTTGTAAACCAATATCCTACATAGTAAATCGTCAACATTAGCCACCTAATTTCCCATATGACCATCTTCTAAAAGAACAAATTTATATATGACCACACATCAAACAATCTCTATCCTTTTCCTAACACCAAAATCAAAATTGAAAATTAAATTACAACTTTTCTTAACAATAACAATGCATCGCCTTGTCCCGGACAAAGTGAACATCTTGGACAAATATTTTTTGGTCTTGATTCTGTCCTAGTCCTAAAATTTAAAAAGTTCTCTTTTAACAAAAAATTTCTATTTAGTCCATTCATCAATTTCCTTCATAGTATTGCTTGCTTACTTGGTTCATAGTATTGACGTGGCTTCTTTTACACTGTCTTTAAAATTTTGGTACAGATTGATCTCTTAATCTCAAAATTCTCTCTTAAGGAGAAGGGGAGAAGGGGGTGGCAAACGACTCAATTTGGAGTTGAGGGACCTCAAGTCGCGTAATTTGAGTTTATGTGATGGCTTTGGAATTGATTTGAAAATTTTGATGGATTGAGGGTTTATGATTCTCATATATAGGTGAATAGGTCTTATTATGGTTATGGTGGCTGAACTTTTGAAGTGGACAACTGCAGTTAAGTTGGGGATTTGAGAGGGGTGATTTGTGTATGCTTTGGATTGTTTCAATGGGGTTGAGCTTGGAGGTTTTAGAAATTAGGTAGAGCTTGATTGTTCATGGAGAATAATGTGTAGGAAGGCAGCAACTAGGGGTGTCCATGTCTTATTCCCTTTTATTTTTACCTAAATGTGACACGTAATATTTATTCAATTTTTAAATGTTACATGTCTTATATCTAAATCAAAATGCAAGGAAATTGGAAAATTCAGTAAAAGAGGATTTTATTACAATAGATATAAGCTTTTTCATATAAATTATTGCTTCTTTTTTTTTCCTTTTGACAAAGAGAGAAAAAAAAATTCTCCACTAGAATTGTGTAGAGATTAAAGAAAGAATACGAGATGATTACATTTTCTTTACAAAAGTAAAAGAAATGAGGTTTTCAGAATATGAAAATCTTCTCATACAAAATTGCTTTAGAAAACGAACCCTAGGAGAAGTTTTAAAGGTAAAAGAAGAAGAAAAAGAAAAGTTTAGAGATAATTACTATTAGAACTTTTCATAAGTCAGTAACTATTCTGGAATTTTAAAGTTCTAAGTATGGTCCACCAAGCAAGACTACGATGATGGCAGTGGAGAGAGAGAGAGAGTTAAGTTTTTTTTTTTTTAGTAAACAGTAATATTTATTAGAACACACACAAAAATAGTAATATTAGTGTTTTAAACTGGGTTTATAATACATTATTTAACCATAATACAACTATAAAAGGGTCTAACACTTGTAGTTGTAAACTGAAGTTATAAACAGCGGACACTAAACACACACAACCAATGTGGGATAAACATCTTTTTTTTTTTTAATAAACAGTAATACTTATTAGAACACACACGAAAATAGTAATAAGTTTGAATTGAAACAATGAAAACATGCCATGTGTTAAAACCATGGAAGTCTGTTTCGTACTGTACCGGCCGGTACGGCCGGCATTTACCGTTCCGGTACCTTGGCCGGTACAGACACAAGGTTGTTTCGTACTGGAAAATATACCGGCCTATACCGGGTCATTTCGGCCATACCGGAGGAAATATCGGATTCCGGCCGGTAAATGCATACCGTACCGGAAAAAGAAAAATGTTTCTGTCACTCTCACCTTCCACCGGCGACGATCTCTACGTTCTGGACGGGTTGTGGACTGATTTGGCTGCTGCTTCATCTTCATCTTCTTCTTCTTCTCTCTCTGCGCCCGTCTAACTTTCTCTTTCTTTCTCTCTTTCTCGGTTTTTTTTTTTTTTTTTTGAAACTTTTCTTGGCTTTTCAAACAGCTCTGCCCAAGAAATAAAGTTTTCAAATGTAAACAATTGCTTTTTGTTTTTGAGAATGATATAAACAGTAGCTTGGTCAAAAGAGAACACTCACCTTTTGATTTTTTCAAAGCAGCAGAAGATGATAATTTGAATTGGTGTCACCAATCTTTTGACACGTGGGACTGATATTTATTGAGTTTGGTGAGTGTTTAATTATTTAATAGTTTTCACTTTTATATATTTATGTTGATAATTCCATAAAAAAAATATAAAAAATTGTCAAAGTGATATATTGAGTTATTAGAAATATAATATTGTATAAAATAGTAAAAAATAGCGGTAAACCTGAAATGGTACACCGGTATTAACCGGTATCCGAAATATATCGTACCGCGGGTCAAACCGGTATAGCCTCCGGTACGGTATTGACTTCCTTGGTTAAAACAGGGGGAGGGGAGATATTTCACACCAATGAAAGCATGCCATGTGTTTAAAAAAAAGCCATGTATTACATTTTGTTGGTCAGGTCAATTTTGATGTGTCAAAATCCTTGAACCCACCAATCGACAGAAACCCGAAAAAACCTGAAAAATTCATACGGTTCTGCTCAACTAATTAAGCCAAAATCGCTGATGGCCTTTTAGTTCGATTGGGTCGAGTCATCCAGGTGGGTTTGGGACAAACATGCAATAGCCAATAATTTGTTAACATGGCTTAGGCTTGAAGTGGTGTTGCCAACTTGCCATATCTATTATGTGTTTTTTAATTACTAAAATAGATTTTTGGTCCCAATACATTTAAGCTTGATTTTCGTCTTGTGACAATTTTTATTTATTTATCACTTTAATCATTTTGATTTTGATTTTATTTCAATTTTTCTTTACAATTAAATATGGATATAATTTATTGTCGTGGTAAATTTAAACTATCAGATTCTATTTTTGTTGACATGAACAATTACATCACTAAATATGGCACCACATCCTTAAGTTGCTTCACAATTTGGGAAAGGATCCCCTATAATATAATCTGTTAGGTTTTAAAGATTTAGGGTTAAATCTGATTGTAAAAACTTCAATTCTCTTATAGTGGATTTATTTTATGTTGAAGATAGCTAGGTCAAATCCTCTCCAGGTTTTTACCTTAAAATGGTTCATTTCATCGGTTTTCCTATGTCATCATATCGTAGTATTATTTACTTTCCATTACTTTGCATGATATGATTTATTTGTGTTTAATCTAAATCTGAATAATTAATCTAAGTAATCACTTGATTAATGTATTATGTTAAACAATCTGGTTTTAGGGGTCTAAACGAACAAACATAATCCTTCAATTCCTTCTCATTTTTAACTAGCTAGACGTGAGACTTGCATGTAGTATTTATTTAATTTTTAAATATCATGTCTTAAATCGAAAAAAAAAAGAAAAAAATTGAAAGATTCAATAGAAGAGAAATTTATGGTAATAGATATATGCTTTTTCATATGAACTATTGCTTTATTTCCTTTTGATAATGAGAAAAAGAAAAATTCCCAAAAAAAAAAAAAGGTTACAAATGGGTACGTGCAGTGCTGATTGCTTCTTCTTTACAAAAGTAAAAGAAATATGATTTCAAAATATGAAATTCTTCTTGTAAATAATTGCTTTAGCAAATCAACCCCAGTTTTAAAGGTAAAAAAGAAAAGGAAAAGCTAAGAGATAATTACAGTCACAACTTTGCATAAGTCCTCAATTGGTGGCCGACAATGAACTGTGGTTCACCCAATAGGAGCAAGTGCCTATTCGGGATTTCTTAAGTTGATTGGCCAAGCAACATGTACATAAGCTGTCCATTCTATCACGGTGATGCCATATCGTTTGTTCGATAATCTTCAAAAAAAAAGTAGGGTTAGACAAAGTCCATGGAAGAAACCTGTAACAACCCAAGGAAAAGCGCTAGCCACATCTGCGCTATACCTCAAAAGGACTAGTCACAATTGAAGCTCCTTGTAGTTGTTAATAAAGCCCAGATCTACCCAGTAAATACCCGATATGAGACTCATCACACACCCACACACATCACACAATCAATCAATCAAATTGGGGCATCACAATCTCCCCCACTTAAATCCCTAACGTCCTCGTTAGGGCCCACTTTGTGGGGTAGTGTCTCTGAGCCCACACGGGGTTACTGGGCCGGCTCTGATACCATATGTAACAACCCAAGGAAAAGCGCTAGCCACATCTGCGCTATACCTCAAAAGGACTAGTCACAATTGAAGCTCCTTGTAGTTGTTAATAAAGCCTAGATCTACCCAGTAAATACCCGATATGGGACTCATCACACACCTACACACATCACACAATCAATCAATCAAATTGGGGCATCACAAAACCAATGTGAGTTTGAAACTTCTTATTGACACAGAAAGCCAAAGAGTGCTTTTTGCTGAAGCGGACAAGAACTTCATCGACTTCCTCTTTCACATTCTGGCCTTGCCCGTAGGAACTTTCATTGCTCTTCTCACAAAGCAAGGAATGGTGGGCAGCTTGGGGAACATTTACGAGAGCATTGAAAATTTAAATGCTACTTACCTTCAACCAAACTTGAACAAAGAGACTCTCCTGAAGCCCAAAGTACACATCTCTGGTGGTGGTGCTGGAGTCCCTCTCCTATTGCCAAACGTTGAATCATCTTCAACATCATCCAAGAAATGGTATAGGTGCTCTGGAACCTACCACAGTGCTTGTTACTCATATGTGACGAATGACTCCAGCGCACGGTGTCCTTCGTGCTCGAATTATATGAATGACAATGTAGATTTTGTAGACCCATCAAGCACAACGAATGCGGGCTCTTCCTCTAGTGAGGGAGGCTACGTGAAAGGAGTAGTTACATACATGGTGATGGATGATCTAGTGGTGAAACCCATGTCCACCATCTCTAGTATCACTCTGCTTAACAGGTTTAATGTCAAAGATGTAGGCGCTCTTGAGGAGAAAGTGGTCGATTTGGGCATCGATGAGGTATGCCAATCATTCTTTTCTTTTTGTGCAAGAGTCCATTACTTCTGTCTTGTTTTTTTTTTTTCCTGGTTAATGTTTGTTGTATACATCTGTACACAGAACAATTGAAATTGTATGTTAAAATGACGATTTCAAAATTACCTTATACACTGTAATAATAATCAGTGCTTTTTGATTTTACCTTATGGTGAAATTTACTGCAAAATAACGTTTTTTTGAACATTTTGGCAAAATAACGTTAAACTGAGGTATTAGTTGAAGCTATTCAAGTCCTAATTTTAAACCATGATATGAGGAAGATTGAAATTTGGAATTGATCCCTGATCTATCTCAATCCGGAGTCCATGTATGTCAATGTTTCATACTTTCATAATATTTGATGTTTGTTAGAATTATGTGGTTAGGTAATTAAATTTACTTTCTCTTAATAGTTTAAGCTTTTGGAATAATAGGTAATTTAACAATGTCAATTGCGTACTTAATTATCAAAAGTCAATAAATCTTTCAGCTGATACATACAGGTGTTGTAAATAATGCTACAACCATAAACTATTTTTTAATAGTTTTACAAAATATTGATATGACCAACTTCTAATTGGTTTTCATCTAAACCCACCATTAATTTTATTTTTTTCATTTACCAATAATCCCATACCACATCAACAGTTTGTAAAATTTTTATAAAACAGTTTATATCTCTAATATTATTCATTCTCATTCCATCTTGCCTTAGTATAGTATATTGCTATGACTATGGAGTCAATCTATTCAAAATTCAAATGCAATCGTTTAACTCTATTTTCCATATTGAAAAATAAAATACCACTTGCCCATCTTTCAAAAGAGAAAGGAAAAAAAAAAGTTACAAATAAATATTGTAATATTGTGAAAGTTTCATTTTTTCTTCTTTTGGAAAAAGATCTTCTCCATCTGCCATTGAAATGTGTCAAATTCAAGAAAAGATTTGGTATTTCACAAATCTAAGTGTGATTAATTATTATTTTGCTCATTAATTTATGTGCTTTGTTTTTAGGGAGTGAAATTACTCAAGGCTTCTCTGCGGTCAAAGAATGTTTTGACTGACGTCTTTCTCCCGATGTTGACAGTTGAAATAGAAAATGTAATGTAACACGGAAGAGCAAGAGAGTTCTATACCATTGCCAAAAAATTAATGTTTCTTATTTTTTCTTTTTCTTTTTTGCATATATGTTTTAAATGTCGGTCAAAACTGGTAACAATGTAAAGGGCAATATGCTCTCTATCTCTATCTGTGTGTGAGTTTCGATGGAAGCTTGGTTAAGAAGTATTGTGTATCATAAAAAATAAGATGAAAGTATGTGTAAGTTTTTGTTGATTATCAATTGCTTATTAGTGTGATGAGATGCTTGAGGATGACTGAGGACCTAATTAAGGCACAACTTTGTTTACCTTACGCAGCTACGCTATCGACCCCAACGTGACTACTGACTACCCCTTTTTCCTTCTCTTCATTTTCCTCCTTTTAAAATGTGAAATGCTGCAAATTTGAATACCTTTTTACCCATTTAAACATGATATATGGCTTGAAAAAATAATTAAAAATTCCTTTAATTAGGATGCAGATGGGCAATGATTGTGCACCAACTCCAATTGGCTTCTCAAATCTCGATTGCTTGAAGTTATTACTCCTCATGACGCTCTCATTGATTTTGGGCCAAATTTGGAAGGATTTTTCATTGAGAAAGTCAATAGTCCCATGTATGCAGCAAAGCATTAGTTTACCGATCCAATCCCCCAAGATTCAGCAAATCATTAGCTAAAGAAGGCACTTCCCTGAGTGAATTCCATACATATAGCCCAAAGGACTACATAGAAATTATTCACAAACCAAACATCAAGTGTATTGATCAATAGACAAAACTTAGATACAACACCTTAGGTGCTGTTCCCAGGGAAGCTGATACCGTACCGTACCGGCCCGTACCGGCCTCGTACCGGTACAAGTACCCCCCCTATTTCGTACCGGAAAAAATACCGGCCGTACCGGCCTCATACCGGCCATACTGGCGAATTTCGGTTGTACCAGGCTCGTACGGTCCTTACCGGACCGGAACACAAAATGCTATGTTTTTTTTTTTTTTTTTTTGTAATTGTGGCAATTTTTTAAGGACAGGATAGTAATACTCATATATATTATGGTCCTGAAGTAGATCCTTTTGATGGATGGGAGTAGATGATCCTATGTAATTTGTGTTAACTTAATTATTTGTATTATTTGTTTTTTTTTTTTTATGCAATGAACAATTAAATTTTTTGTTTTTTATATTGTGTTTTTTTTTTTTTTTTTTGTATGCAATGAACAATTGAAGTAATGTTTTATTGTAAACAGGAGGTAATATTTTATGGTAAATAGAGATTGTGTGTGTGTGTGTGTGTGTGTATTAAATATAAAAAATAGCGGTAAACCTGAAACGGTACACCGGTATTGACCGGTACCCGAAATATATCATACCGGTGGCCAAACCGGTACAGCCTCCGGTACGGTATTAACTTCCTTGGCTGTTCCTTAGGTTCCCCTCTTATAATTTAGCCATGTGACTACTTAACTAAAAAATACACTTCCATCTTATGAAAAAAAATCCATATGGCAGAATTTTAAGAGTGGAACCTAAAGAACAACATCTAAGTACTGTACCTAAGTCTTACCCTTGATCAATTAAGAAAAAGTTGTTTATTTATCACAATTAACAATGTAATCTTTTTTAATGCCAATTAAATTCGTTCATTGGTTAATGCAGCCGTATGAATGAATTTAATCGGTGAACCTCACATGTATCATCTCTAGGGAACTGCAATGAACACTTTTCGTAAAAAAAATAAACTACAATATCAACGATTTATTTGCATCATGGCCAACTCAATACATTTTGAGATCCAAGACGATAAATGTTAGTGGGTTTTTAATATTTAAATTTTAAGTTAAGTATTATTGTTCAATTTTTAATATTTTTGTTTAAAAACGTTCTTGTTTTTTGAAATGCAAAATTTCAAATCTAGTTTTTGTATTTTTGGTTTTTTAAATATATATTTTACAAGTTTTTAGGAAAATTAGTTGTCAATGATTATTTGGTGCGTTCATAACAAACTTAATTTTTTGTTTTTGAAACAATTTATGATTTAGTTGCGTTGGATTATTACCCGCACAATATTTGGGGGTCTTTTTGGAGCTAAGTACATAATACAAAGAATGTTATACAATTTTAAGATAGTTAAATATAATATTTTTGTCATTTTCTTTATTAAATGGGAGCCTTAAAATCCTTAAAATCTTGGTCTACGCCTAAGTGGCCAAAACCTTTTGTCTTTTCATTATGGTAAAAGTCATTATTGTGCTAAACTAGCAACCTTGTTTAACCAATGACACTATTTGTAGGTGAAATTATTTACTTATACAAGAGGAGTCCTCACATCTCTTATATGAATGTGGATCTCATCATGAGTCTCACACAATAGTCTACACTTAAGAGGAAGGAAGACTTGAATCTCAAAAAAAAAAAAAAAAAAAGAGGAAGGAAGACTTCATCCGTAGGAGTAAATATTTTCTCTCTAGAATGACCATATTAATCGCTCCTTTATCTCATCAATGCTTTCCTTCCCATGTTAAAACAAGAAGTGAAACAAGAGGCAGAAACGTCCTAATTAATGATGGCATGGTTGTATGTTATTGTTATTTTAATATCTAAGAGCTATAATTTCGTGGGATTGCCAATAAGTTGTGCTTCTTTTTCTTTTTCTTTTTTATATCAAATTTGTATTAAATGTTAGTCTGGTGTGGCAATGAAAAGAGAAAATATTCATGTTTTTCTTTTTTTTCTGTTTTCTTTTAGTCATAGGGGTTTGGTTAAGCATCATTATGTTTCATAAGAATGAGACATAAGAACGGAAGTTTTTGTTAACTATCGTCTATCAGTTGATATTGTTTGGTGCTGCGCGCCGAGTTATGAAGACCTCTCCAGTGAGATGCTAGTTAGAGATGATTGAAGGCCTGAGGTACAACTCTTCTTTGTTGTTGAGAAAAGCCTGAGGCACAACTTGGTTGAGCTATAATTAAGACCAATCTGAGCTAGAGATCGATCTCTTATGGATATGGTGGCTGAACTTTTGAAGGGGACTAGACAGTTTGGGGATTTGAGTGGGGTGATTTGTGTATGCTTTGGATCATTGTTTCAATGGTTTGGTTTTGGAGGTTTTAGAGATTAGGTAAGCTTGATTGTTCATGGAAATGAATGTGTATGAAGACAATAATTGGGGGGTGTTCATGGGTTGGTCAAATTTGAGTCTGGGGTAAAATCAAATTTCCCACCAATAAAAGCATGCTATTTGTTAGAAAAAATAAAATAAAATAAAAAGCCACGTACGTAATACATTTAGTCGGTTGGGTTGGTTTCGATGTGTCAAATAAAATTATATCACCAAATATAATTTCAACCACCCCACTAGAATTTCAAACCCTGTATATATGATGCAACTCTTGCCCACCTGTATGCAGCAAATCCTTATCATTAATATAACTTGATAATGTGCAAATATGGCATCACATCACTTAAGTTGCTTCACAATTTGGGAAAATATCCTCTAAAATTGAATCCTTTAATATTTCACTTTCATTTTTAACTAGATGTGAGAGTGAGGCACGTAGTGTGTGTGTGTGTATATAAATATATTTGATTTATAAATGTCAAATGTCTTTTATCAAAATAAAAATGTGGGGAAATTGAACGGTTCATTGTGGGAGAGGATTGTATAACAATAGCTTTTTCATATGAAATCTAGATTTACTTGCCTTTTGAAAAGAGAAAAAAGAAAAGGCTTCCCCTCTAGAATTGAGTAGAGACTAAAGAAAGGTTTCAAATTGGTACGTGCTGATACAAAAGAAAGAACTGAGGTGTCAGAATATGAAATTTATGTCATACATAGTTGCTTTAGCAAATGAACCCAAGTTTTAAAGGTAAAAGAAAAGCTAAGAGATAATTACAATGAACTTTCCATGAAGTCCTCATTTCGTGGCAGACATTGAACTGTGGTTCACCAATAGGACTATTCAGGATTTCTTAAGTTCTAAGTATGGTCCGCCAAGCAACGTGTACATAAGTTGTCCATTGCATCATAGTGATGCCATATCGTTTGTCCAAAAATCTTCGTAAAAAATAAGGTTAGACAGAGTCCATGGAAGAAACCAATGTGAGTTTAAAACTTCTTATAGACACAGAAAGCCATAGAGTGCTTTTTGCTGAAGCGGGCAAGGATTTCATCGACTTCCTCTTTCACATTCTAGCCCTGCCGGTTGGAACTTTCATTCCGCTTCTCAAAAAGCAAGGAATGGTGGGCAGCTTGGGGAGCATTTACGAGAGCATTGAAAGTTTAAGTACTACATACCTTCAACCAAAATTGAACAAAGAGACTCTCCTGAAGCCCAAAGTTAACTTCTCTGGTGGTGGTACTGGAGTCCCTCTCTTATTGCCTAACGTTGAATCATCATCATCTACATCCATGAAATTTTATAGATGTATAAGACACTGTAGCGGCTACTGTTACGATTATTTGCCTAACTATGAGAACGCAATCTGTCCTTCGTGCCAGAATGTTATGCCCCGCGAGATTCGTTTCGTAGACCCACCAGGCGCAGTGAGTACCGGATCTTCGTCCAGTGAGGGAGGGTACGTGAAAGGAGTGGTTACATACATGGTGATGGATAATCTAGAGGTAAAACCCATGTCCACCATTTCTAGTATCACTCTGCTTAACAAGTTCGATGTCAAGGAAATAGGGGCTCTTGAGGAGAAAGTGGTCGAACTGGGCATGGATGAGGTATGTCATGCGTGAGTCTGTTTCTTCTCTGTTTATTTTTATTTTTTTTTTTTTTTTCGTTCGTTCGTTAAGGTGAAAAAAATTTATAGCAAAATAAAATGCTCAAATCGAGGTATATATAGTTGAATCTATTTGAGTCTTAATTCCTAAACCATGATATAAGGAAATTTGGAATTGGAATTGGAATTGGAATTGATTGCTGATTGTCCCAATCCCAAGGCCATGTACATTAACGATGTCTACTGTCAACTGGAGTACTTAATTATCAAAGAAATCTCCTACAGTCACATTTTCACAAGTTAGATGTCAACGTACAATAATAATAACATACAATAGGTTGAATTTTTTTTTTTTTTTCCCCAATAGGTTGAAATAAAATGAAATAGAATTTTATATTAAAAAAAAAAGATTTAAATGGACCTACCATAACTTTCAAAACAAAGATATTATAAAAATGTTGTGAAATTTTATTATAATTCTAGACTTTCTTATTATCAAAAGTTAATTCTTTCAACTGGCATTTATATTTGTTGTATGTCAATTCTTATTTCGTCTTCCCTTTGTATGGTAGATTACTACAACTATGTAATAAATATTTTCAAAGAAAATTATTAATTTATATGAATAGTACCATGTAAAGTGTAAATTACAGGCAAAACATTTGCCACTTTGAGAGAAAGTGCTAACATTTACCACATTTTTGGTCTACAACGTATATTTTACATTGTACAATTCATGTAAACTAATAATTGCCCTTCAAATTTCAAATACTTTAATTTAACTCTAATTTCATATTGAGAAATAAAATATTGCATCCCCCCTCTTTTCCCTTAAGGTCACTTGTTCATCTTTTAAAAGAGGGGGGAAAAGAAGTTACAAAGAAATGTCATATTGTGAAAGTGTCAATTTGAAATAAAGATTTTCTCCATACCTTTGAAATGTGTCAATTTCATGTAAAGATTTGGTATTTCACAAATTTAGGTGTAATTAATAATTTTTGCTCATTAATTTCCGTGGTTTATTACTAGGGAGTAAAATTACTCAAGGCTTCTCTGCAGTCAAAGAGTGTTTTAACTGATGTCTTCCTCCCAACGTTGAAAGTTGAAACAGAAGTCCAGTAAAAGATGAAAGTGCAAGAGTTGTATGCCATGCCAAAATGTTTTTTTTAATCTGTCTTTCTTATTTCTTTCTGTTTTTTTTTTTTTTTTTTTCGTTGCATATATGTTTTAAATGTTTGTCAAATCGGGTGTGCATGGCAATGTAAAGGGCAATATGCTCTCTCTCTATCTCTGTGTGTGTTGTATTGGAATCTTGGTTAAGAAGCATTATGTATCATCATAAATGTGATGCAAATATATGTAAGTTTCTGTTAATTATCAACTACTCGGTGTAATGAGATGCTTGAGGGTGCCTAACGACCTTAAGGCACAACTTTGTTTGCCTTACTCCATCGGTCCCAAAGTGACCAATGACCATCCTAACTCCTAAGGTCACCCCCTTCTTCCTTCTCTTCATTTGCCTCCTTGAAGACCCCCCCACACACCCCCCCCCCCCCCCCCCCCTCTCTCAACAACTCTCTTTCATATTCGTTTTATTAAGAAAAGAGTTTAGGAATATGCCTTTTTGTGTCACAACTTTTATTATAACTTCAAATTGGTTGATTGTGATGAGAGATCATGTGAATGTGATTGTCCACCACTTACAATCAACAACTTCATCAAATAATGGCAAAAGTTATGACAAATGGGGTGTGATAATCCTAGATGAACCTAATTAAAAGCAACAAAATAAATCTATATCCAACTCATTTTTAAACAGATATGTCCATGTTTGAGTTAGCAAACAACTCGTACGTCACAAAAGAGGATTCTCCAGTCGGCAATGAGAATCAAAGATGTAAGGTTTTCACTTATATGTGAGGTGCTACAAACATTTTTGCCATACATATATGATACAAAGACATTCAAGAGACAAGAAAATAAAGATTAAAAGAAGATAGAAAAACAGAGAGGTTGAAGATGATTGAGGAGCAGAGACAATTCTAGAGGTTGAAGAATGAATGATTTCTATATTTCTTGCTTACTAAAATTAACTTGGCGTAAACAGTAAATGATTAATTTAACCGTTCCAATTCCCCAAGGTTCATGAAACACGAGTGCCAATGAAAAGGGTAGCTAAAGAATTAAGGCACTACCCAGATTGAATTCCATATAAAAATGTGACAAACCAAGCCTCAGAATAAAAAATTATAAGGTTCTCACAATGGATCACGTCAATTGTCCACCGTTCTACTAAAAGATTCCCACATGTTTAAAATTAGTAAGTCAGAAAAATCTTTTAAATAGAAACTGATTAACTTGGCGTAAATAGTAAATGATTAATTTAACCGTTCCAATTTCCCAAGGTTCATGAAACACGAGTGCCAATGAAAAGGGTAGCTAAAGAATTAAGGCACTGCCCAGATTGAATTCCATATAAAAATGTGACAAACCAAGCCTTAGAATAAGAAATTATATGGTTCTCATAGTGGATCATGACACGTGTCCACCGTTCTACTAAAAGATTCCCATCAGTTTAAAATTAGTGAGTCAAAATAATCTTTTAAATAGAAACTAATTACTGACTCAACGAATGAATTTTTTAGTAGAATGGTGGATAAGTGACATGGTGCACCATAATTTCTCACAAAGAAGGCACTTAAGATAGAGAATACATTCCAATTGTCCCGCCAAAATATATGATTTCCAGACTATCACAAAAGATGGCTGCCACTTGGCCCACTTCAAAGGTAAGCCTGTAACTATTTATAGACAATAGGAGTCAGCTAGTGCTTTACGCTGAAGCTGACAAGGAATTCATGATATTCATCGACTTCCTCTTGTCTATTAAATAAGAGTCAACTAAATTTATTTAGTGATAACATGAGGATAATCCTAAATCTATCTTCTACATTTTGGTATGGTATAGTACGGTGGTGGAATTACAGTATGTTTTAGTCAAATATCTAAAAATACTTTAATTGACATTCTATTATGGATCATGCTAACGAGTGCCCTTATGGCATTGGTTAACAATCCACTTTAGAAAAGTTTTAACAATACTTTTATAGAAAATGAAAAAAAACCGTCAAAATATTAATTGATATTTTTTTTTTCCATAAAAGCTTTCTTTAAATGGATTGTTAACCAATACCCTAAGAACATTCGTTAGCATTTCCCTTCTATTTTCTATACAAACATTATATACCATTAAATACTAGTGTGTAATTAAAGATTGAATAATAAATAAATGAGTAAATAAAAACTATAACACAAGATACTAGTTTCTCAAAAAAAAAAAAAAAAAAAACACACACACACACACACAACTTTAGCATCTTATACGCCTTCCTAAAGGTCTCCACAAATTCAAGTTTTATCTTTAGACCCAGTACATGGCCAAATTTGTTGGAAGAATAACCGGGGTATACCATCTGGCCCCACCTGGGACCTTTTGTTAAATACATTTGATAGAAAAGCCTAAGCCATGTTAACAAACTAAAACACACGTGACCACTAGGGTTATCCAAAAACCCACCTGGATGACTCGACCCAAACTGAAAGGCCATCAATGATTTTGGCCTAATCAACTGAGCAGAATCGGGTGAAGTTTTCAGGTTTTTTTGGGTTTGAGTCAATTGGTGGGTTCAGGGATTTTGATACATCGAAATCGACCCAGCCAACAAAATGTAATGCGTAGTTTTTTTTTTTTTTTTTTTTTTTAACTCATGTCATGCTTTCATTGGTGTGAAATATCTCCCATCCGGCCTCCTCCCTATTTCATTTCAAACTTAAATCTCTCTCTCTCTCTCTCAACATACGGCCATGAATTGAGTACTAATGAAAAGTTCTAATTGTAATTATCTCTTAGCTTTTCTTTTTCTGTTTTTTTCCTTTAAAACTTCTCTTCGTTTGCTAAAGCAATTATGTACGAAAAAGATTTTCATATTCTTAAAACTTCATTTCTTTTACTTTTGTAAAGAAAAAGCAATAAGCATCGTACCATTTCTTTAATCTCTAGTTGATGATCTAGCAGAGAATTTTCCTTCTTTTTGTCAAAAGGAAAATAAAGCAATAGTTCATACGAAAAAGCTTATATCTATTGCAATAAAATCTTCTCTTATTGAATTTTCTAATTAATTTCCTTGCATTTTGATTTAAATATAAGACATGTAATATTTAAAAATCAAATAAATATTACGTGTCTTACATTCAGGTAAAAAAATAAAAGAGAAAAAGACATGGACCCCCCAGTTGCTGCCTTCCTACACATTCATCTCAATGAACTTTACCCAATTTTCCATTATTTTGACCATTCCTCTTCCCCATGTGTGATGTGTCATTGCCCTTACAAACACAGCCACATCAAATTTTCATAATCAAGGAAGCTATGGCACCTTCCAAAGTGACCTTGAAGCTCTTCATAGACAAAAGGAGTAACCGAGTTCTCTTCGCTGAAGCAGGCAAGAAATTCATCGACTTCCTCTTTAACATTCTCTTCCAACCCGTTGGAACTCTCATTCCTCTTCTCAAACAAGAGATAATGAGGAGAAAGTGGTCGATTTGGGCATGGATGAGGTATGTGATCAGTCCTTTCATTACTTTGTGCGTATGCATAATGCATGACTTCTTTTTACAACTTTCACTTTTTCTTCTTTCCCTTTTTGTTAAAATTTATTGCAAAACATCTCTAGTTAAATTAAAACTTGAGATTTTTAATTAAGGGGACTTACCATATAAGTGGGTTTTTAATAAGAAAATTATTAGTTTACATTCCACTGTTCTTTTAATATTTACATTGTAGCCTAATTAAATAAATGTTTAAAATTATGTACAAAATAAATATAAACCAATAATTATCCTTTAATATGAAACTGAAAACTGAAAACATTGTAACAAAATAATTTTTAAATGTGTGAATAAAAATGAAATTTGTAAGTCCGTGAACTGTATAAATAGTGCACATGTGCACTATTCACAAAAGAAAAGTCCACAACTGCAGCTGAAAAAAAAAAAAAAAAAAAAAAAAAAAAAAAAAAAAACACAAACGTAAATCAGCAAACGTGGATCGAAACAGATACAAAATTCGTAACTATTTTGCTCCTGTATTTGGTTTATTGTTAGGGTTTGAAATTGCTCAACTTCTTTGCAATCGAAGAACGCTCTAACGGATTTTTTTTCTCCCTATGTTGAAACAGGAAGTCTAGATGAAGTACTAGTATGAATTATGAATTGTCTGCATTTTGTGGATTTGTCAGATTAATGCTGTTTTGCTTAGTTTTGTTCTAAATGTCAAATCTGGTTTGGCAATGCAATTGACAATTTGCTTACTCTTCTCTCGTCTAGACTCTGTGTGAATATGTGTTTTTGTATGGGAGTAATTTGTTTAAGCAGCATTATTTTTCATCAAATCATGACGTTAATTTGTGAGCTTCTGTTAATTTTCACCTTATAATGGTTTGAGTTTGCCGAGTTTTTTAGCAGCTTTATTTTTCATCTATAATTAAAGACCCCCGTTTGTAAATATATTAAAAATGTGTTTGGTCCCTATTTTCACTATAAGGTCCATGTTTAATTAATACAATAACAAATGGCTTATGGAAGAGCAAATTGTTCATAACTGGATTTACTATCAAATTTTGTACACAATTAGAGAACCAAGACTTGAAAATTTGAGAAAACACATGTTTTTAGTTTTTAAACAACATTACACGTATTTCTACATATTTTTTCACCAACACATTTTTCTACACATGTTTTCAAACACATGTACCAAACCACCCCCCCTCCCTAGACTTCTTGAGAGGAGTCTAGACCTTCAAAGTGAAACACCATCCACTAATAATATTTGCGTTTGGTTAATGGGTGTTTTTAAAGTATTTGTTAATTGACAATTTTAAGAAAGTTTTAATACCACTTTTATAGAAAATATAAAAAAGTTATTAAAAATATCAATTAATTTTTTATTATATCATAAAATGTTTCTAAAAATATTTCCTAAATCAATTCTCTTGCCTTTAGGACATTTGTTAACTTTTTCCATCATATTTTTCAGCCTCCTTATATTACATTATTCAATATCAAGCCATATAAATATGGCTTTACAAGAAAAAAAAAAATTTTAAACAATCTTTATCTAGAAAAATTAGATCAAATTTATTTGAAAAGTAATTTGAACACTTTTTGGCCATTTAAACATGATATGGCGTAAAAAGAGTTTCTTTACCGTGTTGATTGGAAAACTAAAAATTACCGTGACTTTATCCTTCTGCTTCTTGGCGCTGGCAATAAATATATGGACTCAATTTGCTTGTAGTGATTACACATAATTCTCTGTTAATTTGTGTCCAAATTGAACAAATTTTCCATTGAGAAAGTACAAGCTAGAGTCCATGATTTGGACCTAATTTTGTTATAGTGTGATTTGGAGGGAATTAATGTCTCCTAATTTGATAAATTAACTACTATTTTGAAAGAATTCAAACCTTCACATTTCACTATTTAACAATTTGTAACACATATTTGTGGTTGCTTTTTATTTATTTATTGTCAACATTTGAATTTAAATAAGATAGACTTCCAAATAAATACAGTTACATACTAAAATTAATTTAATCTATCTATAAAACTTATCCTAATCCAAAAAAAATCTCACTAATCAAAATTCAAACTAATTTATCTGAATCAATAAAAAGTGTTGTCATTATTTATCCAACAATTTTCAACATGTTCCAATCCCCCCAAGGCTCAAGAATCACGAGTGCCAATGAAATTAAAGGGTGGCTAAAGAAGGCACTTCTCAGAGTAAATACTAGTATATAAAAAGGTACTAACAGCCAAGCAAACAAGAGAATCCATTGAAAGTTCCTTAAAGTATTCACATATATATACCAAATATGGCCGACTCTAGGGCTCTGCTTGGGAGTTCATAAGAGAATGAAATGGAAAGGAATGGAATGATCATAAGGGAATGAAAAGAAATGGAATAGAAAAGAATGTCTTTAACGCTATGTTTGTTTCGAAGTAAAATATTTTCAAATGTAAAATATTTTTCAAGTAAAAAATTTTACAGTAAAATATTTTCAGTAAAATATTTTCAAGTGTTTGGATTGTTCAAGACACTTGAAAATGCAGGCACAAAGCAGCCACCACCAGCCACCACCAGGCACCACTAGGTGCAAGCACAAACCACCACCAACAGTACCAAATCCAGATTGGGAAGAAGGTAAATAAAAGGCCATCCCTGCCGCTGCCACCAACCGGCCATCATCAACACCGGAACCCACTACCAACACCATACCCAGCCGCCAAACACAACAAACCCCAGCAAAACCATACCCATACCCATACCCAGCCACCACAACAAACCATTGATCACCCAACACCATACCGAGCCGCCAAACTCAAAACAAAACCCAGAAAAAAAATACTCATCGTCCTCCTCTCACTTCGAAAGCCGCCAATCTGGCGAGGCCTCTGAAGGAGGCGCAGATCCCCTACAAGATCCACATCGTGAAGGATCACGACATGAAGGAGAGGCTGTGCCTCGAGGTCGAGAGGCTCGGACTCAGTGCTGTCATCATGGGAAGCCGGTGATTCAGCGCCGTTCGCCGCGGCAACGACCACGGTAGGCTCAGCAGCATCAGCGATTACTGCGTCCACCACTGCGTCTGTCCAATCGTCGTCGTCCGCTATCCCGAAGATAAGGATGCCGTCGCTAAAGCTGTCCTCGCCGTCAAGGAAGGGGAGGAGGACGATGAGTATGGTGTAGTAGTGAGAAGGTATACTAGTCGTGAGAGAGGGAGAGCGGAAACTAAGAGGGACTGAGTTGTGAGGAAGTGAGTATCGGGCAAGACGGAGGAGAGAAAATGTAAAATGTTTTACCAAAATTTTAAGCGTAAAATATTTTACACAAATTTGCCTAGGTTGATTTGGTTGACTGAAAATATTTTACATTTGACTAAATATTTTACTCCAAAACAAACATGGTAAAATAAGAAAATATTTTCCTGAAAATATTTTACATTGAAACAAACGGAGCGTAAGTAAGGGAAAAGAATAGAAAAGAATAGAATTAAGTAACCTTGATTGGATTTTTTAAAATGAAGGAATGGAAAGGAATGAAAATTAAAAGAATGTAAGTAATCTTGTTTGGGAGTAACATGGAAGGAATGGAATGGAATCATTTTATGACAATATTACTATCAGACTCCTATTTTATAATAAAATGTTGAATATATAGAGGTATTTTGGGAGTTTTAGTAAAAAAATCATTAAATCTAATTTTATTCCCTCCCATTCCTCCTAATTTCGAGAAAGAATGAAAATTTGAGGTTTTAAGGGAATAAAGAGGAATAAGTGTTCCCTCCTACCAATTTCAATCCCTACTACTTAAACTCCCAAATAAGGGAATGGACTTTCCATTCCCTCCATTAAAACTCCCAAACAAAGAAAGGGAAAAATATTTTAAAATTATTCTTTCCATTCCTTTCCATTCCATTCCATTCCCTCATTCTAAGCGAGGCTAAGGTAAGCTTGCAACTATTTATAGCCATAATGAGTCAATGAGTCCTTTATGCTGAAGCGGGCAAGGAATTCATCGACTTCCTCTTTAACATTCTCGCCTTGCCTGTCTCAACTTTCGTTCCACTTCTCAATGATCAAGAAATGGTGGGCAGCTTGGGAAACATTTACGAAAGATTTCAAAATTGAAGTCCTACTTACCTTCAACAATTCGTGAACAAAGACTTTCTGTTGAAGCCCAAAGTCTACGCCCCTCGTTGTATTGGAGGCCCTCTTCAATTGCCGAACGTTAGATCCTCAACATCCAAGAGGTTCTATAGGAGTAGTAAAGGTCACGCATAGTTCACTGATGACAATACATCATTCTGTCCTTTGTGCGGGATATCAACGAAGAGTACGACCTTGGAGTTATATTATGTAGGTCCAAAAAACATTCCGTACTTGTATAGTGATCTTGAGTAATGTTGTTAAGAATGGCTGTAGCCTTTAGTTTGTTAACTAGCACTTTATATGAGCAATGTTAAGAATGGATTTTTTCTCCCGTTGGGAAAAAAAAATTGCAGGATAAGGCCAGTCACTTGAGTTTGAGTCACCAATAATACTCGGAGCTTAAAAATGAGAGATGCTTAAACTAATTGTTGGTAAAGCTATAAAGGTACGTACTACTTGATTAGAGTAAATTTTAAGTACTCCCAAAGCATTTAGAAATTGTGCCCTCTCCTCTAATTATCACCATTTCTCTATGTTTAGGGAGTACTTAAGAATTTTCCACTTGATCGAGCTAAGCAACCTTACCTTATCGGTCCCTATGCGGTAAAGAGTAATTTCAATAAGGAAATGATAGCAAAAAGACAATACATATAAATATATATATATATATATATATATTTCATATTCATATTCATATTCATATAGTTGAACCTAGTTCACCATTTTTGTGGTAATAATCGAGACCATTTAATCTATGATAAATCTTACTAATATTGATAATGACTCTTTAGCTAGTTTTCCATTCATTAATTTCATAATTTTGAGGGGTTTTATATTTCAATACGGAATCAAATATTCCTTGTTTTCCAACAAAATACTTCCTTATTCCATTTTTAAGAAGAAGAAAAAAAAGATATTCTGTAATATTTAAAGACAAATCATAACTTATCTAGATTATTAATTGAAGTTTATGATAATCTATATATTTATATATATATATATATATATATTAATATGTAAAGCTATGAGAAAATCCAATTAGGTTTTAAATTGAATTCCAATTGTTGCCTAATTTTGCGCCACATGTCCTATTTAAGTTTTTTTTTTTTTTTTTTGTTATAGATGAGTTAATAAGGTGCAAAAGACAAAGAGTCTAATATAAATAAATCATCAAAAACTAAATATACAAAACAAAACAAAACAAAAAAAGAGTAAACTCATGTGTATATCCAAAAAAAAAAAGTGTCCTATTTAAATTTTTTTTCATTTTTGTTCTAGGTGAGTTAATAAGATGCAAAAGATGAAGGTTCCAATATAAATAAATCATCAAACACTCAATAAACCAAAAAAAGAAAGTGTAAACTCATGTGTATATTAAAAAGAAATTAAAATAAAAAAAAATAAAAAAGAGAAAGTATAATTAATTTTTGGTGTGCTGTAACGTGTATAGTGTTGTGGGCTTTAGGCCCAACTAGTTTACTTGTACAGCACACATCTTGTACTACACTTCTACTTGTACTGCACTCATATGCCTCCTATATAAAGGCACACTTATGTATATTCTTGACTAAGAAATACAATACAGTTATTCAGTATTTCTAACATGGTATCAGAGCCACTGCTTTGACCCTTTCTTAGCAGTCTTGTCTTTATTGGTGTTACTCCATTCCCAGCACTGCTTCCGCCATCACAGTAGCTGTCGCAGCCTTTTGCCATTGAACCTCCGACATCATCCACCGTCGTCCTTGGGTTCCGGACCTACAGCCGCTGCCGTTGAGGAGTTTCACACCGCAAAGACCACTGCCCTTAGCATCACCGCCGCGAATATTGGTCCGATTAAATTTCTGGAGGTACCACTAAGATCGTCTTGCGCCGATCTACACAATCGTGAAAACCTCAAAGCCATCAGAAACCGCACACGCCTCCACGCGCCGCCTAAATATTCTGCGCTCAAGCTCACGCACTCCACGCGCCGACAGGCCTCTCCACGCGCCTGCACGCGCCTAATTTACACCTGCTGACGTCAGCCCTAAGTGACGTCATCTGCTGACATCATCTCTGATGACGTCACCCGCCACGTCAGCTGACGTCATCGTCATTGACCCGCGTTGACCAGCGTTGACTGAGGGTTGACTTTGACTTTGACCGTTGACTTTTGGCCAGAGTTGACTTTCTGCAGTCCAGGTGCTCCTTACCCAGTTTTTCGCGTAGATTTCATTTTTGCAGTCCATTTCTGCATATTTTGCTTCTAAATGAAGAATAAGGACAGGCCTTCTTCTTATTGCAATTTTTGCAAACGTCTTGGCCACAATATTGAGACTTGCTATCATCGCAACAAATCAAATTCTGCTACTACTGTTGCTAACACTGAGAGTGTCCAACAAATGGCTTCCGTCACTGCACAGTCTCAGTCTTCTGGATCCACTTTCACCATTTCCAGAGATGACCTTATAAACATTATCGCAAATGTCATTCGTATGGTTGGTAATGCATCTTATTCCTCTTCTCTCTCAACCTTATCTGGTATGTCTCCTTCCTCTTGGCTTATGGATTCTGCTTGTTGCAATCACATGAAACCTCACTCGTCCTTATTCTCTGAACTTCAACCTGCACCACACCCTCTTAATATTCGCACAGCAAATGGTTCTACAATGTCTAGTCATAATATAGGTTCTATTTCGACCTCTAACCTCTCAGTTCCTGGGGTCTTTAATGTTCCTGACCTTTCTTACAATTTATTTTCTGTGAGACAATTAGCTGAGTTAGGTTATCGCATTATCTTTGATTATTCTAGGTGTATTGTGCAGGATCCAAGGACGGGACAAGAGCTTGGGACCGATCCCAGAGTTGGACGTATGTTTCCCGTGGACAACCTTCGTCTTCCACTTGTTGCTCCTATTTCTATTGCTGCAGCTGCTGCAGTTTCTTCTATTCCTTCCCTTGCACTTTGGCATGCCCGACTTGGTCACACATCTTCCTCTCAGGTACAACACTTAGCTTCTAGAGGTTTGTTAGGCTCAGTGTCCACAGAAAATTTTGATTGTGTTTCATGTCAATTAGGAAAACAACCAACTTTGCCTTTCAATACTAGTGAATCAGTGTCCACTGATATCTTTGACTTAATTCATTCTGATGTTTGGGGACCTTCCTCTGTCTCTAGTATTGGTGGATCTCGATATTTTGTTGTATTTGTTGATGATTATTCTCGTTATAGCTGGATTTTTCATATGAAACATCGTTCTGAATTATTGCAAGTATATTCTAATTTTGCAAAAATGGTTGAAACTCAATTTTCCAAACGTATCAAAATTTTCCGATCTGATAATGCTCCAGAGTACACTCAATATGCTTTCCAAGCTGTTTTGCATTCCTATGGCACTGTTCATCAACTAACTTGTCCAGGTACCTCTCAGCAAAATGGTAGAGCCGAACGAAAACTTCGTCATATTCTTGACACTGTTCGTGCTCTCCTTCTCTCTGCCAAAGTTCCTGCTCCTTTTTAGGGCGAAGCTGCACCTCATGCTGTTCATGCTATTAATCGCATTCCTAGTCCTGTCATCCAAAATCAAACTCCATATGAGCGCCTTTTTGGGTCATCTCCAGATTATCATCACCTTTGCTCCTTCTGTTCTGCCTGTTTCGTTCTTCTTCAGCCACATGAGCATAACAAACTTGAACCTCGGTCAAGGCTTTGTTGTTTTCTTGGCTATGGCGAAACTCAAAAGGGGTATCGGTGTTATGATCCTGTTTCTCATCGTCTTCGTGTCTCCCGCAATGTTGTCTTCTGGGAACATCGGCTCTTTGTTGAGCTCTCTCACTTCCGTGCCTCCCTATCTTCCTCCTCTGTCTTAGATCTTTTTCCAGATGAGGCACATATTCCTTCTGTAGCTACTCCTGATCCTCCTGCAGTTGCTCCTGATTCTCATGTAGACTTCTCTGTCCAACCACCAGATATCATTGATACCTTTCCTAGTTCACCCTTTAATGAACAGGTGGAAGATGAACAAGTTGAAGACGAGCAACCCAACCCCAACCTTGAGCTTAGGTCCCCTGCTCCTGCTCCGCCTGAAGATCTTGCACAAGACATTCCACCTCGTCACTCAACTCGGGTAAGATCCATTCCTGCACATTTACTTGACTATCATTGTTACACTGCCCTTGCTACACTGCACGAGCCTCACACCTATCGTGAGGCTTCCACTGACCCTTTATGGCAGATTGCAATGAAAGAGGAACTTGATGCATTATCTAAAAACCATACTTGGGATTTGGTGACTCTCCCTCCTGGGAAATCTGTGGTTGGTTGTAAGTGGATCTACAAGATTAAGACTCGCTCTGATGGGTCCATTGAGCGCTACAAAGCTCGTCTTGTTGCAAAAGGCTTTACACAGGAGTATGGGATTGATTATGAAGAGACCTTTGCTCCAGTTGCACGTATCTCATCTGTTCGTGCCCTCTTAGCTGTTGCTGCTGCCAGTAAATGGGACCTTTTCCAGATGGATGTTAAAAATGCATTCCTTAATGGGGATTTAAGTAAAGAAGTTTATATGCAACCTCCTCCTGGTCTCTCTGTTGAGTCAAACAAGGTTTGTCACCTTCGACGTGCACTTTATGGCCTTAAACAAGCTCCACGAGCTTGGTTTGCCAAATTCAGCTCTACCATCTCTCGCTTGGGTTACATGGCCAATCATTATGATTATGTCTTATTTCTTCGTCGCACTGACAAAGGCACTATTCTACTTCTCCTGTATGTGGATGATATGATCATAACTGGCAATGACCTCAGTGGCATTCAAGAACTCAAGGATTTTCTCAGTCAGCAATTTGAGATGAAAGATCTTGGACATCTCAACTACTTCTTGGGTCTTGAAATCACTCATTCTACAGATGGACTTTATATTACTCAAGCCAAGTATGCCTCTGAACTCTTGTCTCGAGCTGGACTCACTGATAGCAAGACTGTTGACACTCCAGTTGAGCTTAATGCGCATCTGACTCCCTCAGGAGGGAAACCATTGTCTAATCCCTCTCTTTACAGACGCTTGGTTGGCAGCCTAGTTTATCTCACTGTCACTCGTCCAAACATCTCCTATGCTGTTCACCAAGCGTCTATAAAGAGAGGGATTAGACAATGGTTTCCCTCCTGGGCCTAAAGCCCAATAGAACTTCTCGTGGAGCTTGTTTAAGGCCAAATACATCACAAATAAGAGGTATAAGAAGAGGTAGAAGGTCTTGATTAGAATGCACCTGTCTTTCCTGAAACACTCAACAAACACATCACCGCATGTGTGGAAAGAAAGACATATAAACAAAATGAAGCACAATATAAAAACAAAAGTAAACTAACTCTCCCCCTAAGTTAGATACATCAAAAATTTTTTATATTCTCCCCTTTTCAAAAACAATTTTCTCCCCCTAAACAAGACAATCAGGATTCCCACATTTCATCTAATTCTCCCCCTTTTTGTCACGTATTGACAAATACAACTCAAACAAAGAGTAAAGTGACAGTAAACATAAGAGAAAAAGAGAACTAAGGGAACATAAAACAGTTTAGCTCTATAGAAAATAGAGAGAACTCTCCCTATGAAGAGCAACAACTCCCCTTATGAACAACAAAGGTTAACAAAAAAACTTTTCTCCCTCTATAAAAATAGGAAAAAACAAAACAAGTTTTGGGAAAAACAGTTTTAGGGAAAATTTAGAAGGTGGGGATAAATAAAAACACACAAACCAAAAAAAATGAGTTGAGGATACACATGAAGAAAAATATTCTCTCTTTCAATAAATGCAAACTTGACACTATGTGACCCATAAACAGTTGCATGAGTAGAGAAAATATTTGCACATTATTATCCATCATATTTCTTAAGAAAAATATTTTCTACAATTCACACATCAAGAAAAATAGCATATACTAAAATGTACAAAGGACTCAAAAATTTTTAATTCAAGTTAAGTACCCAATTTAGCAAAGTGTATGCATGTTATGTGTGAAAACAATGAGAGATATGACTGCAAAACTACAAGATGGATACAAAAACAATGCAACTCATGTGAATCCTAACCATAAATGACGCACGAAAAAAAAATTTGGTCAAAACTCTAAAAACTGAATCAAACCAAAAATTTTAATCGCAATTTCGATTGGTCGAAAAACAGCTTCGATCAGTCGAAATTCTGGATAACTCAAATTTTGAAAAACAAAGCAATTTTATACAGAAACTCCTCAAAGCATAGTATTTCATGAATGAAATGCATGAATATGAGACTGAAAGTTTTTCAAAAACACTTGAATTCAACCCAGATCTTTCAAAAACAAGTTTTGCAATTAATATGACCTTAAAACTCAAATTTTGCATCAAAATCAAAAAAATTTCAATCTTGGATGGCCACAACAAAATTACACACAATAACATGTACAAAGTTTAGCAAAGAGTAACATGTGTAGTGTGTGCAACTAGCAAAAGCTTAAGAAACATGTGAGGTGATATGTGAATAGTAATCAATCACAAAGTCTACAAAATTCATCACATAAATTTGAAAGAGACTATCACCTAAAGAGTTACATTATATAACTCTCACATCTCTTAGAATAAAAGCTTGCAATCATGTAAGTTTCTTGATTTGCCTCATAATATACACACCAATTTTAATTGATTAGAAACTTATTATAGCCCAATAATGTACACACTAATTTTAACAATTTAATCCGAGGCTACACCTTATGTTCTTTTTATGCATGTGCTACACTTTCTCGAGCACAAATCTTATGATATGCACCAAGGTGTTCATGATTGGCTAATAAACAGTGGTGAGATGGTTATTTATACCTTTCTCATTAAGTTCAAATCCAACAATCAAAGGCATGTGACTTCAAGATCAAGACAAAGTGATCAAAAACTATAAACATCTTTCCCACACACCATGCACTATAAAGCTTAAACTAGTAAAGTGCAATAAAATAAGCTCATCCAAGCTAAACAGAATACGTAAACATTTTATGTAAAAATAAATATGGCCAACCTTAATTATAAATCCAAGATATATAATACAAAACACATAAAAATATTTTTGGTTTAAAAAAAATTTTATGACCAAAAACAAAAAGCACACATTATGCTAAATGAACAAAAATGCAAATGCAATGCATGATAGTGCTTAACTAAGCTATAGAGGGTACACAAACAAGAAATATCAATTTCTTAATTAGCCCTTGAGTACATGTACAAACTAGTAATACTCACACAAAATCAAAAAAAGCTTAGCACTTATATAACACATACTATTCAAGTTTCTCCACAATGTCAAGCATGTTCTAAATCAAGAGAGATATTATAACTCATGTAATCCTCAAGAAAAATTAAAACAAGACACAAAATAAAATATTTTTGTCTTTTTGAAAATTTTCAATATTTTTGGTTTTTTTTTTAATAAAAACAACCTAAAAAACAAAACAACCAAAAACAAAAACAAAACATGTTCACAAATAATTGAAAGAATTAAAACAGAGACAAGTCAGCAAAACTCACCTTAAAGAATCTTTTCTCACCCATATAGCACGAGTCTTCGGCTTTGTAGGTGAAAATCCATGTGAAGTAGAGTGTGTTTGAGGGATTACGCAAATCTTCTGAGAAAGACTGAAATCCTGCAAATTCCTTTCACAAGCCAACAAGCTTAAATTTTTCAAAAGCATATGAAACAATTTATTTGAACTCATGGCAGGAAAAATATCATCACATATCCTAGATTGAAATTCATAATGTTTAAATTTCAATTTATGACAATTAGGACGAATGTGACCGGAGACACCACAAAAGTGACAAACAGGAACAAATTTAGGAACATCAGTATTCCTAACAACAAATCTAGTCTCAGATTTTTGTTTTTGCCTCAACAAAGAACAGTTTGGTCTAATATGACCAACAACACCACAAAGGTGACAGGTAGGCACAAAAACAGATTTATTATGTCATGGTTTTTAAACCCGGACCGGACCGTACGGTCCGACCGGTAAAACCTCGAACCGCTCAGAATTACGGTCCGTTTAACATCAAAAACCGCTCTATACAAAAAAAGCAGGGACCCGTACGAACCGCGGTCCGACCGCCCGGTTCTGTGAACCGTGAGAGGTTCTGGCGGTTCAACTTAAAGCTATTTTTATTAAAAAAAAAAATGTAAACATAACAGACTCACAGCACCAAATCACCATTGTTGATGCTTTAACCATAACATTCTGTCAAATGTTGAACTCGCATCAATGTTCTAGATAGTTTCAGGCAAAAATTTATTTTCAGCAATGACAGCTTCTGCGAAATTTTTTTTGACAAAAAAAAAATAATAAAAGAAGAAGGAGAAGCCACTGCACAGTGACAATGTAAGGCTCTGGAGTCTGCAAGAGTTTTTGACAAAAAAAACATGATTGTTTCTGTGAGTGAAACTGAGAACAGCTTCTGCGAAATTTTTTTTGACAAAAAAAAAAAATAAAAGAAGAAGGAGAAGCCACTGCACGGTGACAATGCAATGCTCTGGAGTCTGCAAGAGTTTTTGACAAAAAAAAAAAAAATGATTGTTTCCGTGAGTGAAACTGAGAAGAAGGCAGAGGAAGAGTTTTGTGAGGACTGAGGAGATTTGTGAACTGTGAAGAAGAAAGAGTGAAGAGGGTTCATCAAAAAAGAGAAAGAGGGTACACTGAAGAAACGTGTAGGCAGTCATTGGGAAAGTAAAAGAGGCATTGGGAAGGTAACTTTTTTAAATGGGTGGATGAGAAAAGTTTAAGATATTAGTAAAAATATAAAAGAAAAAAGCAATAGATAAAGATGTAAAAGAAACTGGAAAAAGGAAAAACGGTGGAGGAGATAAATCATTCAATCACACAGTGGAGAAAAAAAGGAAGAAAAAAGAAAAGAAACTGAAAAAATGAAAAACGGATTGTGCTTAGGCAATTTGAAAGGGTGAAGTACTAAGTCTATAATATTTTTACAATATTTTTATAACAAATTACGGATGGTTAGTTAATATTTGTTCAAATTTAAATTTAGAACTAAAATTACTTTTTTAACTCAACAATAACAACCAGTAACAACCTGTCACTTAGGATTTGTTGTAAAAATATTATGTACATATCATTTCTTTTTCAAAAGTATAAGAAATTTAAAAGAAAAATGAGATGTCCACAATATTTTCATAACAATATTGTAGTGGATGATATAATGAGTATAAAACTTTTATACTCATTATATCATCCACTATAATATTGTTATATACTTATTTATTTGTTTATTTATTAGGTTTGCTTAAGATTTAATGTTTTTTATGTGTCTTATGAAAATTATGATATGAAAAATATATTTGAAAGATAAATCTCATATTTATTTGGACACTATTTTAGCTAATTTTTCTATTTTTACTAATTTAATGTATTTATTTATATTTAAAATAATTATTAAATTAATTATGACGTCATTACGGTTCGACCCCAGTTCAACCTCGGTTCGACCTCAAAAACCTTGAACCTCTCCCTTTTACGGTTCAATAAACGGTCCGGGTTTCAAAACCTTGCTCTCTAACAGTAGGTTTAGACTTAGGTGTAGAAACTTCAGCGTCTACATCAGAACTTTTATCTTTGTCTAACCTAGCAAAATAAGCCTTGTCTTTATTATTCCTCTTGAAAGGAAGGATATAAACTTTTTCAGCTTTAGGCTTAAGAGAAACAGAAACACTTCTGTTATCAGCAACAAGCTTGGTACTAGTCAAATTTTCAATTTTAGCTTTAGATTCAGCTAAGTCTTGTTCCAAGCTTTTCATCTTCTCATCTTGAGAGGAAATTTGATTTCTCAAAAATTCATTCTTTTTATTAGATTCATCTAATCTAACAATCAATTCCTCTTTTTCAAGATTAGCCAATTTTAACTCTTCTTTAAATTTCTTAGCAATTTTCAAAGACTTAGATAATTCCTTACGAAGAGTTTCACAAACATCAATAAAATCAACAGAAACAAAAGTGTCCTTTTTATTCAAATCATCACAAACATGAGCAGAAAGACACTTCAAATTATCCATGATAACAGGGATCAAGGATCAACTCTTAGATCAAAAGATCTACAACAAAAGAGTTACCCGCTCTGATACCACTTGTGAGTTCGTTTAGACCCCTGTAAACTAGATTGTTTAACCTAATTAATTAGCCAAGTGAATACTTAGGTTTATTATTCAGATCTAGGTTAAACAATTTAGTTTACAGGGGTCTAAACGAACTCACAATTTGAATCCATATATGTGTGTAATTATAATTTTTTTAATTGTATCATATGTACGAGTTATATACTAGTTTATAAAATATATATATATATATATATATATATATGCTTGTGATAAGTGAGATAAGTCCACAAAAATCAGGTAGAAATATGTTACTGTTCCTAGTACACAGGAAAAATATGTGTATATATAATCCAAATCATAATACTGAATCGTAATACTAATCATAATACTAAATCGCACCTTGAAGCTTGAGGTCTTTGCTATACACAACACAAGAAAGTCTTGGAACTAAACTTTAAACCTCGTAAGGTTAAAGCCTCAAACTTACCTATTAAATTTTCAAGAAAACATTTCTATTAAACCATCCCCATTATACATGGCCTTAATTGGCCCAAAAAGACTTCAATACTTTCATGGGAAACCAACATTAGCATGCATGCAGCAATCCATTAATAATATCGACCATTCCTCTTCCCCATGTGTTAAAACCTCTCTCCAATTATATATAGATCTATATGTAATGCCCTTACCAATACAGTCACTTCATATTTTTTTTTTTTTAACTAATCAGCCTAAACAGCAATGGCATCCTCCAAAATGAGCTTGAAACTTTTCATAGACCAAAAAAGTAACCAAGTTCTCTTCGCTGAAGCAGGCAAGGAACCACTTCATAATCGAGAAGTATTGGGCCGCTTCCAAAACATTTACCAGAGCAGTCCAAATTTTGGTGATGCTTACCTTCAACCAAATTTTATCAAAGACACTCTCCTGAAGCCCATAGTTTACGTCTCTTGTGGTTGTGCAGACCCTCTCCAATTGCCAAACGTGGAATTATAAACGCCAAGGAAATACTATGTGTGTTCTAGTAGTCACAGCCACAGGTACGTGTCTAATGATAAAATTGCAGTCTCTCCTTCGTGCCAGACTTCTATGAGCTGCTATGGTGAAATTGTAGACACATCAATACCCTCCTCTGTTGAGGGAGGGTACGTGAAAGGGTTGGTTACGTACATGGTGATGGATGATCTAGAGGTGAAACCATTGTCCTCGATTGTGTCTATCGGCACTATGCTCAACAAGTTTAATGTCAAGGACATAGAAGCTCTTGAGGAAAATGTGGTAAGTTATAATCATTCTTTTCTTAAATTTTTATCACAGTACCCATTCTTTTTACGTAATAATTTCTGTTCTTTCCATTGTTGAAAATTATAATACGCTCTTTATAACTTTGAATGAGGGTACTAACAGTGATATAAGTGGTCTTTTAATCATAGCTAGTTTAGACTTTAGAGTAGTTAATTAATATATCACATAAAATTATGGCACGGGCATTGACATTTTTTCTCGGTCAAAATATTAGGCATTGAGTTTTTCTCGGTCAAATTATTTGCTAAAAAATATAATTATAATGGAATTGACAAATTTGGTATTGATGTGCATCATTATTTCAAGATGTTGAAAAACTTAATTAACAAAAGATCATTAATTCTACCTGTTACGTACACATGATTTGTGTGTCAATTCTCATTTTTTGTTGCTTTGATATTGTATATTGCTATGACTTCTGGGCAAAATTGTTCAAAACCTACCATTCTTACTTAAAAACATATTGTTGTATATACTCTCTTTCATCTTGATCCACTCACTCATAGCAAACAGACTGAATCCCTTATTCTGAAAGTGTCACTTTTCTCTTTATAAAATAACCATTTTGCTTGTTCGTCTGGTTATTTTTAGGGTTTGAAATTGCTCAAGACTTCTTTGCATTCGAATAGTTCTTTGACTGATGTTTTCCTCCTGATGTTGAAGAAGGAAGTCAAGATGGAGAATTAATTATCAATTTTCTGAATTCTGTGGGATTGCCAAATTTTTGTAGTTTACTTTTATGTTGCAAAAATGTTCTTAATGTCGAATTTTGTTTGGCAATGTAATGGACAATGTGCTTGCTCCTATCTCTTCCCCCTTGTGTTTGTGTTTGTTAGCCAATAAATATGCTCAACTTCTTTTGGTGAAAAATGTTATATTTTTTCTTTTAAATAAAAAATGCAGTTTTGAAAGCCATTCGGGAATGATCTTGATCAACATATTCAAATCGTGTCTAAAATATATCATTTTAAAAAAATAATTTACACTTACTACTACAATTATTGATAAGATCGGCTCTGGAGGGGGAAAAAACCCCCCTTGCAAGTAAAATATTTTTAAGTTGTAACTAATTAAAAAATTAAATTAGATTTTAGTTATAATCCTATTATTTTGTGCCAAGTGTTCTTCTAATTGTACTCTTTTTATTTGGTACCAAGTGCTTTTAGATTAAAATTGTTTAAATTTTGTCGCATGTTTTTCCATTAAAAAAAATCTCACTTAAAAAAACATTTTTTATAAAATACTTAATTAGAATTTATTATACTTTTTTGTAATATATAATTTGAATATGTAATACTTCTAACCAACTTATACTGTAACTTTTTTGAGTACTTATAACACGTTTTATTTAAAATTAATTCCAATATCGATTTAAATTAATCCATGTTTTTTAAATGAAATTTGACTATTAGACTAATATAAATTTGAATTGAAAGTTTTGTAAAAAAAACTTGTTCATTTTCATTATATTTCCATGATATATATCCATAGTATTCAATGATAAATTGTATATTTATTATTTAGTACACAATTTTCTCATGCATGTTTATAACTCAATTACAACAATAGAAGAGAGAATATTAGAATCTAGATATTTTTGAAACACCAAGATGTACTAGTTAAAAACTTAAAATACAATATTCTTAGAAAAAATTCTAGATATTTAAATATTAGAAAATATATCAATTAAAATTAGTACAATAGGTCTAAAATTATATTGAGTCTACCTTATATATTATACCTTTAAATTTGTGAAATATTAGGGTTAAACTCTCGTTTTTAACCAAAAGAGATTATGGATCACGATGTTCTATTCTCTAACCAAAAGAGATTAGGAAAGTATGGGGCTGGTAATTTTTTTTTACGTGGAGCAAGCATCACTAGTGTGGTTATGAAATTAATATATATCTTGTTATAAATGGGTATTATTGGATTTTACTTTTTAGTTTTTACTACATCATCAATGTTTTAAATATAAAAACAAATTTCTGTTTTTTTATAGATAAAAAATTATGTTAGTTATTAGGGAAAAGATTTATTGCATACAAGAGTAAGTGGAAGCAAAAGAAAAAAAAAAAAAAAGAATATATATTCAAGGATCATGTGCAATGCACATAACTTAGTACATAGGATAATGTTGTAAACTCAAACCAACTCAGGTGGATATATATAGCAATTAATGTTTGTGTAAGTAGTGATGATGTTGTAAACTGAAACTAACACAATTGTAATATTTAATTTAAATCATGTAAATTGATCCATTTAAAGTGGATAGGATGATTTTCCTTTAAGTTATCAATGAACTAATTGACTCGAGTTACCCGGCCAAATATGGGGTAAACCTTTCAAAAAAAACTTTCCAGCATTTTTCCTCCTTTTTCAAACTATATAGGGATATACCCCTGTTTTAAAACTTGACATTACGATAATCGAGTTTTATGTAAAACTCGATGATATTATAATCAAGTTTCTACGAGTTTTTTGCCATGCTAGCGAGCCAACGTGCATTTTCATTTTTTTGAATTTGTTTAAATCTCAATTACTGTATAATCGAGTTATATACTCAACTATTAAATTATCGAGTTATAAAGCAAAATCGATATCTCTAAATCTAGTTATGCTCGTGTTATAATGTTGCATCTACTCCCATTCAGATTGTCTTGCTTTCCGTCTGAACTAAATTCCACTGCTGCTTCACAGATCCACAACTGCTTCCGGATTGAACTGAAATTTCTATCACCAAAGGTAAAAAACCCATACCAGAATTTTATGGCAATAGTATTTGATATTTTACTGAAATTTTTTTTTTTTTTTGGGTTGAATGAGTATTATGTGAGTACATTGGTGTGATTTTGGTTGTTTGTTGTAGTAAATTTTAATCACAAGAGAATGAGAATCTCTAGCATAGCAAGAAGTAATCAACTATATACCTTATTTTTCTTAGTTTGTTATAAGATGGTTAGTGAAATGAAGGATAACACATAATTATAAGAATATGATAAGTAGCATTTATGGTCATGTTGATAACTCTAAAAGGCTTTTATTAACAAATCAGCAATGCAAAAGAAATAAAAGTGGTTACTATAGACGAAATTATATACAGGTCTCCTTATCTATTATTTGTTAATATGCGTCCATAGGCGGTGGGACTCACATATCACGCACTAATGCATTCCATATTTTAGTTGAACATACATAATCATCATTGTTAGACATTGACAACAACACTACGTCTTACACAGAATGTCTAGACATTAACAACGATGTCTAATCTTCATAGGTAGGAATTTTTGGAAATCATCATTGCTTGAATCTAAGAAGTCTGAAATATCTTTATCATTGTCTAAAGCAATAACTTCATTAATATACTTGATGGCTTGCTTTTGTGCCTTCCTGATAGATGTTTCCTAGCCTTTTGAACTACATGAAAACAGTCTAGTCGCCTTTGCATTTAATTGTTCTCCCGTTCAAGACGAGCAAGTATGTTGGTAGGTTCATCTCTAGGTATCTCGGCTGACCATGCCTTAGGAACTCATAACCCATGCCATCGATAGTACACCTCCAACTCACACCTCTTCTTGTATAGCTCTGACCATGGTTGTTCTACTGCGGTGAACTCTGTTGTGGTGGTATCTGTACTCAATTGTGCAAGTCTGCCGACCATGATATGTCCGACGCTTCCTAAACTCTCATACGTGTATATTGGAATATTAACGAAATCTCTTTTCTTTCCAACCCATTTCCCTCCATAGTGGTATGTGTATGTCTGTAGTTGTTGCTCTACTGAAACTTGTGATGATGCATTTGTTTCAATAGGTCCAAACTTGTTTCGCACCGTACGTTTTGAGCTTGAGTTGTTGCGACTCATAGCTTAGTTAGTCAAAGAAGTTAATAGGATAGAAATAATTCATTCAGTATTGTGGTACATTTATAAGCTCATCTTATGGTCCAAATATCATAAAAAAATTTATATATAAGTATCAGGGCTTGTCATGTTAGTACAGGCTAGAAAAATGGTACATGAACAGGAGTACCCGTGCTCCCATTGTTACAGTGTATTTCCAAATGTGTACAGTAGTATAAGTCAATTATATTTGCATAGTTGTAGTGTGCTTGACCAATTACTCATCCCCAATTCACACAGTGCCATGAATTATGCATCATTGTACGATTATTCTTTTGTTTATGTTACAGGTCACATGATAGATCCAGCATGTAAAACAACATCAATTTAGATATATCTTAGTTGTGTACCATGTTATGCAGCTATACAATTTTTATTAACAGTTGACGCACATTGTAAACTCAATCTTTTGATGCTATTGTAGTCAGTGTCAATGGGTGACCCTTATCGCTACAGGCCATGCGATATGTTCACCTCGATGGATCATTACTGGGTACTAGAAGTTGAATTCAGCTATCCAATTAGTCCCAACCTGCGAAATAGTGCACAAGTCCACAATACCATGAGGGCGGAGTGGGACTAGTTACTCTGTGAACAGGAGATGTTTTATGATGAGATGGTCGGTTATAAGCTGCCAGTGCCTCAGCGACTCGTATTGCAGATGCCAAGAGACACTATTGACAAACTTCATAGAGCATTGTGCCATATAAGAAAAGAAAATAATTGAATGAAGATACGTCTCAATCGATATCGGACCTAGGTGGAGATTCGAGAATCAGTGGAGTGTAAGTTGTATGAGCATGCACGATACATGCAATCACTTCTTGCAGCACCCATTTATCAGTCGAACGTGGAGATGTCTGATGAAGAGTAATCGTGTTGTGGTCCACCCGCACTTTGATGTATAACTATTATCCTTAATTATGTTTTAAATGTATGTCTGTCACTAATGTTGTATTCGTACTGTGTAGGAAACAATGTTTATGTTAAGGGGATAATGTAAACCTTATCGTCATTGGCACAAATATGCACGTTTGATGCGTAATCTTGAATGACTACTTATAGCAAAGAGGTAGGCAATTTATTAGATGCATAACACATAAATCCTAAATTTTCCTACACAAGATGCCATCAATATGCATGACCTACATATCGACCAACTAGCATTACCAACAATGATAACATAATTCTAGAGATAGTACGCATCTCACGTAGAACCTAGCTAGGCGATGTAGTACATAGATATTCATTCTAACAGGTAGTCCTCGTAGCCGAGGACACTATTATGTTCTGCTGGGGTGAGCTGCCTGTTGGTTGCAATGGACTGATCTTCTGTAAGCTATAGTAGGTGTTACCTGCACCTACGAAGGAACATCGGGTTGTTCTCCTCTCAGATTTTGGCCATGGCCCGCCAACATTGCTTCATGTTTCCCTTTAGCATTGTCAGCGAGACTCAGTCCACCAAAGGTGCCCCGAGTAGAAGGAGATCATCATGTAGAGAGTTGGACTCGTTCATGCGGTACTCCCATTCTTGTCGTAGTCCTACATAATATTCCCTTTCATCGTTGTCTCTCTCCCTTTTGTAGTTATCAAGAAAATGAGGAAGGGGCCAGTTATGCATCGGCATTATAAAATGTGAATTTGACTAAGGTGTATCTGGATGTGATGCTTACACAACAATATATATATATATATATATATATAGAAGGATTGCATGGGCAACTATGTGATGTGGTAGTGTCAACCATGTGCAAATTGTTCAGTTAATAATAATTGGTACATGAGTCAGCTTGATCGATTGATATGACTAGACTAGGTGCAGCAGTTCATAATTGGTACAGGGGCAGAATAGTGATGTAGGCTATTCACTTGATGTAGGCTGTGAGTCATAATTGGTACATGAGTCAACTATGTGATGTAGGCTGTTCACTTGATATGACTAAACTTGGTGCAACAATTCCAAGCTGATACAGTGAAGTGCAGTAGGTAACAGTAGTATACATGTGAGACCGATAGTAGGGCTTGTGCTTGATCTGGCTAGACAGGGGCAGAATAGTGATCGAATGTCGAATAGTACACACATAATTGAGAAAATGACTCGACTCAACCGTAACGTTTGTTGGCATGTGTGGTGTGTCTAATGTGGTTAACATGACTGGTCTTGGTGCAACAGCGATAGGTCCATGTAGTGTAGTGCAGCAACATGCATAATGAATCATGTGAATGTGTTTCTATCTCGATGAGCATGGTGAAACTGTCAAAAGCTGTCACATAGCATTGGAAAAGTTGGCTGCATTAGTCATTTGAACTATAGTCACGTAATTCGGTTTAATATGACTGGGATCGGGGCAATAGTAACAGGCTGATAAGGGTACTATGAGAAAGTTTGCGTATATATTCACAAAATGCAGAGATTATTCACGTGAGACAGTTTGATAGGACTAGACTTGGTGCAAAAGTAGCTGGCGGATCAACTTACTCTTTTTTTTTTTTTTTTTTGGGACTGATATTATTTCTGCTATTTGAGGTTCGGTGGGAATTTAAAGTTATCATGTGAGTTACCCTGTTGTAGTTATTATTACTATTGTAGTTATTATAACTATTACTGGTTGCTAACCCGTGCAATGCATGGACCAATTGAACAACACGATGATGAAGTGATAGTGAATAGCATTATAAGACTTATATAAGATTAATATTCGTATACTCCATTCCGGTAGCGCGAAAGCAAAAAAATCAATATTTCATAATTAAAAAAAAAAAAAAAAAAAAACCCTTTGACCTAATGCAAGACTGCATGAGGTCATGCCAAGTGTCGCTCTATTTTTATTATTATTATTTTTTTGTTACGCAAAGCATGACCTAAACATATTTTACTGCTATCTCATTAATTGTGTAAACTGACTACACTGCAAGGGTATCAATAAATTTTGTAATGAAAATATGATGCATGAGGTACAGTCCACATGAGGACCAAATTCAGAATAATATAAATGCTTATTTAAGAGGGAAACTAATATCCAATATTAAACCCTTACATAAAAAGGGGGAGGTCAATCACTAGAAAATACATGACTGAAAAACCAAAACCTACAATAAAAATAGTTGCCTGAACTTCGTTGGCTAGCGTGATCCATTGCTCCAAGGAAAATCTCTTAAGTGGTTCATCGGCAATATCAAACCCTGTAAACCAACTCTGCTTTCACAAACCTTCAATTTGTATTAAAAATTATTATAATCTAATAACATGTGAATGCTGTAAAAAATTATGAAATAAATCTTATTTACATGTTTGGATCTACTTGATATTATATAGAATCACATAATAACATAAAAAATTCTTACGCTTAGAACCATTTTAATAATAGTAATGATAATAATGATGGGCATGAAACTAAACTAATCATCATATTAATATATCAAAGTACTTTTCACAAATACCATGTTCTTCAAACTACCACTAAAATAACCAAATATACAATTGGTTGAAAGTCACTACACAGCAACTACAAAAACTTCGTCTCTCCTTTGGGTACAATGGCCAATGGCAATCATTTGGAGTCAAATGGTGGAGAAGGTGGAACCAGTGTGTGTGCCCTGCTTTCTTCTTTGTAAGTTAGAAAAGTGAATGTATTCCAATACTTTTCCTAGCATTGCCCTTGGGAATAGGATCATGCTAGATCACATTGTCAGAATGTGGTTAGTTACTTATGAAGGTTGGAAGTTTTATCTTTACATAGGAGAGGGAAATGTGATGGACTTGGGAGGCTGTCGTGTACATTCTAAAGGTTGAAAGTGTCAATGCCTGGAGAATATTATGAGGCAAAGGTGCAAATGAATTTGATGTGAACAGAAGAGCATAAGAAATTCCAAGCTTTTGACTATCTGAAGCACAGTTTTCTATAGGTTTGAAGGAAATTGTAGGATTTCATTGCCACCCCCAATATTGAGGCAAACTTACCTTTACAACTGTGATAGGATGCATCCTTGAAAAATATGGACAGGCATTTTGCGCAATTGCTTTGCCTTAGGGCCTATTTGCAAGTGACTCACTATGTTTTTCTTCAACAATAGACAAATTTATGCGTACATGATTTCATTTGTTCAAGACACACTATGTCTAACTTCAACTTCAGGTCAATGTTTTAACCGTAGTTGAAGATATACTTCTTTTTCTTAAGCAACATTTTCCCCCCTGTTATTGGCATTCTCCACGGTGAATCAGCTCTGTTGGAAATTAGGGCTAACTTCACATTGTGGATTTAGCCAAACCTTGCTCATTCATTTAAAATAGATAGTTGAAAATGTGACATATAAGCAAATGCTACAATTACTTATGTGGCCATCAAAATACTACCATCTGTCAAGCTTGTAAAGTTGTAATTTACAATTGTGTTTTGTTGGCTTTAATTCCGTGCCAAATTTGATTGTAATTTTATTCAATCTTTTATACCCTATATTTATTGTGGGATTTAATTGTAAGGTTTATGTGATAGAGAGAGAAAGAGTATGAAGACTCAAGCAATTGAAGACAGAAGAGTTTTCGCGGGTAGCTCGCTACTAAGCATCCCGCGAAATGATGCATGTGCCCTGCACATGACTGGAATGCGAAGAGTCAGGACAGATGGAGACAATTGTGTTTCGCAAGTAGCTCGCGCGTAAGGCCTTCCCGCGAGACACTCGCGAAACATTCTGTTTTGCTAGACTGTACTATCTAATATACACTTTTTGTACCCCCACTATATATACCCACATTACCCACAGATGTTGTGGAGTGTTTCTGAGAGAAAACCCTAGCCACAAACCTTGAGAGTTAAAGATTGTTATATCCACAATCCTCTACACAATTGCTTGTGGATTTTCCTCAACTCCTACCTCTCCATTTTCATATTCTTGAGAGGTTGATAGCCCAAACACTTACAACACACTTTCAAAGTGTTCAATGAGGTTTTGGTGCTACTAGGAAGAATTGGAAGAAGTCAAGGATGGTAGATGCAACATGGAGCTTGTTGCGGGATCCGAAGAGCTAGACAAGACACGGTTCTGAGTAGCCTTGTTGGAGTAGGAGCTCGGAGAGCTTAGGTATATCAGGTAGATTAGACTTGGAGGGTCTCTTGCTAACTCATGTATCCCAACTGATTGTCTAGTAGATCGATTACTGCTTGGAGGGTGGCGGTGAGGTTTTACGCCGAGTATTTCGATTTCCTCTTTGATAACACATCGATATATTGTCTTTGTGTTGGCATCCTTCTTCCCTACTCTTTTTCCTTTCATTTTACTGCTGTGTTATTATGAATATGGATTAGAGTAGCTTGTTTGTTTACCTACTCACATTTACTCTATTCCGCACTTAGTATAAATTAAAGTAAAATCAATCGAGCTGTAATATTTATTTGGAGGTCTAAATAGCTCTTGTATTTTCACACTTTTTAGAGCTTTCAAAGCTAACGGGCATTTAGTGCCATTTCCTCATCATCATGATGTAAGCTATTGTCTTTGTCAGTGTGGTCTATAGCTTCAAAGAGTGAGCAGGGGGAACTCTTGAAGACTAGGTATGCATCTTATTTTGGAGAAAAGTTTGAGATCTTCACATATGGCAACACACTGGTGGCCACAAAAGTTGTTTGTGTTTTGCTTATGTGTCATATTTTCAATTATCTATTTAAACTAAAATTCAATATTTGGCTAAATACACAATGTCATACTAGCCCCTGGCTCCAGCAGAGCTGAATCCCTCCACATCAAACATTGAAGGCTTCTTTTGGCAAAAGCATGGTTGACACTAAATATTCTATTCATTCTATCTTTATTTGCTTGTAATTTATGTCTCTACATTCAAGCTGTTACTCATTTAGTCCCTGATTGCCGGCAAGAAAACCTGCTTTAAAATTTGAAATTATATAACATCTATATGTGGTGCACCCTACGTTTGCCTAAACTCACTCACTTTTTCCTAGTTTTGTAATGGTGACTACCTTTTGTGCTTAACATACATTTTATGAAGAAGACTTAATTTATTTTGCATTTTAATCTCCCTTTGTATGAGCATGGGTGTTGAAAATCTTAATTGCTACTACTATTATGTAGCTTGCAGAAAAAAGCCATGTTGGAAAATGAGCCAAAACCAACTCTCAGCAAGTCAACTGGCTTGCCTCGGAAGCGTTTCTACAGAGCAAGAGCACACAACAACCCATGAAGTGATTCTCACTTCCCAGTGCCAAAAATGACATTCAACAACCATTAGAAAAAAGTGAATGTAAACTGAAATTCATATTCATCTTAACCAACAAAGAAAAAAACTTTTGTTATCTATAACATTATTAGCCTTTTTTAACCATTAGTTAGTCTTTAAGGTTGAAAAATTGAAAACAAATAGCAACATCCAATTAGAAAAGATTGGAAAACAAAGTTTGTGATTAGGGAATGAGAGCGAAAGACTACAAACATAATAGAAGAGAATTTGCGTTTAAGCAAACAAATTATGTTAGAATTTGCGTTTAACCTGCTGCATCGATGTATTGCGTGATATGTGGGTCTAGCCCACCCCACGGTAGTACACATTTACGACGTCGAACCTTTACAACGCCAGGCACCTCCTGCACACGGACAAGCATTGTGTTAAATAGTGCATACGAGGTAATTATAAAACGACTATGTATTAATAATACAACTATATACCTCGTCGACGGTGTACCTCCAAAGCGGAGTTGACCGATGCTCCGTTTACCACCTCAATTGGGTATCATCGTCGGGTCCAGGATCCACTTTATCCAGTGCCTGCATATCTAACATGATAGCAAATAGATTGTTAGCAATTATTAAGGATTTACTCTATGACATGATATAATTACAATAGCAAATCGTGTAAGTGTGATGGTCACTCCACAAGTATAAGTGCTTATGGGGTGTGAGGGGCAAAGGTCGGGGTTCAAGTCTCCAGGAGGGAGCTTCACACATATATACACTTAGATTAGGCTAAAATAGAATTCTATCTTGTACATAAAAAAAAAATAAAAAAAATAAAAAAGTAAATCGTGTCTTCTTTCATATATCAAACCATATAGTTATCAAATTGTGGGTCAAAACTTAAAATTCACATATCAAATGGTGTAATAAATTTTTCTGAATAAATTGAAAGAAACAGTATATAACATATAAAAAAGAAGGCGTAAATGCACTTTTAGTCCCTACATTTTGGCGTTTTTCCATTTTGGTCCCTACATTTTAATTTTACCAATTTTAGTCCCTAAACCAATTAACATGTGTTATTTTGGTCCTTTCCATCAGTCAAAGCCGAAAATATCTGACGTGGCAAACGGAGTGCACTGTTGACACAATAAATGCTGACGTGGCGAATAAAATAATAATAATAAAATTATTTGTTATTTAATAAATGCCAAGTTAGCATAAAATAATAATAAAAAAGACATTTTCATGTTTTTTTCTAAATTATTTTAAAATAAAATAAAATAATTAAATTAAAAAAAATTATTTCTTTCATTATTTTTTCTGAAGAACATGTTCATGTTCCTTGGGTTCATCCCTAGAACATGAGCTAAAATTTATTACAAACCCTAAAAAATAAAAACTTTAACCCAAAACTTCTACCTACTCGAGCTCTAGCAAACCTAGAAATTTTCTTGAGAAACAAACACACAAAAAGCCCAAAAAATTCAGCTCAAAAATGAAATCATAAATCTCAAAGCCTCATTTTCCACTCCAATAAAATCATCAAATCCCCAAGCTATAAGCCCAGAAAGTTCAAAACCAGAAAATCATCAAATCCCATAAGCCACAACCCATACTGACTTGCTATTCATACCAAAAGTCTCAGACTCACAACCATGTGCACCTTAGAGAAACACAGCAACCTCTTCATCCTAACACTCATCAACGATGATCACGAGCACCATCTCGGCCCACACCTCATCAACTCTCTCCTCTCCGCTCTCTCCTAAGTTAACACCCAATCCATCAATGGGGGCTCCGCTTTCACCACCGTCACTCTCAACAAGTTCTTCTATAGTGGCAAACTCGTCCTCGCTCTCATCGCAGGTGGTGGGTAGATCTGGGTTTTTCGGGTCTGGATCGACTAGGTCCATTGATGTGAAACCCATAAACCAAGCCCAGAAAGGACTCACTGTCGTTCGTGGCTATCGTGGTCAACAACGAAGGATTGAAGCTTGAGGAGCTTCGGCCCAGGTTCCTTGTAATGAGACAGAGGAAGAGATCAAAGGTGGTGGATCTGGTGGGTTTGGAGGTTTCAGATCGGTGGTTTGAGTTGAGTTTCAGATCCGTGAGTCATTGATCGTTGGGTTTCAGATCATTGAGTTTTGTGTTGATTTAAGTTGATTTTGTGTTGGTTTCTCGGAAAGATAAGAGAATCATACTCTTTCTTTCTTCTATTTTCTTTGGTGCCGGAAATTTTGGGTTTAGAGTTTAGTGTTTTTGTGTTTGGGGCCAGAATTTCTAGGTTTGAGTTTTGTGTTTGATGCTTTGGTGTTGTGGGGGTTTGATTTTTCGGATTTGTTCATGTTTAATTTTGCGTTGATTTTCTAGATTTGACTTCTCAGTGTTTTGAGAGTAATTTTTAAATTTGAGTTTGTGTTTGGTTCCGGGTTTGTGCTCTTATGTTCGTGTGTTGATGTTTAAATTTGTGATCATGTTCTTGTTCAAAATGAATTAGATCTAAATTGATGTATTTTATTGTTTTTAATTCTGTTTTTTTTTTTTTTTTAGTTATATTGATAAATTTTAAAAAAAAAATTAGATGCTGATGTGGCATTTTTTATAATATTTTAATTCATCCGTTTGCCACGTTAGATATTTCCGGCTATTGACTGACGGAAAGGACCAAAATAACATGCATTAATTGGTTTAGAGACTAGAAGTGGTAAAATTAAAATGTAAGAACTAAAATGAAAAAACGCCAAAATGTAAGAACTAAAAATGCATTTACGCCAAAAAAGAAAGATGACCATATAATGTTCAACTTTACTTTTGATGTAGTGAAGTAGAGAGTAGTACTCTAATGTTCACATTTTGTCATGGTACATATAATTGTTCTTATCTGGATGATGTGGAAGCATTTGGATGCTAAACACGAAGTAGCGATGAATCTATATCCGCAACTGGCTTGATGTGAGTTGAACTTGGATTTGTTCATAAATTTACTGGTTAAGGATATTAACTTAATCACCCTATATGATCATGGTTTTGGAGGCAGTGAATGTGTTCTAATGTTGTATTGTTTAACTTGTGCACATGGTTACGTTCAGCAGGTGGCATCCACGTGATTTAGATTGGTGATGGTAGGGGACCAGGGGTAAACTAGAGTAATGGATTTCTTTACAAAACATATAAATGCCTAAATGGTTGAGAATGGCCTTGGCCACATTCTCAAATAAAAACGCTATCTTTGTCAAGAAATTGTTTTCAGTTGAAAAAAAAAAACAAAAAAAGAGCCTTAAAAACAGCTTTAAGGATTAGGAATTAGATTCATATGCTATGATTTTGAGGTCCGAATAAGAGCATTAATTGCCTTCATAACGTGCCATGTTTGTTACTCTAATGTATTAAACAATTAAGTTTGACCAAAATGAGTACTTATTTCTTAAAAGCATGATATAAAATTAAGAAAAAATGATGGGACATGAAGTAAATTCCCTCCCGAGACTTTCAAATTCGATTAACCAACAAAAATGTTGAATAAGAAACATAACTTTTGTTAGAAAATTCCAAAAGCCTTTGGTTTGTTGACTGTTAGTCTGTTAATCACTTGATTTCCATGCAAAAGGAAGCTAAAGAAGTAGGCATTAATGTGTAGGTGCTATTAATTCAATTAATAATTTATCATTTATGCACTTCCTTGCCCTTTTTTCTTTCTTCCCTCTCTCAATTATTTAGCAAAAAAAAATTCTCCCCTCTTAAACTAGAAATTAAAATCTACCCCCTAGCTAATACCAATTAATTCCAACTTTGCAATGCATGATGCATGAATGTAAACAGAAATAGGACCAGTGTTTTGCAGGATTGGTAAGTATATTGGTTACGTATAGCAAAGCCTGCTTGAAAGAGTTAGAAATACAATTGCAATTTGTTAGTCGTAGTCATTAAAGTTTCAACATCACTTCAAAATGGTAAAAAAACACTCTCACCTAAACAAAATTTAAGCAAAAACAAAGGCATTTATTTTTAAAAAAAAATGGTAAATTACATATAAACCCCATATTTTAGAGATGCTTTTTCTGAAGCTTAGCACAGTTTCAGATACTTGGGGTTCCAGTCAATCAGTCAAATAGGCAAATACCTGCGTGAGGCAATTAAAAGTGAGATTACATTGTTGTTTAATACTTAATAAGTAATAGTTTTTTTTTAATATAATTAGTTGACATTACATGAAATATAAACCGTTTTCCATATCCGAGTTCATTTTCAAGATATCAAACAAACAAACAAAATGACTCAATTTTCTAAAAATTCAAGAAAATAAGTAATTCTCCACAAACAAAAAAAAAAAAAAAAACAAAACAAAACAAAAAATTGGTAATGCGAGATCATCCATTTCCCACAAAACAAATGCAGAATAAAACAGTAATGGTACGAAAGAGAAACGTACCTGTAATCAATGGCGGTGGTAAGGGTTCGACGGAAGCACTAGGGTTCCAACAACAGCAATTAATCGAAAAGGGTGAGGGAGATTGGATAGGGAGAGTGAGACTGATGGAGAGTGGGGGAGAGTGAGGAATATTGATCGCAATGAGCGAGGGAGAGCGTAGAGGGAGAGTGATGGCAGAGTGAGAGAGAGTGTAGAGGAACAAGTTGTGAGACGTTAGGGATTCAAATTATTAAGGAAAACTCGATTTTCAAGTTACTTAGTTATGGATGTATACACGAGCATTTTTTAATTGGAAAAAGCCATGTCTGCTTTGTCAGCGTGGCACAAACCTTATACTAACTCAACCATACGAGCATCGAGTTCTTCAATGAATCTCTACCCTCATATTATCAAGTTTCAAAATAGGGGCATTTTCTTATATAGTTTGAGAAAGGGGGTAAAATGCTAGAAAGTTTTGCAGAAAGGGGTAAAACCCTATTTGGGCCCAAGTTATCCAAAAACCCTAAACAGTCTAAAGCCAACTCAATTGTGGTAATGTTTTATCTCAATTGTGAAATATTCATTTCAAATAGATATGACCATTTTTCACTTATCAGTGAATTGGTTGAATTTTAGAATCTCGAGTAGTTAGCTTAAATATTCTGACACCAAATCACCAGCAATCATCTTCCAACTAGAAGTATACTATTCCAAAAAAAAGGTTGGCTAAGTAATTCTAGTCACTCTTTCCAGTTAGGCATGGCCATAATTGGCCCCCAAAAGCAAAAACATTAAATACTTTCACAGGAAAGCCAACATTGGCATGCATGCAGCAATACTCTATTCTTGACAGGGATGGCAATTTCTACCCGACCTGCGGATTTCTACCCGACCTGCGAGTACCTGGCCTGGCTCAACCCTAATGGGCCGAATTTTACCCAACCCGATAAGGAATAAGGTCGAGTTTGGGTTTTTTTTTTTTTTTTTTAAAAAAAAACCCGAACCCAAACCTGACCTGACCCGATTATATATATAATTACTAAAATACCCTCATATATATATATATATATATATATTGTTATAAACCCTAAAATTTCTATTCCTCATTTCATTTCAGCTCATAGATAGCCTGCCTCTCAACTCTTCAGCTCACCAGTACCACTTTCACTCACACAAAATCTCACTCTCTCACTCACAAATCACAATCTCACTCACTCATTCACAAATCACAATCTCACTCGCTCTCAATCTCACCTTCAGCCAACTACCCAACCTCTCACCGCTAGTCCAACTCTCGCCGCCATCCCAAGCTCTATCAGTGTCACCGACTCACCCCCTGTCTCAGTTTGTTCTAGTCTCTACTTCTCTTTAATTTTTTTTTTTTTTTTTTTTTTTTTGATACTGAATCATTGATGTACTCGGTCTGTTCTGTTATGTTCTGTAGCTAAAGTTTGTTCTTCTTCTTTTTTATTGATTTCTCTTTGCATTTGCCAAAGTCTCTGAGAGGGGTTTTATGAGTTAACTACCCGGTTTTGTATTTGGCAGGGATTTTTTTGATTTCTTGAATTTGCCGAGTCCCATTCGCCAAGCAAAGGTATGTTTTCAACTTTTTTTTTTTTTCCAAAACTCATCAATTTCTATTTTGTTGATTCATATTATATTTGTGCCCAAACCGAGTCCCTATATTCATCAAAGAGGGGTTTTGTTATTGATTTATATTATTTTAAAAAAATATATTAAATACAATGATTCATATTATTTTCAAAAAAGATTTAAGTCCTTGTATTCTATTGTGTTGATTCATAATATTTAAATTTTGGGTGTATGGTTTGATTTGTCAATATATGTTAAAGCCTTGTTATGTTAGCTATAAAAAAGTGAGTGGACATTTCATTTTTGAGGAGTGAATAATTGTGTATAGTTTAATGGAAAAATAAATTCTATGAGAAAATGTTTTTCAAAGATAGTGTAATTGTTTAATGAAAGAAATTGTGTTTATTGTTTTTTGTGTTCATTATGAATGCAATACTTAAAATGGAGATGGGAGCCTCAAAAAAATCTGGTTCTCCCTAGCCAAGCAGCTCTCCCTCGAGAACCAGACATTGTCCCTTACCAGCTATACGGCCTCTTTCGCCATTTTCACGATCACCCTCACCATTGTCGCCTTCTAGTAGCCCACCCTCATGATCACCATCACCTTAATGCCCATTAAATAATGAGTAAGTGTTTGAATTTATAGTTAAACGTGTTTAATTATAATTGGTGATAGGTCAAAAACGTATTGACCCCTTGTGATATAATTAATTGATTAATTAGTCAAGTTTATTAATTAATCAAATTAATATGTAATAAGTGTGGTAGCACAAAAAAATCACCAATTGACACGGTGATTTGTTTACGAATGGGGAAAACCTACAGAGCAAAAACCCCACCAGGTGATTTTAAGATCACCACTCTCGAGAATTCACTATTATCACAACAAGTGGTTTCAAGTAAAGGAATCTCAGTACCTTATACCAACCTACAGTTGAACCCTTATCCCAATACCCAATTGGACTTATTTTGTAGTGACAATCTCTCCTTGTATTGCACGGCTCCCAGTACGTGACTAACCAATTACGCAAATCCCAGTACACGACTTCAATCACCATCTAGAAAAGGTTGTTGGCTTCAAAGTTCTTCAGTTCATCAGAAGATGAAGATCAAGAAGATATTTGGTCACAAAACCCTACAGTGCACAAACACAGCAACTTCTTCACAAGAAAGATGAACTAGGCAAATTCTATCTCCGGTCATAATTTGCTTGAACAAACTTTGCTCAACACTTGTGCAACTTGTGTCCACTTTTGACAACCCTTAAAATAATCATTTTATTTGTCTAGGGTTGTAAGAAAAGAAAGCTCAAAGATACAGTCATGAATTGGAAGAAAACAAAATAGAAAAATCTGTTTTTCTTAAACATCGACAGATAGCTATCTGTCGAGCTACTATCGAGCCACGGCGCTGGAACAGCTCTTCAAGCTCGATAGATGCTAGCTGTCGAGCTTTAATAACAGGCACTTTCTCAGCTTGAATCTTGGATAGACTTGCATGGCTTTAACACTTGATCTTGAAACAAGATTTCTTGAAGTATTAAACACATCATAGATCTACCCAAATACAAGTAAAGTGTGTTTTGTAAAAAGATTAGCCAATTACATAAAATAGTGACATATGTTTCTAATATGTGAATCGCATATGTCTTAACAATTGGATTGATAGAATTTGTGTATTGGTGTAATTATGAATTTGTGCCCATTAATCAATGAATATGTGTAATAATGAATTTGTAAATATTTATTTTGATTAATAGAATTTATAACTCCCAAACTTTTGAACCAATTGGGAGTCCAAAATCCCCAATGGTGGACTTAGTGGGAGAGGAAGTAGAGGAACAAGAAGGGACAGAGCAAGAGGGTGAGCAAAAGGATACAAATGAGGATAAGGAAACAGTAGAAAAAGAAAGACTACCTCAAATGTTTGGGAGAATTTTACAAGGAAGAAAGTTGATGGGAAATTTAAAGCCTGAAAGTTCAAATAGCTTTTAAAACACTATGAACGTTTAGACCCCAATTTACAAATTATCAATTCAAGCTTTAACACAAATGATAAACGTGCGGAAAATGAGCTAAAGCCTAAAACAGAATTGATACATCATCTAAGTCAAATAACATCACATCCATAACAGAAATTAAATGACAAAGATAAAGGGAAGATAGATGCAAACACAAGGACAACACAAGACGTGTTATCGAAGAGGAAACCAAAGCCCTCAGCGTAAAACCTCTCCGCTGCCCTCCAAGCGATCAAAATGATCCACTAAAGAATGTAGTTGGGATACAAGGATAGCAATAGACCCTCCAAGCCTAATCTACCCAAGTACCTAATCCCTCCAAGCTTCTTACTCCAATGAGGTTACACCGAACCTATTTCTTTTTTAGCTTCCCGAATCCCACTACTAGTCCATAGCATCTACCAATATGAATTGGTTCCTTCCCAACTGCTTCCCAAAGCACCAAAGAGCCTTCTCACTGATATGGGAGAGGTGAGAAAAAGTTTTGGCTAAAGTACCTCTCAAGGATCTACAATGGAGAGGAAAAGAGTAGAGGAATTTGAAGAGTCACAAGGTAAAGATTGTGAATGAATCACTCTTGTTTTTCTTTAAGGTTTCTCTCTCAAAATTCTCTCTGGAAGCTCTCTACACTTCGTGGGTCTAAGGGGTATATATACTGGTGGGTGTTTGGAATGCGAAGAGACAGATTTTACACAACAGAGTTGGCTAGCGGCTTGTCCTCGCGGCTTTACTGAGTCGTGAGTTCAAGCCGCGAACAAACTGAAAGGCCAAACTGGAATTTTTTTTTCCTGTAGTGCGACAGCTGACACAACGATTCATATTCTGGTAGCTTTCCAGTCGCGAGCCACCCGCAAGATCCAGTCGCAAGTTCTCCTCTGCACGCTTCTCTCGTGTGCAACATCTGGCGGCTTGCCAGTCGCGAAACACCAACGAGGTCCAGTCGCGAGTCCCTGTTCTGCAGTACAGTCTTGAGCAATTCTTCACACTCTCTCACACACTACCCTTACATGATTCCCACCTAAATACAGGGTTTCTAAATTCTGAAAATACAAGCAAATTGGCACGGAATAAAGCTAACAAAATGGTTGATAAAATTCAACCTTACAAAGCCCAATGCCATCATTGTGGCAAGCTTTACTTGGGTGACTCTAGCCAAGGTACATCCCATTTGCATAATTATTTAGCAAGATGTTCACGGTTAAAGTTTAAAGATATAAGGGATATGCGACAACAAATGTAAATTAGACAAAAAAATAAGGTGGATGGAATGATGAGTTTAAATGCTTACTAATTTGATCAAGTCAAAGTAAGGAATAATTTTGCTCATATGGTCATTCTACATGAATACCCACTTTCAATGGTTGACCACATTGGGTTTAGAGAATTTGTGAGCTCTCTTCAAACTTTGTTTAAGCTTATCTCAAGAAACACTTTGAAGATTGACATTATTAAAATTTATGATGATAAGAGGGAGAAAACTTTGAAGATAACGGACTAGAATGAAAGTAGGATGGCAATTACAACTGATATGAGGACTTCGAGTAACAAAAAGAGAGGGTTCATAGTTATTACCGCTCACTTTATCGATCAAACTTAGACGTTGCAAAGCCAGGTTTTAAGGTAATTTTTTGATCTTTGAATGTTAAATCTATTAAACTATATGAATTGAGTTTATGATAATGGGTTAAATTGAATGTTTATTGAGTTATGTTAAATTGAATGTTTAGACTTTATGTTAACTTGAATGTTTATTGAGTTATGTTATAATTATTCCTATTATATTTTTAGGTTTGTTTATGTTCCTTCTCTACACACGAAAGATGTCACTGTTGAAGTCCTTGTTGATTGTTTTTTAGAGTGGAATATTGATAGAAAGTTGTCCACAATAACTGTTGATAATTGTAGTACTAATGATGCCATAATAAGACTTTTCTTGAACAAGCTTGATACTAGTTCTCTTATGTTGAGTGGGTATATGTTGCATATAAGGTGTGCTGCACATATTTTGAATTTAATTGTTCAAGATGGTTTGTCTCTTATTAGTGATAGTATTGAAAGGATTCGTGATAGTGTGATTTATTGGACTAGATCACCAAAAAAGAGGCAGAAATTTGATTAAAATGCACGTCAATTGCATATTCAATGCACCAAAAAGTTAGTCTTAGATTGTAAGACACATTGGAATTCAACTTACTTAATAATTTCTACTGCATTGATTTAAAAAAATGTTTTTTCTCATTTGGCTAAGCGTGAAGTATCTTATACTTGTTTGCCAACAGAATATGATTGGGAGGTAGCCAAAGATATTTGTGGGAGGTTGAAGTTGTTTTATAGTGTGATTGAGTTTTTCTCTGGTCGTAAGTACCCCACAACTAATATGTATTTTACTTTAGTGTATGAGTTGAAAACAGCATTGAATGAATGGAGTTTGTCTTCAAATGAGATGATTAGTAGGATGGCAGAAAGCATGCTTGCTAAATTTGATTCTTATTGGACTGATGTTAATATTGTTATGACTGTTGCTGCTATCTTGGATCCAAGATATAAGATGAAGTTGTTGGAGTTTTACTATCTTAACATTTATGGTGATAATTCTGATTTAGAGATTGAAAAAATTAAGAATCTTTGTTATGATTTGCTTGATGAGTATGGAGATATAGATAAGTCCCCTGTAGATAATGAAGGAAGTTCTTATATGCCTATAAGTACTTCAAATTATGTGGCACAAATGAAATGTAGGTTGAGTGGGGTAATGTCATCTTTTGATTTGTTTATGAACAATAATTCAAGTAATTCAAAGAAACATGAGAGTGCTAGAATGGAATTTGATCATTTCATTGATAAGGGAGTGTTGAACAAGAATGAAAACTTTGATATTTTGGCATGATGGAAAAGTAATGATCTCAAGTATCCTACTTTACAATTGATTGCAAGAGATATTTTAGTCATTCCTGTCATGACTGTTGCTTCATAATCTGGCTTTAGCACTAGTGGGAGACTGTTAAGTCCACACTGTAATAGGTTTCATCCCAAGATTATAGAGGCAGTGACGTGTGCTCAGAATTGGTTATAGAGTGAAATCAACGGTAAGCAATTGACTAATTTATTTTTATAAAATAAAATCAAAATTGTATTTTTATATTTGCTAGTTATATTTTGATGAAGTTTATTCCATTTTTTAATTCATTGTTGTTGTGGGTTCTTCAACTATGTCACTTCAATCAATTCTTGATGATGAGGAGCCTAATCAAGAGGATGGGAGTTGTGTCACGGCTGTGGAGGATTAGACTATTTGTATTAATTTAGTAGCCTTTTTAATTTTTTAGACTTGTTGAATTAATTTGTTGGTTTGTAATTATTTTAAACTTGTGGGATCTATTTTGTAACTTTTTCATTCCTTGGACTTGTTGGATTTATTTTATTTTTATGTTTAGCAGGTGATTCTAGTTATGATTTATTGATTTCTGATTATATGGTTATCTTAGCTATGTGATTCATTGATTTATGATATTAGCTATGATTTATTGAATGATAGATTTATAATTAACAGGTGATTTATTGATTTATGATTAATTGCATATGATTTGGCATTTGGGCCACGTTATATGGACTTGAATCTGCACGTCATAGGGCTTGAATCTATATAAAAATGAATTTGGGCTTCAATTCAAAAAAAAATTTTGGTTGGGCCACGATTTAGGCCACGAATTGAGTCCAAATCTGGATGGGCTAAACGGGGCCCACAGGGCGGGTCTAGATCCCGAATAAAAAAAATCTATTTATTAACCAGGCCGGGTTTAGGTAACAAGTCCAGGCCCGCAGGTCCGAGTATGAAAAAACCCAGCCTGAACCTCCTTATTGCCATTCCTAATTTGACTCTTTTTCCAGCCATTTCCAGCCATATTATATGTAGAGCTGGCTACATGTTCTTAAAAGCACAGCCACTAATTTCAATCAGTGTTATTAGCAATGGCATCCTCCAAAGTGAGCTTGAAGCTCCTAATTGACACAAAAGGAAACAAAGTCCTATTTGCAGAAGCTGGATAGGACTTTGTTGATTTCCTTTTTAACCTTCTTTCCCTGCCAGTTGGAACTGTAATTCGTCTAATGACCAAGAATAGCATGGTGGATTCCCTAGGCAATTTGTATGAGAGCGTTGAAACTCTCAGCGAGGTGCACCGTGGACCTGACTCAGCAAAATAAGATTGAGTTTCCACGATAATCTAACATAAGAACTAAGAAGGCAACATCTTATTAGCTCGTACTCCATGAGCATGATAGTCTAGAAGGGCACCCCATGATTTCGTATTAGGTAAGAGACACCATCAATAGCATTAGACCTCTCACTCTTAAAAAAAAAAGGGCTAAAGGATAGCTCTAGCTCAAATTTCCAAAGAACATGGATGCTGGATTTTTGTTCCAAGAGCTAAGGGTTTGTTTGAATACCATTTATTTTGTTAAAATTATAAATTTATTGTTAAAAGTACTGTAGTTAAAGGTAAAAGTTATTTAAAATAGTACAACGAGACTATAAATAGTACTAAAAAATACAATAGGGTCCATAAATAGTAATAAAAATAAATTGAATAGTAAAATAAGTTAGCAAAAATAATTTTGCCAAACACACACTAATTTTTGAAGTTTTAAGAGCATGTTTTGTAGAGAAATTTGAGAAATATTGTTTGTATTTTTTTGATATATATGTGGATGAAAAAGTACTTAAAAATATGTATAAAGTTGTTTAAAACTGAAAATATATGTTTGAGTATGCTTAAATATTTAAAATTCAAATTTTTCACTAATTACTTAAAAAATTAAAATTATTAAATTATAGGGTTAAAAATATTATTTAAAAAAAAACATATAAGGTTATGAAAGAAAAAGAAAAAGAGAGCTGGTAGCCAGTACTTAACCTTGGTTCCCATTGCATACAGAAGCATGACAAGTTTCTAGGGGACGTAACTTGGTCAATTGTGGAAATGTGAAACAGGAAAGGAAGAAGGCTTTTTAGGGGAAACGAAATTCGAGAAATGCAAAAGCAAATAGGCCAATATGATAATGAGATATAGCCACTAGCTAGCAATAACTCACCCACAATTCAAAGAAAATGAGAGAGAAAGCAGTACAGTTTCTTTATACAGTGGACCGTGACATAATAAGACGGGTGGGGTTTTTGATTTTCAATCAAATGTTATCTATCTATCTATACCAAGGGTCTATGACTGTGTAGGCCACAACAAAACAATATAATTGCCTTTAGGCACTATTATTCTTGGCCGTATGCCGCCGACTGCGAGGAGTAAAGGTAAAGATTTTATATTAGCGTGCGTTTGCTCGAGAATTAGATTGGGTCTAACTGTACTGTTTATGATTCAGCTAAATTTGTGAAACCGTAAATTTTAAAGCAAATTTAGATCTGACGTACTATTTATAACTTACAAATTATCTTGTTATAATATTTTTAGTAATAAGTTTTTAATTTTTAATAAAATAAACAGTATTTAAACGGACCATAAATAGGATGGCTTAGATTTTAGCAAAGTGAATGTGAATATATATATTAGAGCATTCTCATCAAAGATCTCAAAAAATTTAGCATTTAGCATCTCAAAAAACCACTTTATTTATTTTAACACTTCATTTTACAATTCACCAAATATCAAAGATTTTATATTTTTACCACTTCATTTAAATATTTTTATTATTATTTCGTTATTCTTCAATATATATTTCTTTCTCTCTTCCTCTCTGTCACTCTTAACCAAGCAAACTCACACTTATCTTCTCCACTGAGCAAATCCATACCCACTCCATCCACCACCATCAGAGAAAAACACCAATCATTCTTACCTACTTGTCTATCCAACAAACTCACACTCTTCCATCTCAACCCAACAAACCCATCTCCATCTCAGCCACCACCATTGGAAAAACACACGTGCGCGCGCGCGCGCACATACACACACAGAAGTGGAAAGCACAGAAAAAACCCACAGTGACCCACAGAGATTCACCACAAAACCCAGAAAAACAACAGCATCCACAAAACCTAAAATCGATAACCCACGAAGACCCACAGAGATTCAAATTAATGAACCATGGTGACCCTGGAGATTCCCCACAAAACCCAAAAAAACAACAACATTTACCACCAGAGATTCGAAGACAACATCACAAAACCCGAAATTGGACCAAATCCCAGCCAAGATCTCAGTCACCAACGAAGATTCCGGAGAAGAAAACATACAGAATCTCAGCCACAATCCAACAAATCAGACCAACAACATCTATAAAAAAGGAGCAAAACTCAGACATGATCCACGATCCACCACTCAGTGAGAAGAAGGAGAGAGAACCAATGAGAAGAGAGAGAGAGAGAGAGAGAAATGTCAATGGAATAGAGAAGAAAGGGAGACAAAAAGAAAAATGTTTTTTTTTTTAAGGAAAGGAAGAGAGAGAATAAAAATAATATTAGTTTTTTTTTTTTTTACATCTACTAAATGTCAAAATTAATAGCATTTAGTATTCTTGATGGAGTATGCTTTTTACATATTTGATGTTTGTCGAGTACGTTTTTACGACAATGGCTAAAAATGCGAGAACGATCCAAATCTTCCCTTGGGTTCTTTAGAAGTGTTTATTGTGGAAAATCAAGCCCAAAATTTCAAATGTATAGTGAACAAAAGGCTAATAGTGCTTTGACTAGAGAGAATCAAAATGCTAATAACAAAAGTGCAGAAAAAGCATAAATACATAATAGGTTTGAAACTTCGACTCATAGGTAACGAGAAGAGGAAAATTCAGAGAGGTTATGAGAAAAAGAGGGAAGGTTCCCCTGTACTCATATTTCCACCCATATGCTTCAAAATTGCAAGAATGTTAGCTGGCTGAATGGGTTTAACAAATGTGCAGAAAAAGGATAAAATCATAACAGGTCTGAAACTTCGACCTACAGTCTGCGAGAAGAGAAAATTGAAAAAGGTTGTGAAGAAGAGAAGGAAGGTTCCCCTATACCTATATTTCCACCCCTAAGATTTAGAATTGTGAGAATGTTTCCTGACTCAGTGGGCTTTTGCTCTAAAGTTTTAGCTCTATAGGAAAAACGTGGTTGGTTTTGTTTTGAATTAAAGAGAGAGTTTTATATAGAATTTGGAGTGTTGCTAATGATTAGTTTTTGGGCAAAGAGGGAGGCTTTAATTTGGACCTCCTGAATGCTATTTCAATGATTTGGTGTAATTTGCCTTTTGCTTAGGAAATGAGTTGGTTGCTTTTTACATAATTTTGGAAATAAAGGGGGTTTGCTCTAATTGGTTACCTTTGGTCAGACATTTTAGACCATTGGGAGGCTCACCTAAGTGAGGGCTAGCAGATGGAATTGGCCAATGGGAGCCAACGATGTTTAAAGGCAAAAATGGGTTCGAGCAGAAACTTTACGCCGCAGTTAGCCAGAGCATGAAAGCTCTTTTGGGGTAGAAATTTCATGAGCCAGAAGTGCTATCAGTGTCCCTTGCCCACTTGGAAGCACGCATAGGCTGGACTCATGCAAAAGGTCTGAAAGGAACTGACTCATACCCTCCAAACCACACTTTCTCAATTTCTCCCATAAGTTGCATAGGCTTGAGCTATGCTTAAAAAAATAAAATATAATACATGAACTGAGCCCACAATAAAGTTAGGCTTGGTTGAGCTTGTAGAAAATGGGTCGTGAAAATGAGTATCAACAATGTTCAAAAATAGCATTTAATATTCTGATGAGAATGCTCTTAAAGATACATCCTTTGTGCAGAATATCAATGAAGACTACGACCATGGAGTTATATTACGTAGGTCCAAAAAACATTCCGTACTTGCACAGTGATCTTAAGCAATGTTAAGAATGGTTGTAGCCTTGGGTTTGTTAACTATCACTTTATATGAGCAATGTTAAGAACGGATTTTTTTTCCTGTTGGCAAAAAAAATGCAGGATAAGGCCAGTCACTTGAGTTTAAGTCACCAGTAATACTTGGAGCTTAAAAATGAGAGATGCTTAAACTGATTGTTGGTAGAGCTATAAAGGTACTACTTGATCAGAGTAATTTTTAGATACTCCTAAAGCATTTAGAAATTGTGCCCCCTCCTCTAATTATCACCATTTCTCTATGTTTAGGGAGTACTTAAGAATTTTTCACTTGATCGGGCTAAGCAACCTTACCTTATCGGTCCCTATGCGGACAAGAGTAATTTCAATAATGTAGTGATAGCAAAAAGACAATACACACACACACACACACACACACACACACACACATATATATATATATATTTCATATTCATATAGTTGAACCTAGTTCACCATTTTTGTGGTACTAATCGAGACCATTTAATCTATGATAAACCTTACTGATGTTGATAATGACTTTTTAGCCAGTTTTTCCATTCATTAATTTCATAATTTTGAGGGGTTTTATGTTTCAATACGGAATCAAATATTTTTTGCATTCCAACAAAATACTTCCTTATTCCATTATTAAGAAGGAAAAAAAAAAAGATGTTTTGTAATATTTAAAGACAAATCATAACTTACCTAGATTATTGATTGGAGTGAGTGAGTGTGTGTGTGTGTGTGTATTAATAGATAAAAACTGAAAGAAAATCCAATTAAGTTTTAAATTAGATTCTAATTGTTGCCTAATTTTGTGCCACATATCCTATTTAAGTTTTTTTAATTTTTGTTATAGGTGAGCCAATGAGGTGTAAAAGACGAAGAGTCTAATATAATATAAACAAATCATCAAAAACTCAAACAGAAAAAGAAAAAAAAGAGAATAAACTAATATGTATAGCCAAAAGAAAATGGATTCCAATTGTTGTCTAATTTTGCACCGTGTGTCTTATTTAAACTTTTTCATTTTTGTTCTAGGTGAGTTAATAAGATGCAAAAGATAAAAGGTCCAATATATATAAATCATCAGGAACTCAATAAACAAAAAAGAAAAAAGAGTAAACTTATATGTATATCCAAAAAAAATTAAAATAAAATAATAAAAGAGAGAGAGAGAGAGAGAGAGAGTATAATTTGAATCCATGTATGTGTGTAATTATAATTTTTTTTAATTGTACCGTGCATATGTACATGTTATATACTAGTTTATAGAATATATATATATATATATATATATATATATATATATGATTGCGTAGTAACGTTCTAGTAACGTTATTTGTATTTTTTGAAAATATGTGCAAGTAAAAAAAGTCTGTAAAAATACATATATTATTATTTAAAAATTAAAAATATGTATTTAAATACATGTATCAAACTAACCTTTAAACTTATCCATTAAGTTTTCTAGAAAACATTTCTATTAAACCATCCCCATTATCCGTGGCCTTAATTGGCCCCAAAAGACTTCAATTACTTTCATGGGAAACCAACATTAGCATGCATGCAGCAATTTATTAATAATTTCGACCATTCCTCTGCCCCACGTGTTAAAACCTCTCTCCAATTATATATACTGTTGGAAAAAATTGTATATAAGTGGATATTTCATCAAGCACAACTACACAAGAACACTCAAATTTACATGAAAATTTCTTATCTTTGAAGGAAAAAATTACATGATAAACTCTGAATAATTTTTCTATATTAAATAGAAATTATAATATCTTAACTTGAAAAAAAAAAAAAAAAACTCTTAAACTTTGAGTTTAGGAGAGTAATTTGAGTCATATTGTTATTTTTGATATACATATGAATAAAAAAATATATAAAAATATATATAACATTATTTAAAATGTATAATTTTATGTTTTAACATGCTTCCCAAACACCTTTGATCTCTCACAATTTTCTCTTAAACTCTATTTTACTCTTCTCTTTTGCTTAATCTCGCTTAATCTCACTCACGCAGTTTTCTAACACTGCACCGGTCCTCACACTCTGAAACTTCACTTCTTTTCTTCACATTATACTCTTCCCATCAAGTCACAATTAATGAAAGTCAGCTTATCTTAACTTTACAAAAACCAATTCCTTTTCTTTAGGTCTCCCTTAAGCCGAATTATCCCTTGCCTTTTGTTTCTTTCTTTTCTTTCATCCTTCAGCGTGTTAGGCACGCCTTGCATCAGCTTGCATTAAACCAAAAGCTGATTTTGTGAGGCTTGAGAAGACAGAGTTCATAAATGAGCTTTGATAAGAATGGCAAGCAAGTGCGCTAAACCCACTAGGTGCCACGCACCCAACACTTTAATTACCAATGCACTCACTTCATATTGTTTTAACTAATCAGCCTAAACAGCAATGGCATCCTCCAAAATGAGCTTGAAACTTTTCATAGACAAAAAAAGTAACCAAGTTCTCTTCGCCGAATCCGGCAAGGAATTCATCGACTTCCTCTTTAACTTTCTCGCCCTGCCGGTCGGAACTCTCGTTCCACTTCTTAATCGGGAAGTATTAAGCAGCTTCCAAAACATTTACCAGAGCATTCCAAATTTTGGTGACGCTTACTTTCAACCAAATTTTATCAAAGACACTCTCCTGAAGCCCAAAGTTTACGTCCCCGGTGGTTGTTCGGACCCTCTCCAACTGCCAAACGTGGAATTATCAACACCAAGGAAATGTTATGAGTGTTGTAATAACAGTCACAAGTACGTGTCTAATGATAAAATTGCAGTCTGTCCTTCGTGCCGGTCTTCTATGATCTGCTATGGTGAAATTGTAGACAAATCATCAATACCCTCCTTAGTTCAGCGAGGGTACGTGAAAGAGTCGGTTACGTACATGGTGATGGACGATCTAGAGGTGAGACCGTTGTCCTCGATTGTGTCTATCGGCGCTATTCTTAACAAGTTTAATGTCAAGGACATAGGGGCTCGATCTTGAGGAAAAAGTGGTCAATTTGAGCATGGATGTGGTATGTTATAATCATTCTTTTCTTAAATTTTTATCACGGTACCCATTCTTTTTACGTAATAATTTCTGTTCTTTCCATTGTTGGAAATTAGAATACGCTCTTTATAACTGAGAATGAGGGTACTATCAGTGATACAAGTGGTCTTTTAATCGGTTCATCAAAAAAAAAGTGGTCTTTTAATCATAGCTAGTTTAGACTTTAGAGTAGTTAATATATCACATAAAATTATGGCATGGGCATTGACATTTTTTCTCGGTCAAAATATTAGGGATGGAGTTTTTCTCGGTCAAATTATTTGCTTAAAAAAATAATTATAATGGAATTGACAATTTTGGTATTGATGTGCATCATTATTTCAAGATGTTGGAAAACTTAATTAACAAAAGATCATTAATTCTACCTGTTACGTACACATGATTTGTGTGTCAATTCTCATTTTTTGTTGCTTTGATATTTTATATTGCTAGCATGACTTTTTGGCAAAATTGTTCAAAACCTACCATTCGTACTTAAAAACATATTGTTGTATATACTCTCTTTCGTCTTGATCCACTCACTCATAACAAACAGACTGAAATCCCTTATTGTGAAAGTGTCACTTTTCTCTTTATATAATAACTATTTTGCTTGTTCATCTGGTTTATTTTTAGGGTTTGAAATTGCTCAAGACTTCTTTGCATTCGAATAGTGTTCTTATTGATGTTTTCCTCCCGACGTTGAAGAAGGAAGTCAAGATGGAGAATTAACTATCAATTTTCTGAATTCTGTGGGATTGCCAAATTTTTGTTGTTTAATTACTTTGTTATGTTGCAAAAATGTTCTTAATGTCGAATTTTGTTTGGCAATGTAATGGACAATGTGCTTGCTCCTATCTCCTCCCCCTTGTGTTTATGTTTGTTAGCCAATAAATATGTTCAACTTCTTTTGGTGAAAAATGTTATATTTTTTCTTTTAAATAAAAAATGCAGTTTTGAAAGCCATTCGGGAATGATCTTGATCAACATATTCAAATCGTGTCTAAAATATATCATTTCAAAAAAAAAAAATTTACACTTACTACTACAATTATCGATAAGATCGACTCTGGAGGGGAAAAAAACCCCTTGCAAGTAAAATATTTTTAAGTTGTAACTAATTAAAAAATTAAATTAGATTTTAGTTATATTCCTATTATTTTGTGCCAAGTGTATTCTTCTAAGTATACTCTTTTTATTTGAGACCAAGTGTTTTTAGATTAAAAATGTTTAAATTTTGTCACGTGTTTTTCCATAAAAAATAAATCTCACTTAAAAAAAATTTAAAAATACTTAATTAGAATTTATTATACTTCTTTGTAATATATAATTTGAATATGTAATACTTCTAACCAACTTATACTGTAACTTTTTTGGGTACTTATAACACGTATTATTTAAAATTAATTCCAATATCCATTTAAATTAATCCATGTTTTTTAAATGAAATTTTACTATTAGATTAAATATAAATTTGAATTGAAAGTTTTCTAAAAAAACCTTGTTCATTTTCAATATATTTTCATGATATATATCCATAGTATTCAATGATAAATTGTATATTTATTATTTAGTACTCAATTTTCTCATGCATGTTTATAACTCAATTAAAACAATACAAGAGAGAATATTAGAATCTAGATATTTTTGAAACACCAAGAAGTACTAGTTAAAAACATAAAATACAATATTTTTACAAAAATTTCTTGATATTTAAATATTAGAAAATATATCAATTAAAATTAGTACAATAGGTCTAATATTATATTGAGTCTACCTTATATATTATACCTTTAAATTTGTGAAATATTACGGATAAACTCTCGTTTTTAACCAAAAGAGATTATCGATCACGATGTTCTAGGTGGTGTTTGGATTTTTCCAAGATCAGTTAACAAAACTAAGATTTGTTAACTCATAACTCAAAAACCGTGGGACCCACATATGGAATGTTTGTTGGGGTGATTTTTTGTTTGTTCACTCAGTTAACTGAGTTTTTTGAGTTTTGAGTTCCTAATTTCGGAAACACGAGATGCTTGTTTTCAAGTTATAAGTTTATTAACTCAGTATTCTCTAACTAGAAGAGATTAGGAAAGTATGGGGCTGGTAATTTTTTTTTTACGTGGAGCATAGCATCACCGGTGTGGTTATGAAATTAATATATATCTTGATTCTCGTGACCTTAAGCCATCTCTCTCTCTCTCTCTCTCTCTCTCTCTCTCTCTCTCTCTCTCTCTCTCTCACATAATGTTATTATTCATCTTGAATTTTTTGTTATAAATGGGTAATATTGGATTTTACTTTTTAGTTTTTACTACATCATCAATGTTTTAAATATAAAAACAAAATTCTGTTTTTTTATAGATAAAAAATCATGTTAGTTATTAGGGAAAAGATTAATTGCATACAAGAGTAAGTGGCAGCAAAAAAAAAAAAAATGAATATATATTCAAAGATCATGTGCAATGCACATAACAAAGTAGATAGGATAATGTTGTGAACTCAAACCAACTTAGGTGGATATGTACAACAATTAATATTTGTGTAAGTAGTGGTGATGTTGCAAACTCAAACCAACACAATTGTAATATTTAATTTAAATCATGTAAATTGATCCATTTAAAGTGGATAGGATGATTTTCCACTAAGTTATCAATGAACTAATTGACTCGAGTTACTCGGCCAAAATGAGGTTTTACCCCTTTCAAAAAAATTTTCAGCATTTTGCCCCCTTTCTCAAACTATATAGGGATATGCTCCTGTTTTAAAACTCGACATTACGATAATCGAGTTCTGCGTAAAACTCAATGATGATAATATAATTGAGTTTCTATGAGTTTTTTGCCACGCTGGCATTTTCATTTTTTTGAATCTGTATAAATCTCGATTACTGTAAAATCGAGTTATATAGCCGACTATTAAATTATCGAGTTATAAAGCAAAATCAATATCTCTAAAATCAATTTATGCTCGTGTTATAACATTGCATCTGCTCCCATTCAGACTGTCTTGCTTTCTGTTTGAATTGAATTCCACTGCTGCTCCATAGATCCACAACTACTTCCGGACTAAACTGAAATTTCCATAACAAAATTTTATGACAATGGTGTTTTCATTTGAAATTGTACTGAATTTTTTTTTTTTTTTTTTGGTTGAATGAGTGTTATGTGAGTACATTGGTGTGATTTTGGTTGTTCGATGTTGTAAATTTTAATCACAAGAGAATGAGAATCTTTAGCATAGTAAGAAGTAACTAACTATATACCTTCTTTTTCTTAGATTGTTATAAAATGGTTAGTGAAATGAAAGATAACAGATAATTATAAGAATATGATAAGTAACGTTTATGGTCATGTTGATAACTCTAGAAGGCTTTTATTAACAAATCAGCAATGCAAAAGCAACAAAATTGGTTACGACGAAATTGTATGCTGGTCTCCCTATCTATTATTTGTTAAAATGCGTCTATAGGTGGTGGGACTCACATATCATGCATTAATGCATTCCATACTTTAGTTGAATGTACATAATCATCACTGTCAGACATTGACAACAACACTACGTCTTACACAGAATGTCTAGACATTAACAACAATGTCTAATCTTCGTAGGTAGGAATTTTTGAAAATCATCATTGCTTAAATCTTAGAAGTCTAAAATATCTTTATAATCGTCTAAAGCAGTAATTTCATTAATTGACTTGATGGCTCACTCTTGCGCCTTCCCTAATAGATGTTTCCTAGCCTATTGGACTACATGAAAATGGTCTAGTCGCATTTATATTTGATTTTGCTCCCGTTCAAGACGAGCAAGTATGTTGGTAGGTTGGTCTCTAGGTAATTCGGCTGGCCATGCCTTAAGAACTCGTAACCCATGCCATCAACAGTACACCTCCAACTCACACCTCTTCTCATATAGCTCAGACCATGGTTATTCTGCTGCGGTGAACTCTATTGTGGTGGTATCTATACTCAGTTGTTCAGGTCTGCCAACCATGATGTGTCTGATACTTCCTAAACTCTCGTATGTGTATATAGGAGTAACGGACGACCTTGTATGGGACTTCCCAAGTGGGCCCTAACTTTTCTTATGCTGGATCCCAAGTGGCTTGGGAGACTTTTCACAGCACCATGTCGTTAGGGTTAAACCTTCTAAGTTTTACCCTATGATTATAGTACTTAAGCATTTTCTGTTGGTATTGAGCCATTCTCAAGGTTGCCACTTCTCTGACTTCAGCCAAACAATCCAAGCTGAGCCTCAATTTGTCATTGTTTGTACTTTCATCGTAATGAGCTTGCCTAAGACTGGAGAATCCTATCTTAGCTGGGATAACTGCTTCAGTACCGAAGGCCAACTTGAATGGAGTTTCTCCTATTGGTGTTCTCATTGTTGTCCTATAAGCCCATAATACCCCAAGCAACTCTTCAGGCCATGCACCCTTTGCCCCCTCAAGCCGCGCTTTGATGAGTTTAAGCAAAGTACGATTTGTAAATTCTGTTTGCCCATTAGCTTGTGCATGCCCAGGTGACAAATAGTGATTTTGTATCCCTAGCTTTGCACAAAACTCTTTGAATTTTTTTTCTATCAAACTGACGACCATTATCATAGGGATCCTAAACCTGCAGTCGATGTTCTTCCAAACGAAAGTCTGTATCTTGTCTTCGGTGATTAATGCTAGTGGTTCTACTTCAACCTATTTGGTGAAGTACTCAATAGCTATGAGCAGAAACTTCATTTGCCTATTTCCCAAAGGGAGAGGACCGACGATGTCTATTCCCCATGTAGAAAAGGGCCAAGGTGAGGATATGGTTGTCAATAATTCACCAGGTATATGCTGCACATTGCCGAACCGCTAATACTTATCACATCTCTTCACAAGGTCAGCTGCATCCTTTTGCATAGTTGGCCAAAAGTAACCTGTCCTAATCGTCTTTCCCACTAGAGATCGTGGCCCGGAATGGTTACCACAGACACCTTCGCGTATTTCTTGTAGTACAAACGTCGCTTCGCCAGGGGCCAAGCATTTCAAGTATGGCATTAAGAATCCTCTTTTGTAGAGTTCTTTATTCAAAATAGTGAACCTTGCTACTCAAACTCTAACCTTCTTCGCCTCTGATGAGTCTGATGTAGGATATGATTAGCTCTATCCAATTGCTTAACTTTTGAATTGCAAGGGTCTGCAACTCGTCAATACTGGGGATTGTCTGAACCTCCATAAGCAAGCCTACTGTTGCTTAAGCGTCTTCAGTTGAGGCAAGTCTAGCTACCTTGTCAGCAGCTGAGTTTTCTTCCCTCAGGATTAGCTCGAGTTTAATGTTATCAAACTCGTTAATGAGCTAGCTTGTCAGCTGTAGGTATTTCTTCATCCTTTCCTCATTTGCTTCATATTCATTGGTTATTTGCCCAACAATCAGCTTAGAATCAAACCTCAATCTCAAATTCTTGATGCCTAAAGCTCTTGCAACCCTTAAGTTGGCAAGGACTACTTCATACTCTACCTCATTGTTCGTTGTTGAAAACTGAAGTTGAACCCCATATTTAAGGACGTCATTCTTTGGGGACGCCATTATAACACCAACACCACCGAGTCCTGTTACTGACGAGCCATCTGAGCAAGCTGTCCAGCATTCTGCTTCTTGATTAGGGTCTGGAAAAGTGAATTCCGCTATGAAATCTGCTAAAGCTTGTGCTTTGATTGCAATTCTTGGCCTGTACTCAATGTCAAACTGGCTTAATTCAACTGCCCATTGGACCATACGACTTGCACTATAAGAAAATGTATTTTCAGTGACGAAAAAATTCATCACTAAAAGTTCAGTTTTTCGTCACTAAGGACCTTTAGTGACGAAATTGGACTTTTAGTGACGAAACTCATTTCGTCACTGAAACCCCGTCACTAAAAGTCTTGGTGACGAAAAATTTCGTCACTAAAAGTCCAATTTGATTTTGAAAAAAAAAACTTTTAACGACGAAAACGTTTCGTCACTAAATGTTTTCCTCACTAAAAATTATATTCAGTGACGAATAATTTCGTCACTAAAATTATGTTTGGGTATATATAGTGACGAAAAAATTCGTCACTAAAACTATTTTTAAGAAAATCTAGGCACATATAGTGACGAAAATTCACTAAAACTATTTCTTACAAAATTTTGCTACATTTAGCGACGAAATATTTCGTCACTATAGATTAATTCAATGTTGCTATATTTGTAATGAAAAAATTTGGTCGTTAAAACTTATTTTATTGTTTTTATTTTTTTTATGGCTTTAATGTTAACCTGTAACTTGTCATTACATTATTAAAACCTTACATTTGAATAACAAAATTATTTCAACAACACATTTATAAAAAAAAAAATGATCCATACATTCCACAAGTAAAAAATAAAATAAGTATCCAATTCAAACTCCTTTCATACAAAAATTGTTTGCAAAACATACAATAACTCAAGATGTTTTATAACAATACAAAAAGTGTAGCATAAAATAATTAGAACCAACAGAAGATGTCCTCAAATATCTTCAAGTAATGCTAAAAGTAAATCCCCTAAAACCACCAATAAGAAATCTGCACAAATATAAAAACAATACTACATTAAAATCGTAAAGTAAAGATATTAACTATGTTATAAGAAACATTTCTAACAATGCATCTGTTTGCTCCAACATAATTACTACATATGTTATAGGTTTACAACATAAGTCACCCGCTTGCTCTAACACAAAAACCCACGACAAAACCAATTACCAACATCATAGATCCATTTTAGTAAATGCGTATACAAGTATGTGAGTGTGTGCTAAAGTTGGGAAATTATGTATAATAATGTGTTATAATCTCTCTTTGAGCTTATTAAACCCCAACGAAGTTACAAAGGAATGGTAACAAGTAGAGCATCAATCACCTTCTCCATTTTAGCATCCATATCAAATTTTATAGCATTGATTTAAACTTCCAATATGTCATTTTATTGTGCAAAAAAAAGACCTCAAACAAATAATAACGATTGTAAGTTACTAGACTAATATTAATGATTTGTAGATTATATCTAAAAGGTGAATCAGCTAATTGGACTCCACCTAAGGCACACAAAAACTATTACAAAATATTCAAAAGCATTTTGATAAGAGCCTAACTAAGTGGGGATGTGGTTTTTGGGTGGCTAGCTTGAGGTAGCCAAGCCTCCTAGAGAAAGAAGAGAGATTAGAGAGAAAAGCAAGGTTTGAGAGACTAACTTTGCTTGATAAATTTTGAATGTGTCAGTTCGTTTAAACCCCTTAAACCTAACAGATTAACCTTGAGAATTAACCAAGTGATTAACTTAGGTAATCTAAACAGAACTAGGTTAACACAAATAATCAAAAACAATAAAGCAGCAGAAAATAAAGAACACAAAGATCTGATGACCCAGGAAAACCAAACCAATAAAAAACCTGGGGAGGATTTAACCTAGCTATCCTCAAGGTAAACCGAATTCACTATGAAAGAATCGAAGTTTACACAATAAGACTTAGACCACTAACATCCTATTGCCACCCAAGTGTATGAAACTTACTACCACGACCCCATGATAGCTCCGAGATCCACGGACTCCTTCTTTCTTGAATTTTTCAGCAATTCACAAGCGCACCTGCTTGTATTTCTTGAAGATTTTTTATTCTACAACTGTATGATTTACCAAGCTCTTGACATGAGTCTTGAGTTTGTAAACCCTAAGTGTATGTGAAGGTAAACACCTCTAGATCTCACAATGAGATTCACAAACACAGCAAAACAGAACTCTAAAAACGTGGCTAGGGTTTTCCCTTATATACTTAGGGCAAACATAAAACCCTATACATTAAATGGGCTAAGGCTGAGTTGGAAAATTCTGCAGAAAAACAATCTGACTTTCGATCGATCGAGTCTAATTTTCGATCGATCGAGTCAGGCAGAAAGTGCACAGTGAATTCAGCATAAAACTCGATTCCAACTTTACATTAAGAGCCATACTTTGAGCAAGTCTAACACACAACTTAAAGAATGTTTTGATCATGGTTTGCCAACATTACAAATTAAATTTCTAATACATTAGTTCCTAATTCTTAGAACCTAACAAACTCCCCCTTTGGCAATCCGTGACAAAACACAGACTCAACAAAAAGCTCAAAATTTACAAATTGAAACAGCCCATTACAAAATAAAAAGCCACTTAAACAATTCAACCTAACTACTATCTAACAGTTGCAAAGTAGACAGCAGCACGACTGAATCAACCTGTATATTCATGTAACACTTAACAAACACACAAACGTATGTGTGGAAAAAAACAGGAAATATATAAAAATAACTTCTTGATTTCACATGACACAAAATAAAGACATATATCATGAATAACATCATAAATATAAATCAATAAGCAGAGTAGCATAGTGAAACAAGAAACATATACATCAAAATGTATCTCAACAAAAATATCTCCTAACAAGAGCCAAAAATGTAAATACACAGTGAAGCGCCTAGATACAATCTAATAACTCCACAAGCTCCGCAGTATCACTACTAAGTACAAAAACTCCCCCTAAAATGAAAATCTCCACAAAAAAAATCTCCTAGATACATATGAACTACTCAATATGCACTCCCCCTTTTTGTGACGAATTACCAAAGGGCACTCACTCATCATCAAAAGGAGGTGGAGGAGAATGACGAGAACTCACCAAATCAGCTCGCAACGCACGTAGCTCATCAAGGATGTCCACCAGAAGCTGACTATGAGCCACCTGAACGGTCACGACAGTATCAAAAGTCCGACAAAGGTCAGAAACATCATCAAAAGGTGGAGGAACATCAGCAGCAGCAGCAACAGCAGGATCAGACGACGTCCCAGCTGCAGGAGTATCTGTAGAAGAAGAAGGGGGTGGAGTGACACCGGAAGGCTCTACCCTAGGACGCTTAGAGCTAGCTCGAAGTTGAGCAGCCCTTTGCCTCAAAAAGGTAGCACCTATAGGAGCAATGACATGTACAGGCTCAAAAGCAGGAAAATCACCTAAACCAAGATAAAGGAGAATCCTATGAATAAAAATGGGAAAGAATAACGCATGAGCCGTAGAGCTAGACTGATGAACCTCGTTCAAAGAACGAAGGAACAAATGAGGAAAACTGATAGGAGCATCAGTAACAAGTGCATACAAAAATACACATCGCTCAAGTGGAATGGTGTGGACATAAGAAATAGGCCACAAGGAATGACAAGCAATCCTGAAGAAAAAATAATGAAGCTCGGAAAGCTCAGCAGAAGTGATCTGAGGATCAGAACCCCACTGGATAGAAGATCCAGTGATGTATGACAACACGTCATCAAAAGGTGGAGACTCCTCATAAGGAAAAACGGGATGGTCAACAATGGGCACCCCAAAAGCGTCAGACACTACCGACGGGGTAATGCGATACTCTACACCTTGTAACCAAACCTTAACCAAGGTGTTGGTATCATAGATGTGGATAGAGAGGTTCGAATAGAACTCTCTAATCAAGGTGGCAGGAGGAGGATGCTCAAAATTGAGCAAAGACAACCAACCCCGACGCTCAAAGTTACGTCTCACCTCAGGATCTACCTCATCTAGTATGACCCTATGCTCAGCCCAAATATGACGCCTAAGGTTCAAGGTCTCATAGGTCTCTTGGTTCTTCTCACTAGGGAACCGCTCACTATCAAATGAAGGTGAAGGGTCAGAAGTCTTACGGGCTCTAGTTTTCCTAGGCATGGTGCTAAGGAATAACGAGAGACACAGAAAAAAAAAAAAAAAAAAAAAAAAAAAAAAAAAAAAAAAGGAGCAAAAACAAAAACCAAGGGCAGACTGCAAGTTAGCACAACATAAAATATAGAAAAACACAATCTATATGATGCATGGACAAATTATGTAAATGACGCATGAACTAATGCAGTGACATGTTCAAATATAATCCAAATTAACAAAATTGACTTGAGCAGGAGTTTTAAATTAAAAATACCCAATTTTGAAAAACCCAATTTTTCAAAACACAATTAATTGATAAATTGATCAACACAGCAGTCATACAACTCAATATAATGACCAAATTAATCAATCTAACAAGTCAATTTAAATCAAATTGAACAAAAACCCCAAAATCCTCAATTTCAAGCCCTAGAAATTTAAAAATTCCACAAAGCACTAGATCAAACAAATTAAAACATATGTAGTGCTTGGAAGAGGTGTCCCCACAAAAACCTATGATTCATTTGAAAGAAAAAGAACCAAAATCACTCCCAAAATTACCAAAACCAAAAATGCCGAAAATAGCCTAAAATGCATGAAAATAATGCATTAAATATGAAAATAAAATCAAAAGAGAGGGCAAAAATGTCTTACCGGTCTTGGGAGAGAGAGATGATGCAAAAAGATCGGAGGAAAACGACAAAAATCTCCAAAGATAGGCTTGACCGGTTGGTAGGGAGAAAAAGTGTTTTGAAAAGATTTGAAAAGTGAATAGTCACATGAAAAAAAACCTTTTAAAAAGCACTCAGCCCGATTTTTGATCGATCGAAAAATAGATTCGATCGGTCGAAAATCCTTCGATTGATCCAGTATCAATCGAGAACCGATCGAAACACACAGAGACTTTAGTGCAATTTTAAAAACATTTTCGATCGATCGAAAATCTGAAAAAATTGAATTTTTGAAAATTGAAACAAATTAGCTCAAAAACTCCTCAAAGCATTAAATTTTATGAAAAGAATGCATGAGTATGAGATGAGATGAGATGTTTTCCAAAAACCCATGTTTTTTAACCCAGATCTCTCAATGTAAGATTTTCCCATAATATCTCTCAACCAATCAGACAAGCAAACATGTTTTGCATCAATTTCCAGAAATATTCAAACTCGGTTGGTCAGGCCAAAAACACACACAATAACATGTACACAATTTAGCAAAGAATAACTTGTGTAGTGTGTGCAACTAGCATAAGCTTGAGAAACATGTGAGGTGATATGCACATATTGATTAATCACAATTTCTACAAAATCCATCACATGAATTTGAAAGAGACTATTACTTAAAGAGTTACATCATATAACTCTCATATCTCCTAGAATAAAAGCTTGCAATCATGTAAGTTTCTTGATTTGCCTCATTATTCAATTTAATTTATTAAAAACTTAATAAAAGTTGGGATAATGTACACACCAATTTTATGAATTGTGAAATTATTATAGCCCAATAATGTACACACCAATTTTAATAGAGGCTACACCTTATGGTCTTTTTGTGCATGTGCTACACTTTCTCGAGCACAAAATCTTATGATATGCACTAAGGTGTTCATGATTGGCTAATAAACAGTGGTGAGATGGTTATTTATGCCTTTCTCAATAAGACCAAGTCCGACAATCAAAGACATAAGACTTCAAGATCAAGATCATGTGATCAACAAATATAGCATCTTCCCACACAACATGCACAACAAAACTTTAGCTAGTAAAGTGCAATAGAAATAAGTGCATCAAAACTAAACAAGGTACATAAACATGTTATGCAAAATTTGATTGACCAACCTTGTCTTCAAATTCAAGGAAAAATAGCAAAAACATAATTTGCAAATTTTTTTTTTTTTATAAAAGAAACACACATCCTAGAATAAAATGCATGAATGTTATGCAATGCAAATCCTAGAAACAAAGGTCACAAAAGGTAGAGCACTGAAGCACAAGGACCATAAAGTCAAGAATGACTAGGGACAAAGAATCACACCAATGACTTGACGAAGAGTCTCAAACTTTCCTCTATCAAGCGATTTGGTGAAAATATCAGCATTCTGACGTTCAGTTGGAATATACTCAAGAGCAACAATTTTCCGTTCAACAAGATCCCTAATGAAATGATATCCAATCTCAATGTGTTTGGTCTTAGAGTGTTGAACAGGATTCTTAGAGATATCTATAGTACTAGAGTTATCACAGTAAACAACCATGGTGTCTTGTGATATTCCATAATTACTCAAAAGTTTCTTCATCCAAAGAAGCTGAGAACAACAACTTCCAGCAGCAATATATTCTGCCTCAGCAGTAGATAAAGAAACAGAATTTTGTTTCTTACTCATCCAAGCAACCAGATTAGCACCAACATAAAAACAACCACCAGATGTACTTTTTCTATCATCAGCATTACCAGCCCAATCAGAATCAAAAAAACCAGCAAGAGAAAGATTTGACTCTTTGCTATAAAACAGACCATAATCACAAGTTCTAGCAACATACTTTATAATTCTTTTGACAGCATTTAAGTGAGAAACCTTGGGATTAGATTGAAATCTAGAACAAACACCCACACTTAATGCAATATCAGGTCGGCTAGCAGTTAAATACAAAAGACAACCAATCATGCTTCTGTATAGGGTAACATCAACAAACTCACCTGATGGATCGTTTGTTAGTTTTGCATTAGCAACCATTGGTGTCCTAGCATGTGCAGCCTTGTCAAGACCAAATCTCTTGACCAAATTTCGTGCATACTTAGCTTGGTTGATGTAGATTCCAGCATCCGTTTGCTTCACCTGCAATCCCAAGAAATAAGTTAGTTTCCCAACCATACTCATCTCAAACATGGCCTTCATTTCATCTGCAAAAGATTGAGCAAGAGAATCATTAGTAGCACCAAAAACAATATCATCAACATAAATTTGAGCAACTACAAAATGATTCTTATTCTTTCGTATAAACAGAGTGGTGTCAACAAAACCTCTCTTAAAGCCATGGTCCGTGAGATATGCAGTTAATCTATCATACCAAGCCCGTGGAACTTGTTTCAATCTATAGAGAGCTCTCTTCAACTTGTAGACATCATTCGGCCTGTGAGGATCAACAAAACATTTCGGTTGTTCAACATATACCTCTTCTTGTAACATGCCATTTAAGAAAGCACTCTTGACAACCATTTGATACAACTTGAAGTTCATATGACTTGCTATAGCCAAAAGAATTCGAATGGATTCCAATCTTGCTACAGGTGCAAAAGTCTCATCAAAATCAATTCCTTCTACTTGTGTGTATCCTTGAGCAACAAGCCTAGATTTATTTCTGATAACAATTCTATGTTCATCTGACTTGTTCTTGAAGATCCACTTAGTTCCAATAACATTGACTCCCTCTGGTCTAGGAACTAATTCCCACACATCATTTCGAACAAACTGATGAAGCTCCTCGTGCATAGAATTTACCCAATTAGCATCTTGTAGAGCTTCATCCACCTTTTTCGGTTTGAATTGGGATAGATAGCATGAGTGAGTAATCACATTTAATGCTTTGGATCTCAATCTCATGTTATCATTCAAACTTCCCAAAATATTAGTAGTAGGATGATTCAACCTAACTCTTGAGGGTGGACCTTTGACCAATGAAGTAGTGGTACCTTTCTGATCTGATGGACTCTGAAACTCTCTATGTTCTTGTTGAGCTCCATGAACTGGTGTTGAAGGTTCTGGACTTAATGGCACAAAAGCTGTATCATTCAATACCATTAACTCTTCCTCTGTATGCTTTCCCACATAGTTTTCAGGTAGAGAATCATCAACTTCCATACTCTTTTCTTGAACTTGAGGTGCAAGTTTTGAATGGCCTTCTGAGTTTAATTCATCATTGATCACTACATTTGAAGATTCCATGATTGTTTTAGTTCTCAGATTGTATACTCTGTATGCTCTACTGGTGGAAGAGTATCCCAGAAAATAACCCTTGTCACTCTTAGCATCAAACTTTTCCAGGTTCTCTCTATCACGTAGAATGTAACAGTCACTGCCAAATATTCTGAAGTATTTGACTACAGGCTTCTTTCCTCTCCAGAGTTCATAGGGAGTTTGCTTGGAATTTGGTCTGAAATATACCCGATTGAGAGTGTGACATGCAGTATTAACAGCTTCTCCCCAAAAAGATTTAGGCATCTTCTTATTATAAAGTATGACACGGGCCATTTCTTGTACAACTCTATTTTTCCTTTCCACTATTCCATTTTGTTGTGGTGTTTTGGGTGAAGAGAATTCCTAATGTGTGCCTTGATTATTGCAAAACGTAGCCAGTTTTGTGTTCTCAAACTCTTTTCCATGGTCACTTCTTATTCTGGCTATCACAGTTCCTTTTTCTACTTGCAATTTTTTGCATAGATGAATCATTTTTTCAGAAGCCTCAGCTTTATCTTTCAAAAGTACACCTCATGTGAATCTGGTAAAGTCATCCACAACAACTAGAATATACTTCTTTCCACCTAAACTCTGAACTCTGGCAGGACCCATGAGATCAATGTGCAGCAACTCCAAAGGTCTTGTGGTTTGAACATCAGCTACAGACGGATGTTTGGACTTCACTTGTTTACCCATCTGACATGGTCCACAGATGCATTTTTCAATCTTCTCAAACTTGGGCAACCCAATTACAGCATCACATTTTGAAATCTTCTCTAATTGCTTGAGACTGGCGTGTCCCAACCTTTGATGCCACAAGTCAACTTGACTAATCTTAGCACTGAAGCATTTGTTGCTTATACTTGGGGTGATACCATAACAGTTATCAGCTGTCCTCACACCAACACACATACAGTCACCTCCTTCATCAAGTATTTCACATTCTTGTTTGGTGAAGAACACATTCAGTCCATTATCACAAATTTGACTTATGCTGAGTAAGTTAGCCTTCAACCCATCAATATACCAAACATCTTCAAAGATTGGTAGTCCTGGAATATCCACAGTACCAATGCCCCTGATCACAGATTTACTTCCATCTCCAAAGGTAACTGTTCCAATCTTTCCTTCAAAGAGTTTCTTGAACAAGGCTTTATTTCCTGTCATGTGCCTGGAACAACCACTATCTAAATACCAAAGACAAGAATCACGTGCCTTTAAGGCGGTTAAAGCAGTATAGCACATGTAATCATTATCATATGTTATTATAGCAAGACACTCAAGAAAAATTTTAACAAAGATGGTAAAGAACAAGCACACCAAGTAGACAATGTGACAAACTAAAGAGAAGATTTTAGAGAAATCCATAACAACAGGGGTCAAGGATCAGTTCAAAGATCAAAAGATCAAGCACAAAAGCTACCTGCTCTAATACCACTTGTCAGTTCGTTTAGACCCCTTAAACCCAACAGATTAACCTAGAGAATTAGCCAAGTGATTAACTTAGGTAATTTAAACAGAACTAGATTAACACAAATAATCAAAAACAATAAAGCAGCGGAAAATAAAGAACACAAAGATCTGATGACCCAGGAAAACCAAACCGGTAAAAAACCTGGGGAGGATTTAACCTAGCTATCCTCAAGGTAAACTGAATTCACTATGAAAGAATCGAAGTTTACACAATAAGACTTAGACCATTAACATCCTATTGCTACCCAAGTGTAGGAAACTTACTACCACGACCTCATGATAGCTCTGAGATCCACAGACTCCTTCTTTCTTGAATTCTTCAACAATTCACAAGCGCACCTGCTTGTATTTCTTGAAGATCTTTGATTCTGCAACTGTATGATTTACCAAGCTCTTGACATGAGTCTTGAGTTTGTAAACCCTAAGTGTATGTGAAGGTAAACACCTCTAGATCTCATAATGAGATTCACAAACACAGCAAAACAGAACTCTAAAAACGTGGCTAGGGTTTTCCCTTATATACTTAGGGCAAACATAAAACCCTATACATTAAATGGGCTAGGGATGAGTTGGAAAATTCTGCAGAAAAACAATCTGCACGACTTTCAATTGATCGAGTCTAATTTTCGATCGATCGAGTCAGGCAGAAAGTGCACAGTGAATTCTGCATAAAACTCGATTCCAACTTTACATTAAGAGCCATACTTTGAGCAAGTCTAACACACAACTTAAAGAATGTTTTGATCATAGTTTGCCAACATTACAAATTGAAGTTCTAATACATTAGTTCCTAATTCTTAGAACCTAACAGAATGAATGATTAAAAGTAGCAATCAGCATTATATAGGAAGACTTAGTTGTGTATTACACCAAAAAATGCCAATATTAGCTAACAAACTTGGCTAATAACTGTAACTAACTGCCTAATAACTAATCTGCCAGCTAGGCAGCAACTACTACCAAGGCAAGGCCAATACCTTACACACAAGTGCTAATAAAAGTTACAACTTGAACATAACATCCATAAGTACATGTTTTAGGCAAAACTAGGTTCTTAACACATTTTGACTCTTGATTTTGTTGACACACCTTTTACGGAAATTGTAGAAGTGACTTACGCTAAGCTGCATATAACCATTAAAATCACTTACAAGCTTAAAAGGAAGCATCCTCAATCCATAGTAACCACAAATTTTTGAAACTCTTTGGGACCCATCAAACCTTCTTTTTTGCTGCTTACAGTGAGTAGATAGAAAATTAGGAAACATAGGTCACAACTTGCAAAACACCATAGTCAATGAAGGAAGCAAATAACTATTCAAATTATAATATAAAATAAAAATGCAGTACAATGTACTTAGTACTGGAGACTTTAAACATAGTTCATTATGTTGGGGTTTTAGTACTATTATATGTATAGCCATAAAGAAGTGTTAGGTTCTAAAGATTAGGATCTAACGTATTTAGAACTTCAATTTGTATGTTGGCAAACCATGATCAAAACAATGTTTAGTCGTGTGTTAGACTTGGTCAAAGTATGGGATTTAATGTAAAGTTGGAATCGAGTTTTTATGCAGAATTACCATTAACTTTCTGTGTGACTCGATCGATCAAAAATTAGGCTCGATCGATCGAAAATCGTGCAGAACGTTTTTCTGCAGAAATTTCCAACTCAGCCCAAGCCCGTTTTAATGTATAGAGTTTTATGTTTGCCCTAAGTATAAAAGGGAAAACCCTAGCCACGTTTTTAGAGTTCTGTTTTGCTGTGTTTGTGAATCTCATTGTGAGATCTAGAGGTGTTTACCTTCACATACACTTAGAGTTTACAAACTTGAGATTTATGTCAAGAGTTGTGTAGATCATTACAGTTGCAGAATCAAAGAGCACAAAGATATACAAGCAGGTGCGCTTGTGGATTTGCTGAAGAATTCCGGAAAGAAGGAGTCAGTGGATCTCGGAGCTATCATGGGGTCGTGGTAGTAAGTTTCCTACACTTGGGTAGCAATAGGATGTTAGTGGTCTAAGTCTTATTGTGAAACTTCAATTCTTTCATAGTGGATTCAGTTTACCTTGAGGATAGCTAGGTCAAATCCTCCCCAGGTTTTTTACCGGTGTGGTTTCTTGGGTCATCAGATCTTTGTGTTATTTATTTTCCGCTGCTTTGTTGTTTTTGTTATATTTGTGTTAACCTAGTTTTAATTAAATTACCTAAGTTAATCACTTGGCTAATTCACTAGGTTAATTTGTTTGGGTTAAGGGGTCTAAACGAACTGACAAGTGGTATCAGAGCAGGTAGCTTTTATGTTTGATCCTTTGATCTTTTAGCTGATCCTTGACCCCTGTTGTCATGGAACACGGACACTCTCTTGTTGTTCCACCTCACTTTGATGGAAACAACTATGCTTATTGGAAAGTAAGGATGAAAGCATTCCTGAAATCCATTGATGAGAGGGTGTGGAATTCCGTTGAATACGGATGGGAGAAGCCCACTACTCCTGTGAGTGAGTGGCAAACTTCTCAAAAGGAGGCAGCCGCTTTTAATAGCAAAGTTATGAATGCTATTTTTAATGCTGTTTCCATGGAGGAATTTAAGAGAATCTCTAATGTTGAGGTTGCTCATACTGCTTGGAATATCCTCGAGACTGTGCATGAAGGCACAAAGGCAGTTAAAATAAATAAATTGCAGCAATTAACTACTAGATTTGAAAGCATTAGAATAAATGATGATGAATCTTTTGATGAATTCTATGCTAAATTAAATGATATTGTTAATTCTGCTTATAATTTGGGTGAAATCTATGATCAACCTAAAATTGTTAGGAAGATTCTTAGATCTTTGACTGAGGATTTTAGACCCAAAGTGACTGCCATCACTGAGAGCAAGGATGTGGACTCCATCCCTGTTGAAGAACTTGTAGGATCTCTTCAGTCCTACGAGTTAGACCTCCCTAAGACCAACAAATCCAAATCAATGGCTCTTAAGTCTGTTGATGATGTTGAGGATGGTGGATTTGATGATGATCTCTCTGCTACAGAGATTGCCTATCTTGCCAAGAACTTTAGAAACTTTCTGAGGAATAATAACAAAAGGGCAAAAGGCAAGAACACTGTTGAACCTAGAAATTTTAGGAAGAATGAACCCACTAAGGTTAATAATATTGAAAAACCTAAGGAGAAAGTATGTCAGTCTTCTAATAATTCTTTGGGACAACAATGTTATGGTTGTCAAGGGTATGGTCATTTAAAGTCTGAATGTCCTACTTATTTGAGGTCTAAGGGTAAGGCTATGGCTGTAACCCTTAGTGATGACGAAGTTTCCGACAATGAATCCGCTAGTGATGAGGATGGAAACTTCATTGCTTTCACTGCTACCACTGTAGTCAATGAAAGCATATCTGTTGAAGAGAACCCTTCTGATGGGGAACTCTTTGAGGATGCAAATTTACAGGAAGCCTACAATAAACTTTGCAAAGTTGCAGTAAATGATGCCATGAATGTTGAGTTAGGCTTGAAGAAAATTGCATCTTTGGAACTTGAAAAGAAAAATTTGCTTGTTAAACTGTTTGATGCAAATGAGCTTTTGAATAATGTGAAAACTGAGAACATGCTCTTGCTTGATAAAGTTAAATGTTTGGAACTTGATTTGTCTGTTGCTAGAGAACAAACTAATAGGTCTGCAAGCTCCAAACTTGATCACATGCTGAGTATTCAAAAGTCTCCTTCTGATAAATCTGGTTTAGGTTATGAGGAAAGTATTTTCTGTGCTTGAACCTTCTTCCACTAAATTTGTTCCTTCTTCTGAACCTCCTAAGAGTGAGATTGTCAAATCCGTGGTGAGTGAACCTGTCAAGCCTATAAATGTTACCCCACCTAGGAAAATTAGGGTTGACCTTCATGCTTCTCATTCTAGAGCTTCTACTTCTACTAAGGGCAAATTGCATGATAAGCCTGCGTGGGTTTGTCATTTTTGTGGAAAACCTGGACACATTCGTCCAAATTGTTTTAAGTTGCAAGCTGCAAAGCGAGCAAATAAAACTAAAGTACCTGTGCCACAAGCACATGATCCTATGGTACTTATTGGTGAATTGGTAAAGGCGTTAAACCTTTATTCCAATCCTGGAGTTGCTCAAAATTCTAATGTGAATCGTAACTCCAATGCAAGAGTTGCATCTAAGAAGTCTTGGATGCAAAAGGCTCAATCAAGTTGAGTCTGTCTGACATGGTCCTTGTGCTTCATTGCTCTATCTTTTGTGACCTCTGTTTCTAGGATTTGCATTGCATTACATTCATGCATTTCATTCTAGGATGTTTGTTTTTTTTAAATAAATAAAAAAAAATTTTGCAAATTGTGTTTTGCTATTTTTTTTCTTGAATTTGAAGACAAGGTTGGTCTATCAAATATTGCATATCATGTTTATGTACTATGTTTAGCTTGGATGAGCTTCTTTATTGCACTTTACTAGTTGGAGCTTTGTAGTGCATGTTGTGTGGGAAAGATGTTTATTGTTTTTGATCACTTTGTCTTGATCTTGAAGTCACATGCCTTTGATTGACGAACTTGAACTTATTGAGAAAGGCATAAATAACCATCTCACCACTGTTTATTAGCCAATCATGAACACCTTAGTGCATATCGTAAGATTTTGTGCCCGAGAAAGTGTAGCACATGCACAAAAAGAACATAAGGTGTAGCCTCTATTAAAATTGGTGTGTACATTATTGGACTATAATAATCTCACAAATTCATAAAATTGGTGTGTACATTATCCCGGCTATTATTAAGTTTTTAATCAATTAAATTGAATAATGAGGCAAATCAAGAAACTTACATGATTGCAAGCTTTTATTCTAGGAGATGTGGGAGTTATATGATGTAACTCTTTAAGGGATAGTCTCTTTCAAATTCATGTGATGGATTTTGTAGAAATTGTGATTGATCTCTATATGTATATCACCTCACATGTTTCTCAAGCTTATGCTAGTTGCACACACTACACAAGTTAATCTTTGCTAAAACTGTGTACATGTTATTGTGTGTGTTTTTGGTCTGACCAACCAAGTTTGAGAATTTTTGGATATTGATGCATAACATGTTTGCTTGTTTGTTTTTTTTGGGATATATTGAGAGAAAATTTCTGCTTTGAGAAATCTGGGTTGCATACATGTGTTTTTGGAAAACATCTCATCTCATACTCATGCATTTGATTTATAAAATCTGCTGCTTTGAGGAGTTTCTGATCTAAAATGTTTGGTTTTTCAAAATTATGATTTTTCCAGAATTTCAATCGATCGAAACTGATTTTCAACCGATCGAAAATGTTTTAAAATGCTCAGAAAACTCTCTGGTTGGATCGATCGATCCAAACTGATTTTGGATCAATCGAATAAGTTTTCGACCGATCGAATGTAATTTTCGATCGATCGAAAATCGTGCTGGATGTTTTAAAAAGGAGCTTTTTCACGTGGCTTTTCACTTTTCAAACTTTTTCAAAAACTTCTTTTTCTCCCTACCAACCGGTCAAAGCTTTTCTTGGAGATTTTGTGGTTTTCCTCCGATTCTTTTGCACAATCTCTCTCTCCCAAGGCTGGTAAGACCTTTATACCCTTCCCTTTGCATTTATTTTCTAAATTCATGCATTTTTCATGCATTTTTTTTGTTATTTTCGGTATTAGTGTTTTGTCTTTTTGGGAATGTTTTTAAGTGTTTCTTTCTCAAATTTTTTATGGGTTTTTGTGGGGACACCTTACCTAAGCACTTCATGTGGTTTAATTTGGTTTATTTGGTGTTTTGAGGAAAATTTGAAATTCTAGGGCTTGTAATTGAGTAAATTGGGGGTTTTGTTCAATTTGATTGAAATTGATGAAATTGGCTTGTTAGATTGATTAATTTGATCATTATATTGTGTTAATTAATTATTGTGTTGATCAATTTATCAATTTGTTGTATTTTGAAAACTAGGGTTTTTCAAATTGGGTATTTTTTTTTATAAATATTGCTTGCTCAAGCCAATTTTGTTAATTTGGATCAAAATTGAACATGTCACTGCATTAGTACATGCATCATTTTATGTTCATGCTCATGCATCATATAGAATTGCTATTTTCTATATTTTTATGCTGTGCTAACTTGCAGTCTGCCCTTGGTTTTTGTTTTTGCTCTTTTCTTTCTGTGTCTATCTCTTTTCCTTAGCACTATGCCTAGGAAAACTAGAGCCCATAGGACTTCTGATCCTTCTCCTTCTTTTGACACTGAGAGATTCCCTAGTGAGTTGAACCAAAATACCTATGAGACCCTTAATCTTAGGCATCAAATCTGGGCTGAGCGTAGGGTTATCTTAGATGAGTTAGATCCTGAGGTGCGTCGTAACTTTGAGCGTCGGGGTTGGTTACCTCTTCTTGACTTTGAGCATCCTCCTCCTGCTTCTTTGATTAGAGAGCTCTATTCGAACCTCTCTATTCATGTCTACGATAACGACACCCTGGTCAAGGTGTGGTTACGTGGTGTGGAGTATCGCATTACCCCTTCGGTAGTGTCTGATGCTCTTGGGGTGCCCATTGTGGACCATCCTGTTTTTCCTTACGAGGAGTCTCCTCCCCTTGATGACGTTCTGTCATACATCACTGGGTCTTCTATCCAGTGGGGTTTTGATCCTCGGATCACTTCTGCTGAGCTGTCTGAGTTGCATTATCTTTTCTTTAGGATAGCGTGTCATTCGTTGTGGCCTATTACTCATGTCCACACCATCCCCCTTGAGCGATGTGTGTTTTTATATGCTTTAGTCACTGATGTTCCTATCAGTTTTCTGCATCTGTTCCTTCGTTCTTTGAACGAGGTTCATAGGTCTAGTTCTACGCTCATGCTTTGTTTTTTTCCCGTGTTTATTCATAGGATTCTCCTTTTTCTTGGTTTTGGTGAGTATCCTGCTTCCGAGCCTGTTCATGTTATCACTCCTATCGGTGCTACCTTTTTGAGGCAAAGGGCTGCTCAACTTCGAGCTAGCTCTAAGCGTGCTAGGGTAGAGCCTTCCGGTGTCACTCCACCCCCTTCTTCTTCTGCAAATCCTCATGCAGCTGGGACTTCTTCTGGTCCTGCTGTTGCTGCTGCTGCTGCTGATGTTCCTCCACCGTTTGATGAGATTTCTGATCTTCGTCGGACACTTGATACTGTCGTGACCGTTCAGGCGGCTCACGGTCAGCCTTTGGTGGACATCCTTGATGAGCTACGTGCTTTGCGAGTGGATTTGGCGAGTTCTCGTCGATCTTCTCCACCTCCTTTTGATGATGAGTGAGTGCCCTTTGGCAATTCGTCACAAAAAGGGGGAGTGCATAGTTCATTTGTATCTAGGAGGATTTACATTTTAGGGGGAGTTTTTGTTTACTTGGTAGTGATACTGCGGAGCTTGTGGAGTTATTAGATTGTATATAGGTGCTTCACTGTGTATTTACATTTTTAGCTCTTGTTTAGGAGATATTTTTGTTGAGAGACATTTTATGTATATGTTTCTTATTTCACTATGCTACTTTGCTTATTGATCTATATTGATGATGTTATTCATGATATATGTCTTTATTTTGTGTTTTGTGAAATTAAGAAATTTTTATTTATATATTTCCTGTTTTTGTTCCACACATGCGTTTATGTGTTTGTTAAGTGTTACAAGAATATACAGGTTGTTTTCAGTCGAGCTGCTGTCTACCTTGCAACTGTTAGATAGTAGTTTAGGTTGAATTGTTAAGTGGCTATTTATTTTGTAATGGGCTATTTCAATTTGTAACTTTGAGCTTTTTGTTAAGTCTGTGTTTTGTCACGGATTGCCAAAGGGGGAGTTTGTTAGGTTCTAAAGATTAGGATCTAATGTATTTAGAACTTCAATTTGTATATTGGCAAACCATGATCAAAACAATGTTTAGTCGTGTGTTAGACTTGCTCAAAGTATGGGATTTAATGTAAAGTTGGAATCGAGTTTTTATGCAGAATTACCATTAACTTTCTGTGTGACTCGATCGATCGAAAATTAGGCTCGATCGATCGAAAATCGTGCAGAACGTTTTTCTGCAGAAATTTCCAACTCAGCCCAAGCCCGTTTTGATGTATAGGGTTTTATGTTTGCCCTAAGTATAAAAGGGAAAACCCTAGCCACGTTTTTAGAGTTCTGTTTTGCTGTGTTTGTGAATTTCATTGTGAGATCTAGAGGTGTTTACCTTCACATACACTTAGGGTTTACAAACTTGAGATTTATGTCAAGAGTTGTGTAGATCATTACAGTTGCAGAATCAAAGAGCACAAAGATATACAAGCAGGTGCGCTTGTGGATTTGCTGAAGAATTCCGGAAAGAAGGAGTCCGTGGATCTCGGAGCTATCATGGGGTCGTGGTAGTAAGTTTCCAACACTTGGGTAGCAATAGGATGTTAGTGGTCTAAGTCTTATTGTGAAACTTCAATTCTTTCATAGTGGATTCAGTTTACCTTGAGGATAGCTAGGTCAAATCCTCCCCAGGTTTTTTACCGGTGTGGTTTCTTGGGTCATCAGATCTTTGTGTTATTTATTTTCCGCTGCTTTGTTGTTTTTGTTATATTTGTGTTAACCTAGTTTTAATTAAATTACCTAAGTTAATCACTTGGCTAATTCACTAGGTTAATTTGTTTGGGTTAAGGGGTCTAAACGAACTGACAAGAAGTATTATCAACTCTCAATTACATTGAGGATACCAAATTGAAAACATGCATGTGTTTGTATATAAATAAACACATATATATACACACACACACACACACGTTACAAGAAAGAAAGAAATATCAAATTCTATAATCTTGTGGTCTTATAATCTTCTTTTCAAAATACAAAAAAAAAAAAAAACAAAAAAAAAACAAAAAACAAAAAAAGCCTAATAACCTTTATCTACGTGGTGTGTAAATAGATCATGCATGGCTATATTTTCGTGCGTTGTTGTCCAAATTTTACATCAACATTTCGAGTACACATTTGCGAACTCATTCCCGTCACAGAAGTACATTACAGTGAATTTGTAATTCATTCTACCATTTTTTTGCTTTTCAAAATAAAATTTGCACATCGATTTTAACTCTTACAAGCAGTATAAACTACTTTGAAATTTCCATTTAAACAATGGACCAACGCTAAAATAAAAACAATTTGCACATCATTATCCAATTTCACATCAACAATATAAACTACTTCAAATCTGAAATTAGTACATTCATTCTACAATCTTTGCCTTTTGAAACAAAAATTACACATAAATCTTACCACAGATCAGATTAATATTTCAAAATCAATTTATGCGCTTTGTCGTATTTGTGATTTCAACTTGAAACTAATCAGAAAGTGAGAGACCGATATGACACTAAAATCAAACAGATATATCATTATCAATTCAAGTACAAGACAATTTACACACACAAAAATCTAAGAAGTATAAAAAGAAAAACTCAAATAAATCACAAATCTGAAAAAAATTAAGCAAATTACAAAAAAAGAAAAAAAAAACTCACATATATGAAGCTGTTCTCCTGAGTCTAATTCCCATCGTCCAACACTGCCATTTTTAAAATCACACCAAAATTTTCACCAAGTTATATTTATAAAAAAAAAAAATTCAGAGAGAGAGAAAGAAAGAGAAACAACCTCCTACACAAAACCCAACTCCCAAATCTCACATAACAACAACCAAAAAAAAAAAAAAAAAAAAAAAAAAAAAAAAAAAAAAAAAAGAAGATAGCACAAATACAAGGGGAGGCGAAGGGGAGGCTAAAGGTCACCGGTGCGAAGGGGAGGCGAAGGGTCGCCGGAAGCGTCGCCAACGATCGGCGCCTTGAAGCTTAGCCAACAGCGAGCTCAAGCGTCGCCAACGATCGCGACTTGAAGCTTCGCCAACGACGAGCTCAACGGCGATCGACGGCGAGCTCAAGCGTCGCGATCGCCATTGAGCTCAAGCGTCACAATCGCCGTTGAGCTTCATCTGCGATGGTTGGCTCGATCGGCAACGTTGAGCTTCATCGGCGATGTTGGCTTCTGAGCTTGATCGGCGTCGCCGTTTTTTTTTTTTTTTTTTTTTTTTAAAGCAAATGGTTTTTTTTTTTTTTTTTTTGTTTGGGAGCAAATGGTTTTCTTTTGTTTGAAGCTCAGTACCTAGGCTTTTTAAGTTTTGTATGGGTTAGCTGGGTATTAAGCTTTTAAGTTTTTAGTGACGAATTTCAGTTTCGTCACTAAAGACCCAAGCTTTGTTAAGATTTTTAGAAATGAAACTCATATTTCTTCACTAAATCATACTTTTAGTGACGAATTGTGATTTCGTCACTAAAAACATATAAGTGCAAAATTTTTTTATTTTTAGTGACGAATATTTTTCGTTACTAATTCTTCCTTATAGTGACGAAAGAATTTTCGTTACTAATACTATCTACAATATTACCTACAGTGACTAAATAATTCGTCACTAAAAATTTCAACTTTTAGTGACGAAATATTTCGTCACTATAGATTAATTGAATTCGTGCCAAAGTTTCCCTCCACTGGCGCCCATTTTTTAGATTACAATAGTGACGAAATTTATTTTTCGTCACTAAATGTTATAATTTTTTTCATTTTTAGTGACGAAATTCATATTTCGTCACTAAAGCTATATTTTTAGTGACAAAAAATATTTCCTCACTAATTTTCGTCACTAAAAATACATTTTGTTGTAGTGTTGCAACATTTGGTTTACTCATTGCTTTTCGGATTGGCTGGTCTGTCATAACTATAATGGTATGAGCTTGGAAGTACACTAACTAGTGTAATACACTGGCCTTTGTATCTTGGATTCCTCATGGATTAGAGTAGAACTGACAGCTGTTAGAGATATAGCCAAGTATAAAAACAGTTCTTCTCCTTCCACTGACAGGCTTAGCAACGAAGGCTTGGTCAAATACTCCTTGAGGCTCTGAAAGGCTACCTCACACTCGTTCGTCCACTAAAAATCCTACTTAAGAACTTGAAAGAAAGGAAGACACTTGTCAGTGGCCTTTGAGACAAACCAGTTTAATGCTGTTACTCGCCTCATTAGTCTTTGCACCTCCTTGACTGTCTTGGGAGAAACCATGTCGAGTATGGCTTTGACCTTCACTAGTTCGCCTTAATTCCTCACTGAGATATCATGAAGCCTAGGAATTTTCCTGATGAAACTCTAAAGAGGCACTTCGCAAGGTTAAACTTCATCTTATACCTTCTCAAAGTAGTGAATGCCTCTTGAAGGTCTGGAAGATGGGTTTTAGCTTTCCTGCCTTCTGCATGCTGAACATTTGATTCACCAACCTTTGATAGGTGGCTCCTGCGCTCTTCTGTCCGAACGGCATGACTTTGCAGCAATATATGCCCTGGCTAGTGACGAATGCAGTTTTCTCCTATTCTTCTTCCTTCATTAAGATTTGGTTATAACCTGAAAAAACATCCATGAAGGTTAGTAGTTCATGGCCAGCCATTAAATCAACAAGCTGATCAATTCTAGGAAGGGAAAATTGTCTTTAGGACATGCATTGTTCAAATTAGTGAAGTCCACACATATTCTCCAATTTTCATTAGATAGTAGACTTCTCTGATGAATCCAGCAGTTAAAATTTTCTCTACCTCTTCCATGATTGCTTTGTTCCGCTCTGGAGCAAGCACTCGTCTCTTCTATTGGACAGGCGTCTTTATTGGGTCGACATTAATACTGTGCTCTACCACTCATCTGTCGATCCCCGGCATGTCCTCATGACTCCATGCAAAGACATCCAAGTTCTTTTTCAAAAACTCCACCAATTCGTCCTTCAAATTTTGTTAAAGCTCCTTCCCTACCTTGGTGGTTTTGGTCACCCAAGAATCACATTGTAGGATGAGAGGCAATCAATGATCAATAAGTCTACCATCCTCGTCACTTAAGTAGGGTAGGTCCCTACTGTAATTTGTAGTGAAATTATGCCTTTTGGATAAACATTATCTTCACTGAAGCTTACTAACGGAGATCCAAAAGTCTTGAGGCGCTTTGGATCCAACTTCTTTTGCTGGAAAGCCGTCATGTACATTACGTCTGTCAAGCTTCCATTATCCACCAACACTCTTCGGGTATTGAATCCGTCAATGGTTGGCATAATGACTAGAGGATTATCATAAGGTTGCTTGATCCCCTTCACATCTCGCTCAGAAAAGACAATGTAGTCATTCCTAGTACGACGATGTTTTGCCATTGGGTGAGTGACATGGATGCTGTTCACCTGCCTCTGAACCACTTTCCTCAGGGACTTGTATGATCCTTGAACAACTGGTCCCCCAATGATCGTCCTTATCTCTCCCACTATGGGTTTGAGATTGTCCCGATCTTCCTCTAATTTGTCGTCACTAGGTTTCTCATCTATCCGCTGACGAACTTGATAGTCTTTCTTAACAAACTTCCGGAGCCTTCCCCTCTAGATCAACTCCTCTATCTGTTCTTTCAGATCCTGGCACTCATCTGTGTAATGTCCATGGTCTTTATGGAAGCAACAATACTTCTTCAGATCTCTTTTCTTCAAGGACGAGCTCAATGGCTTAGGCCATTTGAAGGCAAGGTCGTCTTTTATCTGCATGAGGATCTTGTCCACAGGCATTATCAAAGGGGTGAAGTTTAACTTTTTCTTTGATGATGCCTCCTGACTACTTTTGCTAGTCTTAGCTTCCGTATGACTATCTTTGCGCTCCTTTTTCTTGCTTTGGGACTCTGCGCATTCATCCTTCTTTCATTTGTCTGTCAATCCCTTGGCCATCAACGCATCTTTCCCATTCATGTATTTTTGCGCTTTAAACAGCAGATCTGTCATCGAGGTTGGAGGAGTTTTCCCTAGGGAGAAAACGAGGTTAAGGTTGTTTAACCCAACCTGGAAGGTCGATATTATAACCTGCTCTTCAGCCTTATTGATTTATAGGACTGCTTTGTTGAATCGCTTCACATACTCCTTCAGGGTCTCTCCTTCCTACTGTTTCACAATTAGCAGGTAAGAGGTAGGCCTCTTATGGCGTTGGCCTCCAATGAAGTGACGGACGAAGGAGTCACTTAGGTGGTCAAAGTTCACAATGGATGCTGCGGGCAGTTTACTGTACTATACCCATGCTGCTCCCCTAAGGATTGCTGGGAATGTCCTACAAATAACTTCATCTAGGGTTTGTTGGAGACTTAAAAGTGTTTTAAATGCTCCTATATGGTCTAGAGGGTCTTTAGTACCATCACAGACTTCCAATTGAGGAAGACGAATTTTAGGAGGCAAGGGGCACTCCAAAACGCTAGCTGTGAAGGGTGAGTCAGTCTTCTTGATCATGCCATCCAGGTTTATTGTTGTTATCCCTTTCATGGCGTTCTTGATCTCGTCCCACTCCTTCCTCATGTTTTTCATCATCTGGTCACTACCGTGAGTTGACTGCGCAGTATGCTTTGATCTACTATTCTCTGGACTATGGGCCTCGTCATCGTTGTCATTGTGATTGTGTCGAGACTGCAACATAGTCAAAGTCTCAGTGCGCGCCCTCCGCTTCAATTCTTCATTCTATTTCCTCAACTCTTGCATGTTAGTAGTAAGTGCTTGAATCTGTTGGGCCATTACGGTTGGATCTGTAGGAGGTGATGAAGTGGAAGTGTCCATATGTCTCGAGGAACTTTGCTGGTAGAGAAATGATGATGACTTACCTAAGGGGATTGCAACTCAATCGTTTCCCACAGACGGTGCCAAACTGATGAAACGGGAATTTACCTTGTCGATATGCTCCTCGTCAGTAAGATGGAAGACTTGTAAAACCTGTGTCACAGAAAGAAACTCAGTGGATAAGGGCACCGGTATGGGGCCAGCCAAGGAACCTCCGATCCTTAAGTTAGCTTATTCTCTTTGGAAAAACTGTAATTTGTATAGTAATGTGTGTTCATGTCCTTTTACCATTTTTTAATGGCTTTATATAGCCTTAGGCTGAGTTGATACTCAGTAAGCCATTATGTTGCAACTGGGTAATCAATGCTTAATGATTGCAATTTAACTCTGACATTTTCTGCTTGTAACCGATCCTTAATTCCACATTATTGGACGATAGGAACGGTTTTGTGCTGTTCATTGCTCAGTCATTGATTGTTGCCTGGAGTTAATGCACATACGGTCATCCATACCCTTACTCGTCACTGTCAGTGATGATTTGCAAGTAATGGACGAGCATTTATATGCTACTCGTCAATTTTTATCCTATTTCTTCCACATCTTGGCACATTCAATAAAGATATGGCAAAGAGTTTTGTAGTCTATTTGGCACATTTTGGTAGTTCTAATGGAGACATTCGGGATTCAAATCTTCCGTCTCTATTACTGTAATTGAAAACCAGTGTACTAGCCAAGCCAAAAAAGCCATGTTCTATTTATCCCAAAAATGCTTTACTTCAAACAAGATTACGTTAAATTATCCATTTTTCAAAACACTTAAATTTTTGGAAAATGGTAAATTTAATTTTTTTAATTATAGGTACGCCCATGGGATTTTAAATGAGAGGCAGAGTAGAAGAAACAAGAATAAAACTTAGGACCTTCTACATTAATACCATGTTAAATTACAGATTCTCTCAAAAGTTTAACCTATTGGGAAATTGTGAGTTTAATCATTTAGTCACATACTTCTAACAACTTATGTAAAGTTTATTAGATTTAATACATTGTGTTCTCTAATTAAATTCAAGTACATACTAGTTGCATTAAATTTAAATGTTATTAAAAATGATAACATTGATGTTTTATTAATCAATATAACATTGTGTTTGAATTTAATTGGAGAAGGTAATGTACTTCACCCAAATTATCATAGCTTGACTCTATCCAAAATAACTTTTGTATTATTACTATTGGATCTTTTTAACCTGACACAAGGATACTTTGATCGATATTAATTATGTTGTGGTTAAATATATCTTTTGATATTTTAATTTTGTAAACCAATATCCTACATAGTAAATTGTCAACATTAGTCACCTAATTTCCCATATGACCATCTTCTAAAAGAACAAATTTATATATGACCACACATCAAACAATCTCTATCCTTTTCCTAACACCAAAATCAAAATTGAAAATTAAATTACAACTTTTCTTAACAATAACAATGCATTGCCATGTCCCAGACAAAGTGATCATCTTGGACAAATATTTTTTGGTCTTGATTCTGTCCTAGTCCTAAAATTTAAAAAGTTCTCATTTAACAAAAAATTTCTATTTAGTCCATTCATCAATTTCCTTCTTAGTATTGCTTGCTTACTTGTTTCATAGTATTGACGTGGCTTCTTTTACACTGTCTTTAAAAATTTGGTAGAGATTGATCTCTTAATCTCAAAATTCTCTCTTAAGGAGAAGGGGAGAAAGGGGTGGCAAACGACTCAATTTGGAGTTGAGGGACCTCAAGTCGCGTAATTTGGGTTTATGTGATGGCTTTGGAATTGATTTGAAAGTTTTGATGGATTGAGGGTTTATGATTCTCATATATAGGTGAATAGGTCTTATTATGGTTATGGTGGCTGAACTTTTGAAGTGGACAACTGCAGTTAATTTGGGGATTTGAGAGGGGTGATTTGTGTATGCTTTGGATTGTTTCAATGGGGTTGAGCTTGGAGGTTTTAGAAATTGGGTAGAGCTTGATTGTTCATGGAGAATAATGTGTAGGAAGGCAACAACTAGGGGTGTCCATGTCTTATTCCCTTTTATTTTTACCTAAATGTGACACATAATATTTATTCAATTTTTAAATGTTACATGTCTTATATCTAAATCAAAATGCAAGGAAATTGGAAAATTCAGTAAAAGAGGATTTTATTACAATAGATATAAGCTTTTTCATATGAACTATTGCTTCTTCTTCTTCTTTTTTTCCTTTTGACAAAGAGAGAAAAAAATATTCCCCACTAGAATTGTGTAGAGATCAAAGAAAGAATACGAGATGATTACATTTTCTTTACAAAAGTAAAAGAAATGAGGTTTTCAGAATATGAAAATCTTCTCATACAAAATTGCTTTAGAAAACGAACCCTAGGAGAAGTTTTAAAGGTAAAAGAAGAAGAAAAAGAAAAGTTTAGAGATAATTACTATTAGAACTTTTCATAAGTCAGTAACTATTCTGGAATTTTAAAGTTCTAAGTATGGTCCACCAAGCAAGACTGCGATGATGGCAGTGGAAAGAGAGAGAGAGAGTTAAGTTTTTTTTTTTTAAGTAAACAGTAATATTTATTAGAACACACACGAAAATAGTAATATTAGTATTTAAAACTGAGTTTATAATACATTATTTAACCATAGTACAACTACAAAAGGGTCTAACACTTGTTGTAAACTGGAGTTATAAACAGCGGACATTAAATACACACAACTAATGTGGGATAAACATCTTTTTTTTTTTTAATAAATAGTAGTACTTATTAGAACACACACAAAAATAGTAATAAGTTTGAATTGAAACAATGAAAACATGCCATGTGTTAAAACCAGGGGGGGGGGGGGAGATATTTCACACCAATGAAAGCATGCCATGTGTTTAAAAAAAAAGCCATGTATTACATTTTGTTGGTCAGGTCGATTTTGATGTGTCAAAATCCCTAAACCCACCAATCGACAGAAACTCGAAAAAACCTGAAAACTTCATACGATTCTGCTCAACTAATTAAGCCAAAATCGCTGATGGCCTTTTAGTTCGATCGGGTCGAGTCATCCAGGTGGTTTTGGGACAAACGTGCAGTAGCCAATAATTTGTTAACATGGCTTAGGCTTGAAGTGGTGTTGCCAACTTGCCATATCTATTATGTGTTTTTTAATGACTAAAATAGATTTTTGGTCCCAATACATTTAAGCTGGATTTTCGTCTTGTGACAATTTTTATTTATTTATCACTTTAATCATTTCGATTTTGATTTTATTTCAATTTTTCTTTACAATTAAATTTGGATATAATTTATTGACGTGGTAAATTTAAACTATCAGATTCTATTTTTGTTGACATGAACAATTATATCACTAAATATGGCACCACATCCTTAAGTTGCTTCACAATTTGGGAAAGGATCCCCTATAATATAATCTGTTAGGTTTTAAAGATTTAGGATTAAATCTGATTGTAAAAACTCCAATTCTCTTATAGTGGATTTACTTTATGTTGAAGATAGTTAAGTCAAATCATCTCCAGGTTTTTACCTTAAAACGGTTCATTTCATCGGTTTTTTTAGGTTATCATATCGTGGTATTATTTACTTTCCACTGCTTTGCATAATATGATTTATTTGTGTTTAACCAAAATCTGAATAATTAATTTAAGTAATCACTTGATTAATATATTATGTTAAACAATCTGGTTTTAGGGGTCTAAACGAACAAACATAATCCTTCCATTCCTTCTCATTTTTAACTAGCTAGACGTGAGACATGCATGTAGTATTTATTTAATTTTTAAATATCATGTCTTAAATCTAAAGATTCAATAGAAGAGAATTTTATGGTAATAGATATATGCTTTTTCATATGAACTATTGCTTTATTTCCTTTTGATAATGAGAAAAAGAAAAATTCCCAAAAAAAAAAGGTTACAAATGGGTACGTGCAGTGCTGATTGCTTCTTCTTTACAAAAGTAAAAGAAATATGATTTCAGAATATGAAATTCTTCTTGTAAATAATTGTTTTAGCAAATCAACCCCAGTTTTAAAGGTAAAAAAGAAAAGGAAAAGCTAAGAGATAATTACAGTCAGAGATAATTACAGTCACAACTTTGCATAAGTCCTCAATTGGTGGCCGACAATGAACTGTGGTTCACCCAATAGGAGCAAGTGCCTATTCGGGATTTCTTAAGTTGATTCGCCAAGCAACATGTACATAAGCTGTCCATTCTATCACGGTGATGCCATATCGTTTGTCCGATAATCTTCACAAAAAAAAAAAAGGTTAGACAAAGTCCATGGAAGAAACCAATGTGAGTTTGAAACTTCTTATTCACACAGAAAGCCAAAGAGTGCTTTTTGCTGAAGCGGACAAGAACTTCATCGACTTCCTCTTTCACATTCTGGCCTTGCCTGTCGGAACTTTCATTGCTCTTCTCACAAAGCAAGGAATGGTGGGCAGCTTGGGGAACATTTACGAGAGCATTGAAAATTTAAATGCTACTTACCTTCAACCAAACTTGAACAAAGAGACTCTCCTGAAGCCCAAAGTACACATCTCTGGTGGTGGTGCTGGAGTCCCTCTCCTATTGCCAAACGTTGAATCATCTTCAACATCATCCAAGAAATGGTATAGGTGCTCTGGAACCTACCACAGTGCTTGTTACTCATATGTGACGAATGACTCCAGCGCACGGTGTCCTTCGTGCTCGAATTATATGAATGACAATGTAGATTTTGTAGACCCATCAAGCACAACGAATGCGGGCTCTTCCTCTAGTGAGGGAGGCTACGTGAAAGGAGTAGTTACATACATGGTGATGGATGATCTAGTGGTGAAACCCATGTCCACCATCTCTAGTATCACTCTGCTTAACAGGTTTAATGTCAAAGATGTAGGCGCTCTTGAGGAGAAAGTGGTCGATTTGGGCATCGATGAGGTATGCCAATCATTCTTTTCTTTTTGTGCAAGGGTCCATTACTTCTGTCTTGTTTTTTTTTTTCCTAGTTAATGTTTGTTGTACACATCTGTACACAGAACATTTGAAATTGTATGTTAAAATGACGATTTCAAAATTACCTTATACACTGTAATAATAATCTGTGCTTTTTGTTTTTACCTTATGGTGAAATTTACTGCAAAATAACGTCTTTTTGAACATTTTGGCAAAATAACGTTAAACTGAGGTATTAGTTGAAGCTATTCAAGTCCTAATTTTAAACGATATAAGAAAGATTGAAATTTGGAATTGATCCCTAATCTATCTCAATCCGGAGTCCATGTACGTCAATGTTTCATAATATTTGATGTTTGTAAGAATTATGTGGTTAGGTAATTAAATTTACTTTCTCTTAATAGTTTAAGCTTTTGGAATAATAGGTAATTTAACAATGTCAATTGCGTACTTAATTATCAAAAGTCATTAAATCTTTCAGCTGATACATACAGGTGTTGTAAATAATGTTACAGCCATAAACTATTTTATAATAGTTTTACAAAATATTGATATGACCAACCTCTTATTGGTTTTCATCTAAACCCATCATTAATTTCATTTTTTCATTTACCAATAATCACATACCACATCAACAATTTGTAAAAAATTTTATAAAATAGTTTATATCTCTAATATTATTCATTCTCATTCCATCTTGCCTTAGTATAGTATATTACTAGGACTATGGAGTCCATCTATTCAAAATTCAAATGCAATCGTTTAACTCTATTTTCCATATTGAAAAAAAAAAATACCACTTGCCCATCTTTCAAAAGAGAAAGGAAAAAAAAAGTTACAAATAAATATTGTAATATTGTGAAAGTTCTATTTTTTCTTCTTTTGGAAAAAGATTTTCTCCATCTGCCATTGAAATGTGTCAAATTCAAGAAAAGATTTGGTATTTCACAAACCTAAGTGTGATCAATTATTATTTTGCTCATTAATTTATGTGCTTTGTTTCTAGGGAGTGAAATTACTCAAGGCTTCTCTGCGGTCAAAGAATGTTTTGACTGACGTCTTTCTCCCAATGTTGACAGTTGAAATAGAAAATGTAATGTAACACAGAAGAGCAATGTTTCTTATTTTTTTCTTTTTCTTTTTTGCATATATGTTTTAAATGTCGGTCAAAACTGGTAACAATGTAAAGGGCAATATGCTCTCTATCTCTATCTGTGTGTGAGTTTCAATGGAAGCTTGGTTAAGAAGTATTGTGTATCATAAAAAATAAGATGAAAGTATGTGTAAGTTTTTGTTGATTATCAATTGCTTAGTAGTGTGATGAGATGCTTGAGGATGACTGAGGACCTAATTAAGGCACAACTTTGTTTACCTTACGCAGCTACGCTATCGACCCCAACGTGACTACCCCTTTTTCCTTCTCTTCATTTTCCTCCTTTTAAAATGTGAAATGCTGCAAATTTGAATACCTTTTTACCCATTTAAACATGATATATGGCTTGAAAAAATAATTAAAAATTCCTTTAATTAGGATGCAGATGGGCAATGATTGGCACCAACTCCAATTGGCTTCTCAAATCTCGATTGCTTGAAGTTATTACTACTCATGACGCTCTCATTGATTTTGGGCCAAATTTGGAAGGATTTTTCATTGAGAAAGTCAATAGTCCCATGGATGCAGCAAATCATTAGTTTACCGATCCAATCCCCCAAGATTCAGCAAATCGTTAGCTAAAGAAGGCACTTCCCTAAGTGAATTCCATACATATAGCCCAAAGGACTACATAGAAATTAGAGAAACGATATGTCCACAACACTTTTCACAACATTTTCACAATAAATCCTAAGTGGCAAGTTGTTACTGGTTGTTATTGTTGGGGCAAAAAAGTAATCTTAGTGTTAGGTTCAAATTTAAACCAATAACAACTAACCACCTATGATTTGTTGTGAAAATGTTATGAAAAATATTGTGAACGTAGCACCTCTCTAGAAATTATTCACAAACCAAACATCGTGTATTGATCAATAGACAAAACTTAAATACAACACCTTAGATGCTATTTCTTAGGTTTCCCTCTTAGAATTTAGCCATGTGACTACTTAACTAAATAATACACTTCCATCCTGTGAAAAAAAATCCACATGGCAGAATCTTAAGAGTGAAACCTAAGGAACAACACCTAAGTATTGTACCTAAGTCTTACCCTTGATCAATTAAGAAAAGGTTGTTTATTTATCACAATTAACAATGTAATCTTTTTTAATGCCAATTAAATTCGTTCATTGGTTAATGCAGCCATATGAATGAATTTAATCGGTGAACCTCGCATGTATCATCTCTAGGGAACTGCAATGAACACTTTTCGTAAAAAAAATAAACTACAATATCAACGATTTATTTGCATCATGGCCAACTCAATACATTTTGAGACCCAAGACGATAAATGTTAGTGGGTTTTTAATATTTAAATATTAAGTTAAGTATTATTGTTCAATTTTTAATATTTTTGTTTAAAAACGTTCTTATTTTTTGAAATGCAAAATTTCTAATCTAGTTTTTGTATTTTTGGTTTTTTAAATATATATTTTACAAGTTTTTAGGAAAATTAGTTGTCAATGATTATTTGGCGCGTTCATAACAAACTTAATTTTTTGTTTTTGAAACAATTTATGATTTAGTTGTGTTGGATTATTACCCGCACAATATTTGGGGGGTCTTTTTGGACCTAAGTACATAATACAAAGAGTGTTATACAATTTTAAGATAGTTAAATATAATATTTTTGTCATTTTCTTTATTAAATGGGAGCCTTAAAACCATTAAAATCTAGGTCTACGCCTAAGTGGCCAAAACCTCTTGTCTTTTCATTATGGTAAAAGTCATTATTGTGCTAAACTAGCAACCTTGTCTAACCAATGACACTATTTGTAGGTGAAATTATTTACTTATACAAGAGGAGTCCTCACATCTCTTATATGAATGTGGATCTCATCATGAGTCTCACACAATAGTCTACACTTAAGAGGAAGGAAGACTTGAATCTCAAAAAAAAAAAAAAAAAAAAGAGGAAGGAAGACTTCATCCGTAGGAGTAAATATTTTCTCTCTAGAATGACCATATTAATCGCTCCTTTATCTCATCAATGCTTTCCTTCCCATGTTAAAACAAGAAGTGAAACAAGAGGCAGAAACGTCCTAATTAATGATGGCATGGTTGTATGTTATTGTTATTTTAATATCTAAGAGCTATAATTTCGTGGGATTGCCAATAAGTTGTGCTTCTTTTTCTTTTTCTTTTTTATATCAAATTTGTATTAAATGTTAGTCTGGTGTGGCAATGAAAAGAGAAAATATTCATGTTTTTCTTTTTTTTCTGTTTTCTTTTAGTCATAGGGGTTTGGTTAAGCATCATTATGTTTCATAAGAATGAGACATAAGAACGGAAGTTTTTGTTAACTATCGTCTATCAGTTGATATTGTTTGGTGCTGCGCGCCGAGTTATGAAGACCTCTCCAGTGAGATGCTAGTTAGAGATGATTGAAGGCCTGAGGTACAACTCTTCTTTGTTGTTGAGAAAAGCCTGAGGCACAACTTGGTTGAGCTATAATTAAGACCAACCTGAGCTAGAGATCGATCTCTTATGGATATGGTGGCTGAACTTTTGAAGGGGACTAGACAGTTTGGGGATTTGAGTGGGGTGATTTGTGTATGCTTTGGATCATTGTTTCAATGGTTTGGTTTTGGAGGTTTTAGAGATTAGGTAAGCTTGATTGTTCATGGAAATGAATGTGTATGAAGACAATAATTGGGGGGTGTTCATGGGTTGGTCAAATTTGAGTTTGGGGTAAAATCAAATTTCCCACCAATAAAAGCATGCTATTTGTTAGAAAAAATAAAATAAAATAAAAAGCCACGTACATAATACATTTAGTCGGTTGGGTTGGTTTCGATGTGTCAAATAAAATTATATCACCAAATATAATTTCAACCACCCCACTAGAATTTCAAACCCTATATATATGACGCAACTCTTGCCCAACCTGTATGCAGCAAATCCTTATCATTAATATAACTTGATAATGTGCAAATATGGCATCACATCACTTAAGTTGCTTCACAATTTGGGAAAATATCCTCTAAAATTGAATCCTTTAATATTTCACTTTCATTTTTAACTAGATGTGAGAGTGAGGCACGTAGTGTACATGTGTGTATATAAATATATTTGATTTATAAATGTCAAATGTCTTTTATCAAAATAAAAATGTGGGGAAATTGAACGGTTCATTGTGGGAGAGGATTGTATAACAATAGCTTTTTCATATGAAATCTAGATTTACTTGCCTTTTGAAAAGAGAAAAAAGAAAAGGCTTCCCCACTAGAATTGAGTAGAGACTAAAGAAAGGTTTCAAATTGGTACGTGCTGACACAAAAGAAAGAACTGAGGTGTCAGAATATGAAATTTATGTCATACATAGTTGCTTTAGCAAATGAACCCAAGTTTTAAAGGTAAAAGAAAAGCTAAGAGATAATTACAATGAACTTTCCATGAAGTCCTCATTTCGTGGCAGACATTGAACTGTGGTTCACCAATAGGACTATTCAGGATTTCTTAAGTTCTAAGTATGGTCCGCCAAGCAACGTGTACATAAGTTGTCCATTGCATCATAGTGATGCCATATCGTTTGTCCAAAAATCTTCGTAAAAAATAAGGTTAGACAGAGTCCATGGAAGAAACCAATGTGAGGTTAAAACTTCTTATAGACACAGAAACCAATAGAGTGCTTTTTGCTGAAGCGGGCAAGGATTTCATCGACTTCCTCTTTCACATTCTAGCCCTGCCGGTTGGAACTTTCATTCCGCTTCTCAAAAAGCAAGGAATGGTGGGCAGCTTGGGGAGCATTTACGAGAGCATTGAAAGTTTAAGTACTACATACCTTCAACCAAAATTGAACAAAGAGACTCTCCTGAAGCCCAAAGTTAACTTCTCTGGTGGTGGTACTGGAGTCCCTCTGTTATTGCCTAACGTTGAATCATCATCATCTACATCCATGAAATTTTATAGATGTATAAGACACTGTAGCATCAACTGTTACGATTATATGGCTAACTATGAGAACGCAATCTGTCCTTCGTGCCAGAATGTTATGCCCCGCGAGATTCGTTTCGTAGACCCACCAGTCGCAGTGAGTACCGGATCTTCGTCCAGTGAGGGAGGGTACGTGAAAGGAGTGGTTACATACATGGTGATGGATAATCTAGAGGTAAAACCCATGTCCACCATTTCTAGTATCACTCTGCTTAACAAGTTCGATGTCAAGGAAATAGGGGCTCTTGAGGAGAAAGTGGTCGAACTGGGCATGGATGAGGTATGTCATGCGTGAGTCTGTTTCTTCTCTGTTTATTTTTTTTTTTTTATTTTTTTTTTTCGTTCGTTCGTTAAGGTGAAAAAAATTTATAGCAAAATAAAATGCTCAAATCGAGGTATATATAGTTGAATCTATTTGAGTCTTAATTCCTAAACCATGATATAAGGAAATTTGGAATTGGAATTGGAATTGGAATTGATTGCTGATTGTCCCAATCCCAAGGCCATGTACATTAACGATGTCTACTGTCAACTGGAGTACTTAATTATCAAAGAAATCTCCTACAGTCACATTTTCACAAGTTAGATGTCAACGTACAATAATAATAACATACAATAGGTTGAATTTTTTTTTTTTTTCCCCAATAGGTTGAAATAAAATGAAATAGAATTTTATATTAAAAAAAAAAGATTTAAATGGACCTACCATAACTTTCAAAACAAAGATATTATAAAAATGTTGTGAAATTTTATTATAATTCTAGACTTTCTTATTATCAAAAGTTAATTCTTTCAATTGGCGTTTATATTTGTTGTATGTCAATTCTTATTTCGTCTTCCCTTTGTATGGTAGATTACTACAACTATGTAGTAAATATTTTCAAAGAAAATTATTAATTTATATGAATAGTACCATGTAAAGTGTAAATTACAGGCAAAACATTTGCCACTTTGAGAGAAAGTGCTAACATTTACCACATTTTTGGTCTACAATGTATATTTTACATTGTACAATTCATGTAAACTAATAATTGCCCTTCAAATTTCAAATACTTTAATTCAACTCTAATTTCATATTGAGAAATAAAATATTGCATCCCCCCTCTTTTCCCTTAAGGTCACTTGTTCATCTTTTAAAAGAGGGGGGAAAAGAAGTTACAAAGAAATGTCATATTGTGAAAGTGTCAATTTGAAATAAAGATTTTCTCCATACCTTTGAAATGTGTCAATTTCATGTAAAGATTTGGTATTTCACAAATTTAGGTGTAATTAATAATTTTTGCTCATTAATTTCCGTGGTTTATTACTAGGGAGTAAAATTACTCAAGGCTTCTCTGCAGTCAAAGAGTGTTTTAACTGATGTCTTCCTCCCAACGTTGAAAGTTGAAACAGAAGTCCAGTAAAAGATGAAAGTGCAAGAGTTGTATGCCATGCCAAAATGTTTTTTTTAATCTGTCTTTCTTATTTCTTTCTGTTTTTTTTTTTTTTTTTCGTTGCATATATGTTTTAAATGTTTGTCAAATCGGGTGTGCATGGCAATGTAAAGGGCAATATGCTCTCTCTCTATCTCTGTGTGTGTTGTATTGGAATCTTGGTTAAGAAGCATTATGTATCATCATAAATGTGATGCAAATATATGTAAGTTTCTGTTAATTATCAACTACTCGGTGTAATGAGATGCTTGAGGGTGCCTAACGACCTTAAGGCACAACTTTGTTTGCCTTACTCCATCGGTCCCAAAGTGACCAATGACCATCCTAACTCCTAAGGTCACCCCCTTCTTCCTTCTCTTCATTTGCCTCCTTGAAGACCCCCCCCCCCCCCCCCCCACACCCCCCCTCTTTAAACAACTCTCTTTCATATTCGTTTTATTAAGAAAAGAGTTTAGGAATATGCCTTTTTGTGTCACAACTTTTATTATAACTTCAAATTGGTTGATTGTGATGAGAGATCATGTGAATGTGATTGTCCACCACTTACAATCAACAACTTCATCAAATAATGGCAAAAGTTATGACAAATGGGGTGTGATAATCCTAGATGAACCTAATTAAAAGCAACAAAATAAATCTATATCCAACTCATTTTTAAACAGATATGTCCATGTTTGAGTTAGCAAACAACTCGTACGTCACAAAAGAGGATTCTCCAGTCGGCAATGAGAATCAAAGATGTAAGGTTTTCACTTATATGTGAGGTGCTACAAACATTTTTGCCATACATATATGATACAAAGACATTCAAGAGACAAGAAAATAAAGATTAAAAGAATATAGAAAAACAGAGAGGTTGAAGATGATTGAGGAGCAGAGACAATTCTAGAGGTTGAAGAATGAATGATTTCTATATTTCTTGCTTACTAAAATTAACTTGGCGTAAACAGTAAATGATTAATTTAACCGTTCCAATTCCCCAAGGTTCATGAAACACGAGTGCCAATGAAAAGGGTAGCTAAAGAATTAAGGCACTACCCAGATTGAATTCCATATAAAAATGTGACAAACCAAGCCTCAGAATAAAAAATTATAAGGTTCTCACAGTGGATCACGTTAATTGTCCACCGTTCTACTAAAAGATTCCCACCTGTTTAAAATTAGTGAGTCAGAAAAATCTTTCAAATAGAAACTGATTAACTTGGCGTAAACAGTAAATGATTAATTTAACCGTTCCAATTTCCCAAGGTTCATGAAACACGAGTGCCAATGAAAAGGGTAGCTAAAGAATTAAGGCACTGCCCAGATTGAATTCCATATAAAAATGTGACAAACCAAGCCTTAGAATAAGAAATTATAAGGTTCTCATAGTGGATCATGACACGTGTCCACCGTTCTACTAAAAGATTCCCATCAGTTTAAAATTAGTGAGTCAGAATAATCTTTTAAATAGAAACTAATTACTGACTCAACAATTTTAAACAAATGAATTTTTTAGTAGAATGGTGGATAAGTGACATGATGCACCATAATTTCTCACAATTTCTCACAAAGAAGGCACTTAAGATAGAGAATACATTCCAATTGTCCCGCTAAAATATATGATTTCCAGACTATCACAAAAGATGGCTGCCACTTGGCCCACTTCAAAGGTAAGCCTGTAACTATTTATAGACAATAGGAGTCAGCTAGTGCTTTACGCTGAAGCTGACAAGGAATTCATGATATTCATCGACTTCCTCTTGTCTATTAAATAAGAGTCAACTAAATTTATTTAGTGATAACATGAGGATAATCCTAAATCTATCTTCTACATTTTGGTATGGTATAGTACGGTGGTGGAATTACAGTATGTTTTAGTCAAATATCTAAAAATACTTTAATTGACATTCTATTATGGATCATGCTAACGAGTGTCCTTATGGCATTGGTTAACAATCCACTTTAGAAAAGTTTTAACAATACTTTTATGGAAAATGAAAAAAACCGTCAAAATATTAATTGATTTTTTTTCTTTTTCCATAAAAACTTTCTTTAAATGGATTGTTAACCAATACCCTAAGAACATTCGTTAACATTTTCCTTCTATTTTCTATACAAACATTATATTCCATTAAATACTAGTGTGTAATTAAAGATTGAATAATAAATAAATGAGTAAATAAAAACTATAACACAAGATACTAGTTTCTCAAAAAAAAAAAAAAAACACACACACACACACACACACAACTTTAGCATCTTATACGCCTTCCTAAAGGTCTCCACAAATTCAAGTTTTATCTTTAGACCCAGTACATGGCCAAATTTGTTGGAAGAATAACCGGGGTATACCATCTGGCCCCACCTGGGACCTTTTGTTAAATACATTTGATAGAAAATTAAGCCTAAGCCATGTTAACAAACTAAAACACACGTGACCACTAGGGTTATCCAAAAACCCACCTGGATGACTCGACCCAAACTGAAAGGCCATCAATGATTTTGGCCTAATCAACTGAGCAGAATCGGGTGAAGTTTTCAGGTTTTTTTGGGTTTGAGTCAATTGGTGGGTTCAGGGATTTTGATACATCGAAATCGACCCAGCCAACAAAATGTAATGTGTAGTTTTTTTTTTTTTTTTTTTAACTCATGTCATGCTTTCATTGGTGTGAAATATCTCCCATCCGGCCTCCTCCCTATTTCATTTCAAACTTAAATCTCTCTCTCTCTCTCTCTCTCTCAACATACGGCCATGAATTGAGTACTAATGAAAAGTTCTAATTGTAATTATCTCTTAGCTTTTCTTTTTCTGTTTTTTTCCTTTAAAACTTCTCTTCGTTTGCTAAAGCAATAATGTACGAAAAAGATTTTCATATTCTTAAAACTTCATTTCTTTTACTTTTGTAAAGAAAAAGCAATAAGCATCGTACCATTTCTTTAATCTCTAGTTGATGATCTAGCAGAGAATTTTCCTTCTTTTTGTCAAAAGGAAAATAAAGCAATAGTTCATACGAAAAAGCTTATATCTATTGCAATAAAATCTTCTCTTATTGAATTTTCTAATTAATTTCCTTGCATTTTGATTTAAATATAAGACATGTAATATTTAAAAATCAAATAAATATTACATGTCTTACATTCAGGTCAAAATAAAAGAGAAAAAGACATGGACCCCCTAGTTGCTGCCTTCCTACACATTCATCTCAATGAACTTTACCCAATTTTCCATTATTTTGACCATTCCTCTTCCCCATGTGTGATGTGTCATTGCCCTTATAAACACAGCCACATCAAATTTTCATAATCAAGGAAGCTATGGCACCTTCCAAAGTGACCTTGAAGCTCTTCATAGACAAAAGGAGTAACCGAGTTCTCTTCGCTGAAGCAGGCAAGAAATTCATCGACTTCCTCTTTAACATTCTCTTCCAACCAGTTGGAACTCTCATTCCTCTTCTCAAACAAGAGATAATGAGGAGAAAGTGGTCGATTTGGGCATGGATGAGGTATGTGATCAGTCCTTTCATTACTTTGTGCGTATGCATAATGCATGACTTCTTTTTACAACTTTCACTTTTTCTTCTTTCCCTTTTTGTTAAAATTTATTGCAAAACATCTCTAGTTAAATTAAAACTTGAGATTTTTAATTAAGGGGACTTACCATATAAGTGGGTTTTTAATAAGAAAATTATTAGTTTACATTCCATTGTTCTTTTAATATTTATATTGTAGCCTAATTAATTAAATGTTTAAAATTATGTACAAAATAAATATAAACCAATAATTATCCTTTAATATGAAACTGAAAACTGAAAACACTGTAACAAAATAATTTTTAAATGTGTGAATAGTGCCGTGAGACCAATTTTTAATGAAAAAATTGCTGAAAAGTGAAATTTGTAGGTCCGTGAACTGTATAAACAGTGCACATGTGCACTGTTCACAGAAGAAAAGTCCACAACTGCAGTTGGAAAAAAAAAAAAACAAAAAAAACACAAACACAAATCAGCAAACGTGGATCGAAACAAATACAAAATTCGTAACTATTTTGCTTCTGTATTTGGTTTATTGTGAGGGTTTGAAACTGCTCAACTTCTCTGCAATCGAAGAACGCTCTAACGGATTTTTTTTCTCCCTATGTTGAAAAGGAAGTCTAGATGAAGTACTAGTATGAATTATGAATTGTCTGCATTTTGTGGATTTGCCAGATTAATGCTGTTTTGCTTAGTTTTGTTCTAAATGTCAAATCTGGTTTGGCAATGCAATTGACAATTTGCTTACTCTTCTCTCGTGAGTCTGTGTGAATGTGTGTTTTTGTATGGGAGTAATTTGTTTAAGCAGCATTATTTTTCATCAAATCATGACATTAATTTATGAGCTTCTGTTAATTTTCACCTTATAATGGTTTGAGTTTGCCGAGTTTTTTAGCAGCTTTATTTTTCATCTATAATTAAAGACCCCCCGTTTGTAAATATATTAAAAATGTGTTTGGTCCCTATTTTCACTATAAGGTCCATGTTTAATTAATACAAAAACAAATGGTTTATGGAAGAGCAAATTGTTCATAATTGGATTTACTATCAAATTTTGTACACAATTAGAGAACCAAGACTTGAAAATTTGAGAAAACACATGTTTTTAGTTTTTAAACAACATTACACGTATTTCTACATATTTTTTCACCCACACATTTTTCCACACATGTTTTCAAACACATATACCAAACCACCCCCCCTCCCTAAACTTCTTGAGAGGAGTCTAGACCTTCAAAGTGAAACACCATCCACTAATAATATTTGCGTTTGGTTAATGGGTGTTTTTAAAGTATTTGTTAATTGACAATTTTAAGAAAGTTTTAATACCACTTTTATGAAAAATATAAAAAAGTTATTAAAAATATCAATTACTTTTTTATTATATCATAAAATGTTTCTAAAAATATTTCCTAAATCAATTCTCTTGCCTTTAGGACATTTGTTAACTTTTTCCATAATATTTTTCAGCCTCCTTATATTACATTATTCAATATCAAGCCATATAAATATAGCTTTACAAGAAAAAAAAAATTTTAAATCAATCTTTATCTACAAAAATTAGATCAAATTTATTTGAAAAGTAATTTGAACACTTTTTGGCCATTTAAACATGATATGGCGTAAAAAGAGTTTCTTTACCGTGTCGATTGGAAAACTAAAAATTACTGTGACTTTATCCTTCTGCTTCTTGGCGCTGGCAATAAATATATGGACTCAATTTGCTTGTAGTGATTACACATAATTCTCTGTTAATTTGTGTCCAAATTGAAAAAATTTTCCATTGAGAAAGTACAAGCTAGAGTCCATGATTTGGACCTAATTTTGTTATAGTGTGATTTGGAGGGAATTAATGTCTCCTAATTTGATAAATTAACTACTATTTTGAAAGAATTCAAACCTTCACATTTCACTATTTAACAATTTGTAACACATATTTGTGGTTGCTTTTTATTTATTTATTGTCAACATTTGAATTTAAATAAGATAGACTTCCAAATAAATACAGTTACATACTAAAATTAATTTAATCTATCAATAAAACTTATCCTAATCCAAAAAAAATCTCACTAATCAAAATTCAAACTAATTTATCTGAATCAATAAAAAGTGTTATCATTATTTATCCAACAATTTTCAACATGTTCCAATCCCCCCAAGGCTCAAGAATCACGAGTGCCAATGAAATTAAAGGGTGGCTAAAGAAGGCACTTCCCAGAGTAAATACTAGTATATAAAAAGGTACTAACAGCCAAGCAAACAAGAGAATCCATTGAAAGTTCCTTAAAGTATTCACATATATATACCAAATATGGCCGACTCTAGGGCTCTGCTTGGGAGTTCATAAGAGAATGAAATGGAAAGGAATGGAATGATCATAAGGGAATGAAAATGAATGGAATAGAAAAGAATGTCTTTAAGTAAGGGAAAAGAATAGAAAAGAATGGAATTAAGTAACCTTGATTGGATTTTTTAAAATGAAGGAATGGAAAGGAATGAAAATTAAAAGAATGTAAGTAATCTTGTTTGGGAGTAACATGGAAGGAATGGAATGGAATCATTTTATGACAATATTACTATTAGACCCCTATTTTATAATAAAATGTTGAATATATAGAAGTATTTTGGGAGTTTTAGTAAAAAAATCATTAAATCTAATTTCATTCCCTCCCATTCCTCCCAATTTCGAGGGAGAATGAAAATTTGAGGTTTTAAGGGAATAAAGAGGAATAAGCGTTCTCTCCTACTAATTTCAATCCCTACTACTTAAACTCCCAAATAAAGGAATGGACTTTCCATTCTCTCCATTAAAACTCCCAAACAAATAAATGGAAAAATATTTTAAAATCATTTTGTTCATTCCTTTCCATTCTATTCCGTTCCCTCCTTCTAAGCGAGGCTAAGGTAAGCTTGCAACTATTTATAGCCATAACGAGTCAACAAGTCCTTTATGCTGAAGCGGGCAAGGAATTCATCAACTTCCTCTTTAACATTCTCGCCTTGCCTGTCTCAACTTTCGTTCCACTTCTCAATGATCAAGAAATGGTGGGCAACTTGGGAAACATTTACGAAAGATTTCAAAATTGAAGTCCTACTTACCTTCAACAATTCGTGAACAAAGACTCTCTGTTGAAGCCCAAAGTCTACGCCCCTCGTCGTATTGGAGGCCCTCTTCAATTGCCGAACGTTAAATCCTCAACATCCAGGAGGTTCTATAGGTGTAGTAAAGGTCACGCATAGTTCACTGATGACAATACATCATTCAGTCCTTTGTGCGGGATATCAACGAAGACTACGACCTTGGAGTTATATTATGTAGGTCCAAAAAACATTCCGTACTTATACAGTGATCTTGAGTAATGTTGTTAAGAATGGCTGTAGCCTTTGGTTTGTTAACTAGCACTTTATATGAGCAATGTTAAGAATGGATTTTTTCTCCCGTTGGGAAAAAAAAATGCAGGATAAGGCCAGTCACTTGAGTTTGAGTCACCAATAATACTTGGAGCTTAAAAATGAGAGATGCTTAAACTAATTGTTGGTAAAGCTATAAAGGTACGTACTACTTGATCAGAGTAAATTTTAAGTACTCCCAAAGCATTTAGAAATTGTGCCCTCTCCTCTAATTATCACCATTTCTCTATGTATAGGGAGTATTTAAGAATTTTCCACTTGATCGAGCTAAGCAACCTTACCTTATCGGTCCCTATGCGGTAAAGAGTAATTTCAATAAGGAAATGATAGCAAAAAGACAATACATATAAATATATATGTATATTTCATATTCATATAGTTGAACCTAGTTCACCATTTTTGTGGTAATAATCGAGACCATTTAATCTATGATAAATCTAACTAATATTGATAATGACTCTTTAGATAGTTTTCCATTCATTAATTTCATAATTTTGAGGGGTTTTATATTTCAATACGGAATCAAATATTCCTTGTTTTCCAACAAAATACTTCCTTATTCCATTTTTAAGAAGAAGAAAAAAAAGATGTTCTGTAATATTTAAAGACAAATCATAACTTATCTAGATTATTAATTGAAGTTTATGATAATCTATATATATTTATATAGATATATATATATATATATATATATTAATATGTAAAGCTATGAGAAAATCCAATTAGGTTTTAAATTGAATTCCAATTGTTGTCTAATTTTGCGCCACATGTCCTATTTAAGTTTTTTTTTAATTTTTGTTATAGGTGAGTTAATAAGGTACAAAAGACGAAGAGTCTAATATAAATAAATCATCAAAAACTCAATATACAAAACAAAAAAAAAAAAAAAAAAAAAGAGTAAACTCATGTGTATATCCAAAAAAAAAAAGTGTCCTATTTAAATTTTTTTTCATTTTTGTTCTAGGTGAGTTAATAAGATTCAAAAGATGAAGGTTCCAATATAAATAAATCATCAAACACTTAATAAACCAAAAAAAGGAAGTGTAAACTCATGTGTATATTAAAAAGAAATTTAAATAAAAAAAAATAAAAAAGAGAAAGTATAATTAATTTGAATCCATTTATGTATGTAATTATAATTTTTTTAATTGTATCATATGTACGAGTTATATACTAGTTTATAAAAATATATATATATATATATATTTGTGCTTGTGATAAGTGAGATAAGTCCACAAAAATCAGGTAGTAATATGTTACTGTTTCCTAGTACACAGAAAAAATATGTGTACATATAATCCAAATCATAATACTGAATCGTAATACTAATCATAATACCAAATCGCACCTTGAAGCTTGAGGTCTTTGCTATACACAACACAAAAAAGTCTTGGAACTAAACTTTAAACCTCGTAAGCTTAAAGCCTCAAACTTACCTATTAAATTTTCAAGAAAACATTTCTATTAAACCATCCCCATTATACATGGCCTTAATTGGCCCAAAAAGACTTCAATACTTTCATGGGAAACCAACATTAGCATGCATGCAGCAATCCATTAATAATATCGACCATTCCTCTTCCCCATGTGTTAAAACCTCTCTCCAATTATACCTAGATCTATATGTAATGCCCTTACCAATACAGTCACTTCATATTTTTTTTTTAACTAATCAGCCTAAACAGCAATGGCATCCTCCAAAATGAGCTTGAAACTTTTCATAGACAAAAAAAGTAACCAAGTTCTCTTCGCTGAAGCAGGCAAGGAATTCATCAACTTCCTCTTTAACTTTCTCGCCCTGCCGGTCAGAACTCTCGTTCCACTTCATAATCGAGAAGTATTGGGCAGCTTCCAAAACATTTACCAGAGCAGTCCAAATTTTGGTGATGCTTACCTTCAACCAAATTTTATCAAAGACACTCTCCTGAAGCCCAAAGTTTACGTCTCTTGTGGTTGTGCAGACCCTCTCCAATTGCCAAACGAGGAATTATCAACGCCAAGGAAATACTATGTGTGTTCTAGTAGTCACAGCCACAGGTACGTGTCTAATGATAAAATTGCAGTCTTTCCTTCGTGCCAGACTTCTATGAGCTGCTATGGTGAAATTGTAGACACATCAATACCCTCCTCTGTTGAGGGAGGGTACGTGAAAGGGTTGGTTACGTACATGGTGATGGATGATCTAGAGGTGAAACCATTGTCCTCGATTGTGTCTATCAGCACTATACTCAACAAGTTTAATGTCAAGGACATAGAGGCTCTTGTCAGTTCGTTTAGACCCCTGTAAACTAGATTGTTTAACCTAATTAATTAACCAAGTGAATACTTAGGTTTATTATTCAGATCTAGGTTAAAACAATAACAATCATATCAAGTAAAGCAGCGGAAAAATAAATAACACAAAGATATGATGACCCAGGAAAACCAAACCGGTAAAAAACCTGGGGAGGATTTAACCTAGCTATCCTCAAGGTAAAATAGCAAATCCACTAGAAAGAATCGAAGTTTACACAATAGCAACTTAGACCACTAACATCCTATTGCTACCCAAGTGTAGGAAACTTACTACCATGACCCCATGATAGCTCCGAGATCCACGGACTCCTTCTTTCTTTAATCTTTGCAAAACACAAACACCACCATTTGTGACTTTGAGATCCCACTCAAAGGTTTAGCAACACAAACTCTCCTGTTTGTGACTCCAAGACCACACTTGAAGGTTTAGATCATCAGCTCGTTTGATGACTAGAGAAGGCAGCAACTTCAGCAATACCGGATCTTGAGATTCTTCAAGGAACAACACCGGTAGAAGTAATAAGAGAGGTTTTAGGAACAAAACCCTAAATACAAAAGAGGCACACTCTTTTCTCTCTAAAAAGCCTTGTAAAAAACGTGCTTAGGGTTTCCTTTATATAGTGGGAGAAGTAGATTTGAAACCCTAATCCTTAATGGGCTAGAACTGCTGTTTGGGCCAACTTAAAATTCTGCAGACACGACTTTCGATCGATCGAGCCTGTTTTTCGATCGATCGAACCAGGCAGATTCTGAAATCTTCTTTCTGCAGCTTACATGTTCTTGTGTGCTCACGATTTGCCAATTGTTCTAAGCTTTTAGAACCTAACAACTCTTGAGGAAAACGTGGTCAATTTGAGCATGGATGTGGTATGTTATAATCATTCTTTTCTTAAATTTTTATCGCAGTGCCCATTCTTTTTACGTAATAATTTCTGTTCTTTCCATTGTTGAAAATTATAATAGGCTCTTTATAACTTTGAATGAGGGTACTAACAGTGATATAAGTGGTCTTTTAATCATAGCTAGTTTAGACTTTAGAGTAGTTAATTAATATATCACATAAAATTATGGCACGGGCATTGACATTTTTTCTCGGTCAAAATATTAGGCATTGAGTTTTTCTCGGTCAAATTATTTGCTAAAAAATATAATTATAATGGAATTGACAAATTTGGTGTTGATGTGCATCATTATTTCAAGATGTTGAAAAACTTAATTAACAAAAGATCATTTATTCTACCTGTTACGTACACATGATTTGTGTGTCAATTCTCATTTTTTGTTGCTTTGATATTGTATATTGCTATGACTTCTGGGCAAAATTGTTCAAAACCTACCATTCTTACTTAAAAACATATTGTTGTATATACTCTCTTTCATCTTGATCCACTCACTCATAGCAAACAGACTGAATCCCTTATTCTGAAAGTGCCACTTTTCTCTTTATAAAATATCCATTTTGCTTGTTCGTCTGGTTTATTTTTAGGGTTTGAAATTGCTCAAGACTTCTTTGCATTCGAATAGTTCTTTGACTGATGTTTTCCTCCTGATGTTGAAGAAGGAAGTCAAGATGGAGAATTAATTATCAATTTTCTGAATTCTGTGGGATTGCCAAATTTTTGTAGTTTCCTTTGTTATGTTGCAAAAATGTTCTTAATGTCGAATTTTTTTTGGCAATGTAATGGACAATGTGCTTGCTCCTATCTCTTCCCCCTTGTGTTTGTGTTTGTTAGCCAATAAATATGCTCAACTTCTTTTGGTGAAAAATGTTATATTTTTTCTTTTAAATAAAAAATGCAGTTTTGAAAGCCATTCGGGAATGATCTTGATCAACATATTCAAATCGTGTCTAAAATATATCATTTTAAAAAAATAATTTACACTTACTACTACAATTATTGATAAGATCGGCTCTGGAGGGGGAAAAAACCCCCCTTGCAAGTAAAATATTTTTAAGTTGTAACTAATTAAAAAATTAAATTAGATTTTAGTTATATTCCTATTATTTTGTGCCAAGTGTTCTTCTAATTGTACTCTTTTTATTTGATACCAAGTGCTTTTAGATTAAAATTGTTTAAATTTTGTCACATGTTTTTCCATTAAAAAAAAAATCTCACTTAAAAAAACATTTTTTATAAAATACTTAATTAGAATTTATTATACTTTTTTGTAATATATAATTTGAATATGTAATACTTCTAACCAACTTATACTGTAACTTTTTTGAGTACTTATAACACGTTTTATTTAAAATTAATTTCAATATCCATTTAAATTAATCCATGTTTTTTAAATGAAATTTGACTATTAGATTAAATATAAATTTGAATTGAAAGTTTTGTAAAAATAACTTGTTCATTTTCAATATATTTCCATGATATATATCCATAGTATTCAATGATAAATTGTATATTTATTATTTAGTACACAATTTTCTCATGCATGTTTATAACTCAATTACAACAATATAAGAGAGAATATTAGAATCTAGATATTTTTGAAACACCAAGATGTACTAGTTAAAAACATAAAATACAATATTCTTAGAAAAAATTCTTGATATTTAAATATTAGAAAATATATCAATTAAAATTAGTACAATAGGTCTAAAATTAAATTGAGTCTACCTTATATATTATACCTTTAAATTTGTGAAATATTAGGGTTAAACTCTCGTTTTTAACCAAAAGAGATTATGGATCACGATGTTCTATTCTCTAACCAAAAGACTTTAGGAAAGTATGGGGCTGGTAATTTTTTTTTACGTGGAGCAAGCATCACTAGTGTGGTTATGAAATTAGGGTTTGGCTTACCTCCAGTGTTTTTTTAACTGGAATCTCCTTTTGTTTTAATAAGAAATTGCCACATCACCCACTAACTAAATAAATGGTGGAGATTAAAACCCACAACCACTTGCTAATATATATTTAAAACTACAGGAGATGTCCAGTTAAAAATTCACTGGAGGTAAGCCAAACCCATGAAATTAATATATATCTTGTTATAAATGGGTATTATTGGATTTTACTTTTTAGTTTTTACTACATCATCAATGTTTTAAATATAAAAACAAATTTCTGTTTTTTTATAGATAAAAAATAATGTTAGTTATTAGGGAAAAGATTTATTGCATACAAGAGTAAGTGGAAGCAAAAAAAAAAAAAAAAGAATATATATTCAAGGATCATGTGCAATGCACATAACTTAGTACATAGGATAATGTTGTAAACTCAAACCAACTCAGGTGGATATATACAGCAATTAATGTTTGTGTAAGTAGTGATGATGTTGTAAACTCAAACCAACACAATTGTAATATTTAATTTAAATCATGTAAATTGATCCATTTAAAGTGGATAGGATGATTTTCCTTTAAGTTATCAATGAACTAATTGACTCGAGTTACCCGGCCAAATATGGGGTTTTACCCCTTTCAAAAAAAACTTTCCAGCATTTTTCCTCCTTTTTCAAACTATATAGGGATATACTCCTGTTTTAAAACTCGACATTACGATAATCGAGTTTTGTGTAAAACTCGATGATATTATAATCAAGTTTCTACGAGTTTTTTGCCATGCTAGCGAGCCAGCGTGGCATTTTCATTTTTTTGAATTTGTTTAAATCTCAATTACTGTATAATCGAGTTATATACTCGACTATTAAATTATCGAGTTATAAAGCAAAATCGATATCTCTAAATCGAGTTATGCTCGTGTTATAACGTTGCATCTACTCCCATTTAGACTATCTTGCTTTTTGTCTGAACTGAATTCCACTGTTGCTTCACAGATCCACAGCTGCTTCTGGATTGAACTGAAATTTCTATCACCAAAGGTAAAAAACCCATACCAGAATTTTATGGCAATAGTATTTGATATTGTACTGAAATTTTTTTTTTTTTTTTTTTTTGGGTTGAATGAGTATTATGTGAGTACATTGGTGTGATTTTGGTTGTTTGTTGTAGTAAATTTTATTCACAAGAGAATGGGAATCTCTAGCATAGCAAGAAGTAATCAACTATATACCTTATTTTTCTTAGTTTGTTATAAGATGGTTAGTGAAATGAAGGATAACACATAATTATAAGAATATGATAAGTAGCATTTATGGTCATGTTGATAACTCTAAAAGGCTTTTATTAACAAATTAGCAATGCAAAAGCAAAAAAAGTGGTTACTATAGACGAAATTATATACAGGTCTCCTTATCTATTATTTGTTAATATGCGTCCATAGGTGGTGGGACTCGCATATCATGCATTAATGCATTCCATATTTTAGTTGAACATACATAATCATCATTGTCAGACATTGACAACAACACTACATCTTACACAGAATGTCTAGACATTAACAACGATGTCTAATCTTCGTAGGTAGGAATTTTTGGAAATCATCATTGCTTGAATCTAAGAAGTCTGAAATATCTTTATCATTGTCTAAAGCAATAACTTCATTAATAGACTTGATGGCTTGCTTTTGTGCCTTCCTGATAGATGTTTCCTAGCCTTTTAGACTACATGAAAACAGTCTAGTCGCCTTTGCATTTAATTGCTCTCCCATTCAAGACGAGCAAGTATGTTGGTAGGTTGGTCTCTAGGTATCTCGTCTGACCATGCCTTAGGAACTCATAACCCATGCCATCGATAGTACACCTCCAACTCACACCTCTTCTTGTATAGCTCTGACCATGGTTGTTCTACTGCGGTGAACTCTGTTGTGGTGGTATCTGTACTCAATTGTGCAAGTCTGCCGACCATGATATGTCCGACGCTTCCTAAACTCTCATACGTGTATATTGGAATATTAACGAAATCTCTTTTCTTTCCAACCCATTTCCCTCCATAGTGGTATGTGTATGTCTGTAGTTGTTGCTCTACTGGAACTTATGATGATGCATTTGTTTCAATAGGTCCAAACTTGTTTCAGTAGGTCCAAACTTGTTTCGCACCGTACGTTTTGAGCTTGAGTTTTTGCGACTCATAGCTTAGTCAGTCAAAGAAGTTAATAGGATATAAATAATTCATTCAGTATTGTGGTACATTTATAAGCTCATCTTATGGTCCAAATATCATAAAAAATTTTATATATAAGTATCAGGGCTTGTCATGTTAGTACAGGCTAGAAAAATGGTACATGAACGGGAGTACCCGTGCTCCCATTGTTACAGTGTATTTCCAAATGTGTACAGTAGTATAAGTCAATTATATTTGCATAGTTGCAGTGTGCTTGACCAATTCCTCATCCCCGATTCACACAGTGCCATGAATTATGCATCATTGTACGATTATTCTTTTGTTTATGTTACAGGCCACATGATAGATCCAGCATGTAAAACAACATCAATTTAGAAATATCTTAGTTGTGTACCATGTTATGCAGCTATACAATATTTATTAACAGTTGATGCACATTGTAAACTCAATCTTTTGATGTTATTGTAGTCAGTGTCAATGGGTGACCCTTTTCGCTACAGGCCATGCGATATGTTCACCTCGATGGATCATTACTGGGTACTAGAAGTTGAATTCAGCTATCCAATCAGTCCCAACCTGCGAAATAGTGCACAGGTCCACAATACCATGAGGGCAGAGTGGGACTAGTTACTCTGTGAATAGGAGATGTTTTATGATAAGATGGTTGGTTATAAGCTGCCAGTGCCTCGGCGACTCGTATTGCAGATGCCAAGAGACACTATTGACAAACTTCATAGAGCATTGTGCCACATAAGAAAAGAAAATAATCGAATAAAGATACGTCTCAATTAATATCGGACCCAGGTGGAGATTCGAGAATCAGTGGAGTGTAAGTTGTATGAGCATGCATGATACATGCAATCACTTCTTGCAACACCTATTTATCAGTCGAACGTGGAGATGTCTGATGAAGAGTAATCGTGTTGTGATCCACCCGCACTTTGATGTATAACTATTATCCTTAATTATGTTTTAGATGTATGTTTGTCACTATTGTTGTATTCGTACTGTGTAGGAAACAATGTTTATGTTAAGGGGACAATGTAAACCTTATCGTCATTTGCACAAATATGCACGTTTGATGCGTAATCTTGAATGACTACTTATAGCAAAGAGGTAGGCAATTTATTAGATGCATAACACATAAATCCTAAATTTTCCTACACAAGATGCCATCAATATGCATGACCTACATATCGACCAACTAGCATTACCAACATTGATAACATAATTCTAGAGATAGTACGCATCTCACGTAGAACCTAGCTAGGCGATGTAGTACATAGATATTCATTCTAACAGGTAGTCCGCGTAGCCGAGGACACTATTATGTTCTGCTGGGGTGAGCTGCCTGTTGGTTGCAGTGGACTGCTCTTCTGCAAGCTATAGTAGGTGTTACCTGCACCTACGAAGGAACATCGGGTTATTCTCCCTTCAGATTTTGGCCATGGCCCGCCTACATTGCTCCATGTTTCCCCTTAGCATTGTCAGCGAGACTCAGTCCACCAAAGGTGCCCCGAGTAGAAGGAGATCATCATGTAGAGAGTTGGACTCATTCATGCGATACTCCCATTCTTGTCGTAGTCCTACATAATATTCCCTTTCATCGTTGTCTCTCTCCCTTCTGTAGTTATCAAGAAAATGAGGAAGGGGCCAGTTGCGCATCGGCATTATAAAATGTGAATTTGACTGAGGTGTATCTGGATGTGATGCTTACACAACAATATATATATAGAAGGATTGCATGGGCAACTATGTGATGTGGTAGTGTCAACCATGTGCAAATTGTTCAGTTAATAATAATTGGTACATGAGTCAGCTTGATCGATTGATATGACTAGACTAGGCGTAGCAGTTCATAATTGGTACAGGAGTAAGCTGAACCGCATAATAGTAATTGGTACATGTAGGCTGTTCACTTGATATGACTAGACTTGGTGCAACAATTCCAAGCTGATATAGTGAAGTGCAGTAGGTAACAGTAGTATACATGTGAGACTGATAGTAGGGCTTGTGCTTGATCTGGCTAGACAGGGGCAGAATAGTGATCGAATGTCGAACAGTACACACATAATTGAGAAAATGACTCGACTCAACCGTAACGTTTGTTGGCATGTGTGGTGTGTCTAATGTGGTTAACATGACTAGTCTTGGTGCAACAGCGATAGGTCCATGTAGTGTAGTGTAGCAACATGCATAATGAATCATGTGAATGTGTTTCTATCTCGGTAAGCATGGTGAAACTGTCAAACGCTGTCACATAGCATTGGAAAAGTTGGCCGCATTAGTTATTTGAACTATATTCACGTAATTCGGTTTAATATGACTGGAATCGGGGCAATAGTAACAGGCTGATGAGGGTACTATGAGAAAGTTTGCGTACATATTCACAAAATGCAGAGATTATTCACGTGAGACAGTTTGATAGGACTAGACTTGGTGCAAAAGTAGCTGGCGGATCAACTTACTCTTTTTTTTTTTTTAGGACTGATACTGTTTCTGCTAATTGAGGTTCAGTGGGAATTTAAAGTTATCATGTGAGTTACCCTGTTGTAGTTATTATTACTATTGTAGTTATTATGACTATTGTAGTTATTATGACTATTACTGGTTGCTAACCCGTACGATGCATGGACCAATTGAACAACACGATGATGAAATGATAGTGAATAGCAGTATAAGACTTATATAAGATTAACATTCGTATACTCCATTCCGATAGCACGAAAGCAAAAAAATCAATATTTCTTAATTAAAAAAAAAACCCTTTGACCTAATGCAAGACTGCATGAGGTCATGCCAAGTGTCCCTCTATTTTTTTTTTTTTTTTTTTTGTTACGCAAAGCATGACCTAAACATATTTTACTGCTATCTCATTAATTGTGTAAACTGACTACACTGCAAGGGTTCATCAATAAATTTCGTAATGAAAATATGATGCATGAGGTACAGTCCACATGGGGACCAAATTCAGAATAATATAAATTCTTATTTAAGAGGGAAACTAATATCCAATATTAAACCCATACATAAAAAGGGGGAGGTCAATCACTAGAAAATACATGACTGAAAAACCAAAACCTACAATAAAAACAGTTGCCTGAACTTCGTTGGCTAGCGTGATCCATTGCTCCAAGGAAAATCTCCTAGGTGGTTCATCGGCAATATCAAACCCTGTAAACTAACTCTGCTTTCACAAACCTTCAATTTGTATTAAAAATTATTATAATCTAATAACACGTGAATGCTATAAAAAATTATGAAATAAATCTTATTTACATGTTTGGATCTACTTGATATTATATAGAATCACATAATAACATAAAAAATTCTTACGCTTAGAACCATTTTAATAATAGTAATGATAATAATGATGGGCATGAAACTAAACTAATCATCATATTAATATATCAAAGTACTTTTCACAAATACCATGTTCTTCAAACTAGCACTAAAATAACCAAATATACAATTGGCTGAAAGTCACTACACAGCAACTACAAAAACTTCGTCTCTCCCTTGGGTACAATGGCCAATGGCAATCATTTGGAGTCAGATGGTGGAGAAGGTGGAACCAATGTGTGTGCCCTGCTTTCTTCTTTGTAAGTTAGAAAAGTGAATGTATTCCAATACTTTTCCTAGCATTGCCCTTGGGAATAGGATCATGCTAGATCACATTGTCAGAATGTGGTTGGTTACTTATAAAGGTTGGAAGTTTTATCTTTACACAGGAGAGGGAAATGTGATGGACTTGGGAGGCTGTCATGTACATTCTAAAGGTTGAAAGTGTCAATGCCTGGAGAATATTATGAGGCAAAGGTGCAAATGAATTTGATGTGAACAGAAGAGCATAAGAAATTCCAAGCTTTTGACTATCTGAAGCACAGTTTTCTATAGGTTTGAAGGAAATTGTAGGATTTCATTGCCACCCCCAATATTGAGGCAAACTTACCTTTACAACTGTGATAGGATGCATCCTTGAAAAATATGGACAGGCATTTTGCGCAATTGCTTTGCCTTAGGGCCTATTTGCAAGTGACTCACTATGTTTTTCTTCAACAATAGACAAATTTTTGCATACATGATTTCATTTGTTCAAGACACACTATGTCTAACTTCAACTTCAAGTCAATGTTTTAACCGTAGTTGAAGATATACTTCTTTTTCTTAAGCAACATTTTCCCCCCTGTTATTGGCATTCTCCACGGTGAATCAGCTCTGTTTGAAATTGGGGCTAACTTCACATTGTGGATTTAGCCAAACCTTGCTCATTCATTTAAAATAGACAGTTGAAAATGTGACATATAAGCAAAATGCTACAATTACTTATGTGGCCATCAAAATACTACCATCTGTCAAGCTTGTAAAGTTGTAATTTACAATTGTGTTTGTTGGCTTTAATTCCGTGCAAAATTTGATTGTAATTTTATTCAATCTTTTATACCCTGTATTTATTGTGGGATTTAATTGTAAGGTTTATGTGATAGAGAGAGAGAGTGTGAAGACTCAAGCAATTGAAGACAGAAGAGTTTTCGCGGGTAGCTCGCGACTAAGCATCCCACGAAATGATGCATGTGCCCTACACATGACTGTAAAGCGAAGGGTCAGGTTAGATGGAGACAGTCGTGTTTCGCAAGTAGCTCGGGCATAAGGCCTTCCTGCGAGACACTCACAAAACATTCTGTTTTGCTAGACTGTACTATCTAATACACACTTTCTGTACCCCCACTATATATACCCACATTACCCACAGATGTTGTGGAGTGCTTCTGAGAGAAAACCCTAGCCACAAACCTTGAGAGTTAAAGATTGTTGTATCCACAATCCTCTACACAATTGCTTGTGGATTTTCCTCAACTCCTACCTCTCCATTTTCATATTCTTGAGAGGTTGATAGCCCAAACACTTACAACACACTTTCAAAGTGTTCAATGAGGTTTTGGTGCTACTAGGAAGAATTGGAAGAAGTCAAGAATGGTAGATGCAACATGGAGCTTGTTGCGGGATCCGAAGAGCTAGACAAGACACAGTTCTGAGTAGCCTTGTTGGAGTAGGAGCTCGGAGGGCTTAGGTACATCGGGTAGATTAGACTTGGAGGGTCTCTTGCTAACTCATGTATTCCAACTGATTGTCTAGTAGATCGATTACCGCTTGGAGGATGGCGGTGAGGTTTTACGCCGAGTACTTCGATTTCTTCTTCGATAACACATCGATGTATTGTCTTTGTGTTGGCATCCTTCTTCCCTACTCTTTTTCCTTTCATTTTACTATTGTGTTATTATGAATATGGATTAGAGTAGCTTGTTTGTTTACCCACTCACATTTACTCAATTCCGCACTTAGTATAAATTAATGTAAAATCAATTAAGCTGTAATATTTATTTGGAGGTCTAAATAGCTCTTGTATTTTCACACTTTTTAGAGCTTTCAAAGCTAACGGGCATTTAGTGCCATTTCCTCATCATCATGATGTAAGCTATTGTCTTTGTCAGTGTGGTCTATAGCTTCAAAGAGTGAGCAGGGGGAACTCTTGAAGACTAGGTATGCATCTTATATTGGAGAAAAGTTTGAGATCTTCACATATGGCAACACACTGGTGGCCACAAAAGTTGTTTGTGTTTTGATTATGTGTCATATTTTCAATCATCTATTTAAACTAAAATTCAATATTTGGCTAAATATACAATGTCATACTAGCCCCTGGCTCCAGCAGAGCTGAATCCCTCCACATCAAACATTGAAGGCTTCTTTTGGCAAAAGCATGGTTGACACTAAATATTCTATTCATTCTATCTTTATTTGCTTGTAATTTATGTCTCTACATTCAAGCTGTTACTCATTTAGTCCCTGATTGCCGGCAAGAAAACCTGCTTTAAAATTTGAAATTATATAACATCTATATGTGGTGCACCCTACGTTTGCCTAAACTCACTCACTTTTTCCTAATTTTGTAATGGTGACTACCTTTTGTGCTTAACATACATTTTATGAAGAAGACTTAATTTATTTTGCATTTTAATCTCCCTTTGTATGAGCATGGGTGTTGAAAATCTTAATTGCTACTACTATTATGTAGCTTGCAGAAAAAAGCCATGTTGGAAAATGAGCCAAACCCAACTCTCAGCAAGTCAACTGGCTTGCCTCGGAAGCGTTTCTTCAGAGCAAGAGCTCACAACAACCCATTAAGTGATTCTCACTTCCCAGTGCCAAAAATGACATTCAACAACCATTAGAAAAAAGTGAATGTAAACTGAAATTCATATTCATCTTAACCAACAAAGAAAAAAACTTTTGTTATCTATAACATTATTAGCTTTTTTAACCATTAGTTAGTCTTTAAGGTTGAAAAAATGAAAACAAATAGCAACATCCAATTAGAAAAGATTGGAAAACAAAGTTTGTGATTAGGGAATGAGAGCAAAAGACTACAAATATAATAGAAGAGAATTTGCGTTTAAGCAAACAAATTATGTTAGAATTTGCGTTTAACCTGCTGCATCGATGTATTGCGTGATATGTGGGTCTAGCCCACTCCGCGATAGTACACCTTTACGACGTCGAACCTTTATGATGCCAGGCACCTCCTACACACGGACAAGCATTGTGTTAAATAGTGCATACGAGGTAATTATAAAACGACTATGTATTAATAATACAGCTATATACCTCATCGACAGTGTGCATCCAAAGCGGAGTTGACCGATGCTCCGGCTACCACCTCAACTGGGTATCATCATCGGGTCCAAGATCCACTTTATCCAGTGCCTGCATATCTGACATGATAGCAAATAGATTGTTAGCAATTATTAAGGATTTACTCTATGACATGATATAATTACAATAGCAAATCGTGTAAGTGTGATGGTCGCTCCACAAATATAAGTGCTTATGGGGTGTGGGGGGCAAAGGCCGGGGTTCAAGTCTCCAGGAGGGAGCTTCACACATATATACACTTAGATTAGGCTAGAATAGAATTCTATCTTGTATATAAAAAAAATAAAAATAAAAAAGCAAATCGTGTCTTCTTTCATATATCAAACCATATAGTTATCAAATTGTGGGTCAAAACTTAAAATTCACATATCAAATGGTGTAATAAATTTTTCTGAATAAATTGAAAGAAACAGTATATAACATATAAAAAAGAAGGCGTAAATGCACTTTTAGTCCCTACATTTTGGCATTTTTTCATTTTGGTCCCTACATTTTAATTTTACCACTTTTAGTCCCTAAACCAATTAACATGTGTTATTTTGGTCCTTTCCATCAGTCAAAGCCGAAAATATCTGACGTGGCAAACGGAGTGCACTGTTGAGAGAGTAAATGCTGATGTGGCGAATAAAATAATAATAAAAAAATTATTTGTTATTTAATAAATGCCAAGTTAGCATAAAATAGTAATAAAAAAAGACATTTTCATGTTTTTTTCTAAATTATTTTAAAATAAAATAATATAATTAAATTAAAAAAAATTATTTCTTTCATTATTTTTTCTGAAGAACATGTTCATGTTCCTTGGGTTCATCCCTAGAACATGAGCTAAAATTTATTTCAAACCCTAAAAAATAAAAACTTCAACCCAAAACTTCTACCTACTCGAGCTCTAGCAAACCTAGAAATTTTCTTGAGAAACAAACACACAAAAAACCCAAAAAATTCAGCTTAAAAATGAAATCATAAATCTCAAAGCCTCATTTTCCACTCCAACAAAATCATCAAATCCCCAAGCTATAAGCCCAGAAAGTTCAAAACCAGAAAATCATCAAATCCCATAAGCCACAACCCACACTGACTTGTTGTTCATACCAAAAGTCTCAGACTCACAACCATGTGCACCTTAGAGAAACACAGCAGCCTCTTCATCCTAACACTCATCAACGATGATCACGAGCACCATCTTGGCCCACACCTCATCAACTCTCTCCTCTCCGCTCTCTCCTAAGTTAACACCCAATCCATCAATGGGGGCTCCGCTCTCACCACCGTCGCTCTCGGCAAGTTCTTCTACAGTGGCAGACTCGTCCTTGCTCTCGTCGCAGGTGGTGGGTAAATCTGGGTTTTTCGGGTCTGGATCGACTAGGTCCATTGATGTGAAACCCATAAACCAAGCCTAGAAAGGACTCACTATCGTTTGTGGCTGTCGTGGTCAACAACGAAGGATTGAAGCTTGAGGAGCTTCAACCCAGGTTCCTTGTAATGAGACAGAGGAAGAGATCAAAGGTGGTGGATCTGGTGGGTTTGGAGGTTTCAGATCGGTGGTTTGAGTTGAGTTTCAGATCCGTGAGTCATTGATCGTTGGGTTTCAGATCATTGAGTTTTGTGTTGATTTAAGTTGATTTTGTGTTGGTTTCTCGAAAAGATAAGAGAATCATACTCTTTCTTTCTTCTATTTTCATTGGTGCCGGAAATTTTGGGTTTAGAGTTTAGTGTTTTTGTGTTTGGGGGCCAGAATTTCTAGGTTTGAGTTTTGTGTTTGATGCTTTGGTGTTGTGGGGGTTTGATTTTTCGGATTTGTTCATGTTTAATTTTGCGTTGATTTTCTGGATTTGACTTCTCAGTGTTTTGAGAGTAATTTTTAAATTTGAGTTTGTGTTTGGTTCTGGGTTTGTGCTCTTATGTTCGTGTGTTGATGTTTAAATTTGTGATCATGTTCTTGTTCAAAATGAATTAGATCTAAATTGATGTATTTTATTGTTTTTAATTCTTTTTTTTTTCTTTTTTTTATTTAGTTATAATTGATAAATTTTAAAAAAAAAAATTAGATGCTGATGTGGCATTTTTTATAATATTTTAATTCATCCGCTTGCCACGTCAGATATTTCCGGCTGTTGACTGACGGAAAGGACCAAAATAACACGCATTAATTGGTTTAGGGACTAGAAGTGGTAAAATTAAAATGTAAAAACTAAAATGAAAAAACGCCAAAATGTAAGAACTAAAAATGCATTTACGCCAAAAAAGAGAGATGACCATATAATGTTCAACTTTACTTTTGATGTAGTGAAGTAGAGAGTAGTACTCTAATGTTCACATTTTGTCATGGTACATATAATTGTTCTTATCTGGATGATGTGGAAGCATTTGGATGCTAAACACGAAGTAGCGATGAATCTATATCCGCAACTGGCTTGATGTGAGTTGAACTTGGATTTGTTCATAAATTTACTGGTTAAGGATATTAACTTAATCACCCTATATGATCATGGTTTTGGAGGCAGTGAATGTGTTCCAATGTTGTATTGTTTAACTTGTGCACATGGTTACGTTCAGCAGGTGGCATCCACGTGATTTAGATTGGTGATGGTAGGGGACCAGGGGTAAACTAGAGTAATGGATTTCTTTACAAAACATATAAATGCCTAAATGGTTGAGAATGGCCTTGGCCACATTCTCAAATAAAAACGCTATCTTTGTCAAGAAACTGTTTTCAGTTGAAAAAAAAAAAACAAAAAAAGAGCCTTAAAAACAGCTTTAAGGATTAGGAATTAGATTCATATGCTATGATTTTGAGGTCCGAATAAGAGCATTAATTGCCTTCATAACGTGCCATGTTTGTTACTCTAATGTATTAAACAATTAAGTTTGACCAAAATGGGTACTTATTTCTTAAAAGCATGATATAAAATTAAGACAAATGATGGGACATGAAGTAAATTCCCTCCCGAGACTTTCAAATTCGATTAACCAACAAAAATGTTGAATAAGCAGCATAACTTTTGTTAGAAAATTCCAAAAGCCTTTGGTTTGTTGACTGTTAGTCTGTTAATCACTTGATTTCCATGCAAAAGGAAGCTAAAGAAGTAGGCATTAATGTGTAGGTGCTATTAATTCAATTAATAATTTATCATTTATGCACTTGCCCTTTTTTCTTTCTTACCTCTCTCAATTATTTAGCAAAAAAAAATTCTCCCCTCTTAAACTAGAAATTAAAATCTACCCCCTAGCTAATACCAATTAATTCCAACTTTGCAATGCATGATGCATGAATGTAAACAGAAATAGGACCAGTGTTTTGCAGGATTGGTAAGTATATTGGTTACGTAGAGCAAAGCCTGCTTGAAAGAGTTAGAAATACAATTGCAATTTGTTAGTCGTAGTCATTAAAGTTTCAACATCACTTCAAAATGGTAAAAAAACACTCTCACCTAAACAAAATTAAAGCAAAAACAAAGGCATTTATTTAAAAAAAATGGTAAATTACATATAAACCCCATATTTTAGAGATGCTTTTTCTGAAGCTTGGCACCGTTTCAGATACTTGGGGTTCCAGTCAATCAGTCAAATAGGCAAATACCTGCGTGAGGCAATTAAAAGTGAGATTACATTGTTGTTTAATACTTAATAAGTAATAGTTTTTTTTAATATAATTAGTTGACATTACATGAAATATAAACCATTTTCCATATCCGAGTTCATTTTCAAGATATCAAACAAACAAACAAAATGACTCAATTTTCTAAAAATTCAAGAAAATAAGTAATTCTCCACAAACAAACAAAAAAAAAAATTTGGTAATGCGAGATCATCCATTTCCCACAAAACAAATGCAGCATAAAACAGTAATGGTACAGAAGAGCAACGTACCTATAATCAATGGCGGTGGTGAGGGTTCGACGGAAGCACTAGGGTTCCAACAATAGCAATTAATCGAAGAGGGTGAGGGAGAGTGAGACTGATGGAGAGTGGGGGAGAGTGAGGAATATTGATCGCAATGAGCGAGGGAGAGCGTAGAGGGAGAGTGATGGCAGAGTGAGAGAGAGTGTAGAAGAACAAGTTGTGAGACGTTAGGGATTCAAATTATTAAGGAAAACTCGATTTTCAAGTTACTTAGTTATGGATGTATACACGAGCATTTTTTAATTGGAAAAAGCCATGTCTGCTTTGTCAGTGTGGCACAAACCTTATACTAACTCATCCATACGAGCATCGAGTTCTTCAATGAATCTCTACCCTCATATTATCAAGTTTCAAAATAGGGGCATTTTCTTATATAGTTTGAGAAAGGGGGCAAAATGCTGGAAAGTTTTGCAGAAAGGGGTAAAACCTTATTTGGGCCCAAGTTATCCAAAAACCCTAAACAGTCTAAAGCCAACTCAATTGTGGTAATGTTTTATCTCAATTGTGAAATATTCATTTCAAATAGATATGACCATTTTTCACTTATCAGTGAATTGGTTGAATTTTAGAATCTCGAGTAGTTAGCTTAAATATTCTAACACCAAATCACCAGCAATCATCTTCCAGCTAGAAGTATACTCTTCCAAAAAAAAAGGTTGGCTAAGTAATTCTAGTCACTCTTTCCAGTTAGGCATGGCCATAATTGGCCCCCAAAAGCAAAAACATTAAATACTTTCACAGGAAAGCCAACACTGGCATGCATGCAGCGATACTCTATTTTTGACAGGAATGGCAATTTCTACCTAACCTGCGGGTACCTGACCTGGCTCAACCCTAATGGGCCGAGTTTTACCCAACCCGATAAGGAATAGGGTCGAGTTTGGGTTTTTTTTTTTTTTTTTTAAAAAAACCCGAACCCAAACCTGGCCCGACTCGATTATATATATAATTACTAAAATACCCTCATATATATATATATATATATATTGTTATAAACCCTAAAATTTCTATTCCTCATTTCATTTCAGCTCATAGACAGCCCGCCTCTCAACTCTTCAGCTCACCAGTACTACTCTCACTCACACAAAATCTCACTCTCTCACTCACAAATCACAATCTCACTCACTCATTCACAAATCACAATCTCACTCACTCTCAATCTCACCTTCAGCCAACTACCCAACCTCTCACCGCTGGTCCAACTCTCGCCGCCATCCCAAGCTCTATCAGTGTCACCGACTCAACCCCAGTCTCAGTTTGTTCTAGTCTCTACTTCTCTTTAATTTTTATTTTTATTTTTTGATACTGAATCATTGATGTACTCGGTCTGTTCTGTTATGTTCTGTAGCTAAAGTTTGTTCTTCTTTTTTTTTTTATTGATTTCTCTTTGCATTTGCCAAAGTCTCTGAGAGGGGTTTTATGAGTTAACTACCCGGTTTTGTATTTAGCAGGGATTTTTTTGATTTCTTGAATTTGCCGAGTCCCATTTGCCAAGCAAAGGTATGTTTTCAATTTTTTTTTTTTCCAAAACTCATCAATTTCTATTTTGTTGATTCATATTATATTTGTGCCCAAACCGAGTCCCTATATTCATCAAAGAGGGGTTTTGTTATTGATTTATATTATTTTAAAAATATATATTAAATACAATGATTCATATTATTTTCAAAAAATATTTAAGTCCTTGTATGCTATTGTGTTGATTCATAATATTTAAATTTTGGGTGTATGGTTTGATTTGTCAATATATGTTAAAGCCTTGTTATGTTAGCTATAAAAAAGTGAGTGGACATTTCATTTTTGAGGAGTGAATAATTGAGTGTAGTTTAATGGAAAAATAAATTCTATGAGAAAATGTTTTTCAAAGATAGTGTAATTGTTTAATGAAAGAAATTGTGTTTATTTTTTTTTTTTTTTTTTTTTTTGTGTGTTCATTATGAATGCAATACTTAAAATGGAGATGGGAGACTCAAAAAAAATCTGGTTCTCCCTAGCCAAGCGACTCTCCCTCGAGAACCAGACATTGTCCCTTACCAGCTATACGGCCTCTTTCACCATTTTCACGATCACCCTCACCATTGTCGCCTTCTAGCAACCCACCCTCATGATCACCATCACCTTTATGCCCATTAAACAATGAGTAAGTGTTTGAATTTATAGTTAAACGTGTTTAATTATAATTGGTGATAGGTCAAAAACGTATTGACCCCTTGTGATATAATTAATTGATTAATTAGTCAAGTTTATTAATTAATCAAATTAATATGTAATAAGTGTGGTAGCACAAAAAAATCACCAATTGACACGGTGATTTGTTTACAAATGGGGAAAACTTACACAGCAAAAACCCCACCAGGTGATTTTAAGATCACCATTCTCAAGAATTCACTATTATCACAACAAGTGGTTTCAAGTAAAGGAATCTCAGTACTTTATACCAACCTACAGTTGAACCCTTACCCCAATACCCAATTGGACTTGTTTTGTAGTGACAATCTCTCTTTGTATTGCACGGCTCCCAGTACGTGACTAACCAATTACGCAAATCCCAGTACACGACTTCAATCACCATCTAGAAAAGGTAATTGGCTTCAAAGTTCTTCAGTTCATCAGAAGATGAAGATCAAGAAGATATTTGGTCACAAAACCCTACAGTGCACAAACACAGCAACTTCTTCACAAGAAAGATGAACTAGGCAAATTCTATCTCCGGTCACAATTTGCTTAAACAAACTTTACTCAACACTTGTGCAACTTGTGTCCACTTTTGACAACCCTTAAAATAATCATTTTATTTGTCTAGGGTTGTAAGAAAAGAGAGCTCAAAGATACAGTCATGAATTGGAAGAAAACAAAATAGAAAAATTTGTTTTTCTTAAACCTCAACAGATAGCTATCTGTCGAGCTACTATCGAGCCACGGCGCTGGAACAGCTCTTCAAGCTCGATAGATGCTAGCTGTCGAGCTTTAATGACAGGCACTTTCTCAGCTTGAATATTGGACAGACTTGCATGGCTTTAACACTTGATCTTGAAACAAGATTTCTTAAAGTATTAAACACATCCTAGATCTACCCAAATACAAGTAAAGTGCGTTTTGTTAAAAGATTAGCCAATTACATAAAATAGTGACATACGTTTCTAATATGTGAATCACATATGTCTTAACAATTGGATTGATAGAATTTGTGTATTGGTGTAATTATGAATTTGTGCCCATTAATCAATGAGTATGTGTAATAATGAATTTGTAAATATTTGTTTTGATTAATAGAATTTATAACTCCCAAACTTCTGAACCAATTGGGAGTCCAAAATCCCCAATGGTGGACTTAGTGGGAGAGGAAGTAGAGGAACAAGAAGGGACAGAGCAAGAGGGTGAGCAAAAGGGTACAAATAAGGATAAGGAAACAGTAAAAAAAGAAAGACTACCTTAAATGTTTGGGAGAATTTTACAAGGAAGAAAGTTGATGGGAAATTTAAAGCCTAAAAGTTCAAATAGCTTGTAAAACACTATGAACGTTTAGACCCCAATTTACAAATTATCAATTCAAGCTTTAACACAAACGATAAACGTGCGGAAAATAAGCTAAAGCCTAAAACAAAATTGATGCATCATCTAAGTCAAATAACATCACATCCATAACAGAAATTAAATGACAAAGATAAAGGGAAGAGAGATGCAAACACGAGGACAACACAAGACGTGTTATCGAAGAGGAAACCAAAGCTCTCAGCGTAAAACCTCTCCACTGCCCTCCAAGCGGTCAAAATGATCCACTAAAGAATGTAGTTGGGATACAAGGATAGCAATAGACCCTCCAAGCCTAATCTACCCAAGTACCTAAGCCCTCTAAGCTTCTTACTCCAATGAGGTTACGCCGAACCTATTTCTTTTTTAGCTTCCCGAATCCCACTACTAGTCCATAGCATCTACCAATATGAATTGATTCCTTCCTAACTGCTTTCCAAAGCACCAAAGAGTGTTCTCACTGATATGGGTGAGGTGAGAAAAAGTTTTAGCTAAAGTACCTCTCAAGGATCTACAATGGAGAGGAAAAGAGTAGAGGAATTTGAAAAGTCACAAGGTAAAGATTGTGAATGAATCAATCTTATTTTTCTCTAAGGTTTCTCTCTCAAAATTCTCTCTGGAAGCTCTCTACATTTCGTGGGTCTAAGGGGTATATATACTGGTAGGTGTTTGGAATGCGAAGAGACAAATTTTACACAACAGAGTTGGCTGGCGGCTTGTCCTCGTGGCTTTACTGAGTCATGAGTTCAAGCCGCGAACAAACTGAAAGGCCAGACTGGAATTTTTTTTCCTGTAGTGCGATAGCTGGCACGGCGATTCATATTATGGCAACTTTCCAGTCGCGAGCCACCCGCGAGATCCAGTCACGAGTTCTCCTCTGCACACTTCTCTCGTGTGCAACATCTGGCGGCTTGCCAGTCGCGAAACACCAGCAAGGTCCAGTCGCGAGTCTCTGTTCTGCAGCACAGTCTTGAGCAATTCTTCACACTCTCTCACACACTACCCTTGCATGATTCCCACCTAAATACAGGGTTTCTAAATGCTGAAAATACAAGCAAATTGGTACGGAATAAAGCCAACAAAATGGTTGATAAAATTCAACCTTACAAAGCCCAATGCCATCATTGTGGCAAGCTTTACTTGGGTGACTCTAGCCAAGGTACATCCCATGTGCATAATTATTTAGCAAGATGTTCACGGTTAAAGTTTAAAGATATAAAGGATATGCGACAACAAGTGTTAATTAGACAAAAAAATAAGGTGGATGGAATGATGGGTTTAAATGCTTACTAATTTGATCAAGTCAAAATGAGGAATAATTTTGCTCATATGGTCATTCTACATGAATACACACTTTCAATGGTTGACCACATTGGGTTTAGAGAATTTGTGAGCTTTCTTCAAACTTCGTTTAAGCTTATCTCAAGAAACACTTTGAAGATTGACATTATTAAAATTTATGATGATAAGAGGGAGAAAACTTTGAAGATAACGGACTAGAATGAAAGTAGGATGGCAATTACAACTGATATGAGGACTTCGAGTAACAAAAAGGGAGGGTTCATAGTTATTACCACTCACTTTATCGATCAAACTTAGACGTTGCAAAGCCAGGTTTTAAGGTAATTTTTTATCTTTGAATGTTAAATCTATTAAACTATATGAATTGAGTTTACGATAATGGGTTAAATTGAATGTTTATTGAGTTATGTTAAATTGAATGTTTAGACTTTATGTTAACTTGAATGTTTATTGAGTTATGTTATAATTATTCCTATTATTTTTCTAGGTTTGTTTATGTTCCTTCTCTACACACGAAAGATGTCATTGTTGAAGTCCTTGTTGATTGTTTTTTAAAGTGGAATATTGATAGAAAGTTGCCACAATAACTATCGATAATTGTAGTACTAATGATGCCATAATAAGACTTTTCTTGAACAAGCTTGATACTAGCTTTCTTATATTGAGTGGGTATATGTTGCATATAAGGTGTGCTGCACATATTTTGAATTTAATTGTTCAAGATGGGTTGTCTCTTATTAGTGATAGTATTGAAAGGATTCGTGATAGTGTGATTTATTGGACTAGATCACCAAAAAGGAGGCAGAAATTTGATGAAAATGCACATCAATTGCGTATTCAATGCACCAAAAAGTTAGTCTTACATTGTAAGACACATTGGAATTCAACTTTCTTAATAATTTCTACCGCATTGATTTAAAAAGATGTTTTTTTCTCGTTTGGCTAAACGTGAAGTATCTTATACTTGTTTGCCAACTGAATATGATTGGGAGGTAGCCAAAGATATTTGTGGGAGGTTGGAGTTGTTTTATAGTGTGATTGAGTTTTTCTCTGGTCGTAAGTACCCCACAACTAATATGTATTTTACTTTAGTGTATGAGTTGAAAACAGCATTGAATGAATGGAGTTTGTCTTCAAATGAGATGATTAGTAGGATGGCAGAAAGCATGCTTGCTAAATTTGATTCTTGTTGGGCTGATGTTAATATTGTTATGACTGTTGCTGCTATCTTGGATCCAAGATATAAGATGAAGTTGTTGGAGTTTTACTATCTTAACATTTATGGTGATAATTCTGATTTAGAGATTGAAAAAATTAAGAATCTTTGTTATGATTTGCTTGATGAGTATGGAGATATAGATAAGTCCCCTGTAGATAATGAAGGAAGTTCTCATATGCCTATAAGTACTTCAAATTATGTGGCATAAATGAAATGTAGGTTGAGTTGGGTAATGTCATCTTTTGATTTGTTTATGAACAATAATTCAAGTAATTCAAAGAAACATGAGAGTACTAGAATGGAATTTGATCATTTCATTGATAAGGGAGTGTTGAACAGGAATGAAGACTTTGATATTTTGGCATTATGGAAAAGTAATGATCTCAAGTATCCTACTTTACAAAGGATTGCAAGAGATATTTTAGTCATTCCTGTCACGACTGTTGCTTCATAATCTGGCTTTAGCACTAGTGGGAGACTGTTAAGTCCACACTGTAATAGGTTTCATCCCAAGATTATAGAGGCAGTGACGTGTGCTCAGAATTAGTTATAGAGTGAAATCAACGGTAAGCAATTGACTAATTTATTTTTATAAAATAAAAATCAAAATTGTATTTTTATATTTGCTAGTTATATTTTGATGAAGTTTATACCATTTTTTAATTCATTGTTGTTGTAGGTTCTTCAACTATGTCACTTCAATCAATTCTTGATGATGAGGAGTCTAATCAAGAGGATGGGAGTTGTGTCACGGCTGTGGAGGATTAGACTATTTGTATTAATTTAGTAGCCTTTTTAATTTCTTAGACTTGTTGAATTAATTTCTTAGACATTTTAATTTCTAGTTATGATTTATTGATTTATGATTAAATGGTTATCTTAACTATATGATTTATTGATTTATAATATTAGTTATGATTTATTGAATGATCGATTTATAATTAACAGGTAATTTATTGATTTATGATTAATTGCATATGATTTGGCATTTGGGTCACGTTATATGGACTTGAATCTGCACGTCATAGGGCTTGAATCTATGTAAAAATGAATTTGGGCTTCGATTCAAAAAAAAACTTTGGTTGGGCCACGATTTAGGCCACGAATTGGGTCCAAATCTGGATGGGCTAAATGGGGCCCACAGGACGAGTCTAGATCCCGAATAAAAAAAACCCATTTATTAACCGGGCTGGGTTCAAATAACAAGTCCAAGCCCACAGGTCCGAGTATGAAAAAACCCAGCCCGAACCTGCTTGTTGCCATTCCTAATTTGACTCTTTTTTTTTCCCAGCCATTTCCAGCCATATTATATGTAGAGCTAGCTACATGTTCTTAAAAGCACAGCCACTAATTTCAATCAGTGTTATTAGCAATGGCATCCTCCAAAGTGAGCTTGAAGCTCCTAATTGACACAAAAGGAAACAAAGTCCTATTATGCAGAAGCTGGAAAGGACTTTGTTGATTTCCTTTTTAACCTTCTTTCCCTGCTAGTTGGAACTGTAATTCGTCTAATGACCAAGAATAGCATGGTGGATTCCCTAGGCAATTTGTATGAGAGCGTTGAAACTTTCAGCGAGGTGCACCGTGGACCTTACTCAGCAAAATAAGATTGAGTTTCCATGATAATCTAACATAAGAACTAAGAAGGCAACATCTTATTAGCTCGTACTCCATGAGCATGATAGTCTAGAAGGGCACCCCATGATTACGTATTAGGTAAGAGACACCGTCAATAGCATTAGACCTCTCACTCTTAAATTAAAAAAAAAAAAAAAAAAAAAAAAAAAAAAAAAAAAAAAAAGGCCAGAATGATAGCTCTAGCTCAAATTTCCAAAGAACATGGATGCTGGATTTTTGTTCCAATATTTAAGGGTTTGTTTGAATATTACTTATTTTGTTAAAACTAAAAATTTATTGTTAAGAGGAATGAGATAAAGGTAAAAGTTACTTAAAATAGTACAACGAGACTATAAATAGTACTAAAAAATACAATAGGGCCCATAAATAATAATAAAAATAAACTGAATAGTAAAATAAGTTAACAAAAATAATTTTGCCAAACACACACTAATTTTTGAAGTTTTAAGGGCATGTTTTGTAGAGAAATTTGAGAAATATTATTTGTATTTTTTTGATATATACGTGGATGAAAAAGTACTTAAAAATATGTATAAAATTATTTAAAACTGAAAATATATGTTTGAGTATCTTTAAATATTTAAAATTCAAATTTCTCACTAATTACTTAAAAAATTAAAGTTGTTCAATTATAGGGTTAAAAATATTATTTAAAAAAACATATAAGGTTATGAAAGAAAAAGAGAGGTGGTAGCCAGTACTTAACCTTGGGTTCCCATTGCACACAGAAGCATGACAAGTTTCTAGGGGGACAAGTTTCTAGGGGACGTAACTTGGTCAATTGTGGAAATGTGAAACAGGAAAGGACGAAGGCTTTTTAGGGGAAACGAAATTCGAGAAATGCAAAAGCAAATAGGCCAATATGATAATAAGATTTAGCTACTAGCTAGCAATAATTCACACACAATTCAAAGAAAATGAGAGAGAAAGCAGTACACTTTCTTTATACAGTGGACCGTGACATAATAAGACGGGTGGGGTTTTTTGATTTTCAATCAAATGTTATCTATCTATCTATACCAAGGGTCTATGACTGTGTAGGCCACAACAAAACAACATAATTGCCTTTAGGCACTATTATTCCTGGCCGTACGCCGCCGACTGCGAGGAGTAAAGGTAAAGATTTTATATTAGCGTGCGTTTGCTCGAGAATTAGATGGGGTCTAACATTACTGTTTATGATTCAGCTAAATTTGTGAAATCGTAAATTTTAAGGCAAATTTTGGATCTGACGGTACTATTTATAATTTAAAAATTATTTTGTTATAATATTTTTAGTAATAAATTTTTAATTTTTAATAAAATAAATAATATTTATACAGACCATAAATGAGATGGCTTAGGTTTTAGCAAAGTGAATGTGAATATATATATATATATATATATATTAGAGCATTTTCATTAAAAAAACTCAAAAAATTTAGCATTTAACATATCAAAAATCACTTTATTTATTTTAACACTTCATTTTACAATTCACCAAATATCAAAGATTCTATATTTTTACCACTTCATTTAAATATTTTTTTTATTATTTCGTTATTCTTCAATATATATTTCTTTCTCTCTTCCTCTCTGTCACTCTTAACCAAGCAAACTCACACTTTTCTTCTCCACCGAGCAAATCCATACCCACTCCATCCACCACCATCAGAGAAAAACATCAATCATTCATACCTACCTGTCTATCCAACAAACTCACACTTTTCCATTTCAACCCAACAAACCCATCTCCATCTCAGCCACCACCATTGGAAAAACGCGCGCGCGCGCGCACATACACACACATAGAAGTGGAAAACACAGAAAAAACCCACAAAGACCCACAGAGATTCACCACAAAACCTAGAAAAACAACAGCATCCACAAAACCTAAAATCGATAACCCACGAAGACCCACAGAGATTCAAATTAATGAACCATGGTGACCCTGGAGATTCCCCACAAAACCCAAAAAAACAACAACATCCACCACCAGAGATTCGAAAACAACATCACAAAACCCGAAATCGGACCAAATCTCAACCAAGATCTCAGTCACCAACAAAGATTCCAGAGAAGAAATCATACAGAATCTCAGCCACAATCCAACAAATTAGACCAACAACATCTATAAATAAGGAGCAAAACTCAGACATGATCCACGATCCGCCACTCATTGAGAAGAAGGAGAGAGAACCAATGAGAAGAGAGAGAGAGAGAGAGAGAAATGTCAGTGGAATAGAGAAGAAAGGGAGACAAAAAGAAAAATGTTTTTTTTTTTTTAAGGAAAGGAAGAGAGAGAATAAATATAATATTAGTTTTTTTTTTTAACATCTGCTAAATGTCAAAATTAATAGCATTTAGCATTCTTGATGGAGTATGCTTTTTACATATTTGATGTTTGTCGAGTACGTTTTTGCAACAATGGCTAAAAATGCAAGAGCGATCCAAATCTTCCCTTGGTTCTTTAGAAGTGTTTATTGTGGAGAATTAAGCCCAAAATTTCAAATGTATAGTGAACAAAAGGCTAATGGTGCTTTGATTAGAAAGAATCAAAATGCTAATAACAAAAGTGCAGAAAAAGCATAAATACATAATAGGTTTGAAACTTCGACTCATAGGTAACGAGAAGAGGAAATTGAGAGAGGTTGTGAGAAAAAGAGGGAAGGTTCCCTTGTACTCATATTTCCACCCATATGCTTCAGAATTGCAAGAATGTTAGCTGGCTGAATGGGTTTAACAAAAGTGCAGAAAAAGCATAAAATCATAACAGGTCTGAAACTTCGACCTACAGTCTGCAAGAAGAGAAAATTGAAAAAGGTTATGAAAAAGAGAAGGAAGGTTCCCCTATACCTATATTTCCACCCCTAAGATTTAGAATTGTGAGAATGTTTCCTGACTCAGTGGGCTTTTGCTCTAAAGTTTTAGCTCTATAGGAAAAACGTGGTTGATTTTGTTTTCAATTAAAGAGAGAGTTTTATATAGAATTTGGAGTGTTGCTAATGATTAGTTTTTGGGCAGAGAGGGAGGCTTTAATTTGGACCTCCTGAATGCTATTTCCATGATTTGGTGTAATTTGCCTTTTGCTTAGGAAATGAGTTGGTTGCTTTTTACAAAATTTTGGAAATAAAGGAGGTTTGCTCTAATTGGTTGCCTTTGGTCAGACATTTCAAACCATTGGGAGGCTCACCTAAGTGAGGGCTAGCAGATGGAATTGGCCAATGGGAGCCAACGATGTTTAAAGGCAAAAATGGGTTCGAGCAGAAACTTTACACCGCAGTTAGCCAGAGCATGAAAGCTCTTTTGGGGTGGAAATTTCATGAGCCAGAAGTGCTATCAGTGTCCCTTGCCCACTTGGAAGCACGCATAGGCTGGACTCATGCAAAGGTCTGAAAGGAACTAACTCATACCCTCCAAACCACACTTTCTCAATTTCCCCCATAAGTTGCATAGGCTTGAGCTATGCTTAAAAAAATAAAATATAATACATGAACTGAGCCCACAATAAAGTTAGGCTTGGTTGAGCTTGTAGAAAATGTGTCGTGAAAATGAGTATCAACAATGTTCAAAAATAGTATTTAATATTCTGATGAGAATGCTCTTAAAGATACATCCTTTGTGCAGGATATCAATGAAGACTACGACCATGGAGTTATATTACGTAGGTCCAAAAAACATTCCGTACTTGCATAGTGATCTTAAGCAATGTTAAGAATGGTTGTCGCCTTGGGTTTGTTAACTATCACTTTATATGAGCAATGTTAAGAACGGATTTTTTTTCCTGTTGGCAAAAAAAATGCAGGATAAGGCCAGTCACTTAAGTCTAAGTCAACAGTAATACTTGGAGCTTAAAAATGAGAGATGCTTAAACTGATTGTTGGTAGAGCTATAAAGGTACTACTTGATCAGAGTAATTTTTAGATACTCCTAAAGCATTTAGAAATTGTGCCCCCTCCTCTAATTATCACCATTTCTCTATGTTTAGGGAGTACTTAAGAATTTTTCACTTGATCGGGCTAAGCAACCTTACCTTATCGGTCCCTATGCGGACAAGAGTAATTTCAATAATGTAGTGATAGCAAAAAGACAATACACACACACACACACACACACACACACACATATATATATTTATTTCATATTCATATAGTTGAACCTAGTTCACCATTTTTGTGGTACTAATCGAGACCATTTAATCTATGATAAACCTTACTGATTTTGATAATGACTTTTTAGCCAGTTTTTCCATTCATTAATTTCATAATTTTGAGGGGTTTTATGTTTCAATACGGAATCAAATATTTTTTGCATTCCAACAAACTACTTCCTTATTCCATTTTTAAGAAGGAAAAAAAAAAGATGTTTTGTAATATTTAAAGACAAATCATAACTTATCTAGATTATTGATTGGAGTGTGTGTGTGTGTGTGTGTGTGTGTGTGTGTGTGTGTGTGTGTGTGTGTGTGTGTATTAATAGATAAAAACTGAAAGAAAATCTAATTAAGTTTTAAATTGGATTCTAATTGTTGCCTAATTTTGTGCCACATATCCTATTTAAGTTTTTTTAATTTTTGTTATAGGTGAGTTAATGAGGTGTAAAAGACGAAGAGTTTAATATAATATAAACAAATCATCAAAAACTCAATAAACAGAAAAAGAAAAAAGAGAGAATAAACTAATGTGTATAGCCAAAAGAAAATGGATTCCAATTGTTGTCTAATTTTGCACCATGTGTCCTATTTAACTGTAAGGACACAAATCGTGGATCGGGCCTTTGAACAGAATAGGTTGGGGCCCAAGCTGTGTATGGCATCCTTAAAATGAATTTGTAAAGAGAGTGGGCTGAAGAACACTTGACTGAATTCGTATGAGTTGGAGGCCCAAGTATGATTACGACCAAATTTGTATTGATAAGATATTTGATTGATACAATGTTCTTCTCGGCATAGTCCGAGGAGTATGCTTATACAAATGCTATGAGTACTTCTCTTTTTTTCTCTCTCTCTCTCTCTTGATTTTTCTTCTCCTTCTATTTATATGCCCTTCCTCTATTACGTGGGCTTTTCTTGATACTTGTCCCATCAACCCCCATCTGGAGTCTTTATCTGGTAGCTGCAAAGGATGAAGGTCACTGTTCAGGTGTCTTTTCCCATTAATGCGGCCATGATGTTAACTGCAGGATCATAAATGCGGAGGCAGCAGCCTTTTGCTTAATATCTGATCTTCACCACCTGTCCTTTTTGTCCATATAAATCAGGGGATTCTCTGGGGGAGCTAGGATTGACGTTGGAGCATTTATCTGAGACACCTTTCTGACAATCCGAACAGGCAAGCCTCTTCGGACTAGTCCTTCTTCCACGCAACTTACACTTTAGAATCGAATTAGGCTGGGCAAACCCCTCAAGATTTGTTGTCCTCGGATGTATAAGTCTCCTCGAACAGGCCCACGGCCCAAGATCTGGCATTGGGCCTTTTACCCCTATAATAGCCCCTCAAAATTCTAGTTTTCTTCTCTAATCCGAGGAGAAAGGCGAGATTTTGACTTCTGCAGGGGTGAAACCCATCAAACCCCTTAACTAATCCATGTGGAGGCACTGTTTTGCAAGACTTTCGATTTCCAAAGACGCTTCGGAAATTGTAGCGCGTCATTTATAGTTCTTGGTGGCGCTTTGTCTCCTTGATCAACGGTGAGGTGCAGATCCTGCGGCTGAGATTTCTTCATGAAATTTCGAACGGGATAACTCCCACTCATTTTCCTCCACTATATAAGGGGCTCTGAAGGAGCGGTTTGATTCATTTGATACACCAGAGTTCTCGAGCATCCTAGTCTTACTATATCACCCCGTACTAATAGCTTCCGAGCACATTTTCACAAAGTATCTTAGATTTCTCAGAAGTCACCGAATCAAAAATACCTACTGATCTTGTAAGTACTTGGTTTCCAAGTCTCTTTTCCTTTTGGCTGAGCACCTCGGCCGTTGTCTTTTTACGTTTCCTCGCCTTAGGAGAGTCTTGTAGCACCCTTTTAGACATCCATATGGGTAGGTTTAAAAATTTAGTTGATACCCATGTGGCCGTAGAGCTTTTTAAAGCGAAATATAACATTCCCGAAGGAGTTAGCCTCCGTTACTGTTCACCGGAGAATATTTTAACCTCTAGGAGGACCGGTGAGGTGGTTATTCCTGTAATCGCCTTTCTGGAGGGGGGAATGACCATTCCCATGGGTAACGTTATTAGGGAGTACCTTAGGAATCATAGACTGTGCCCGCATCCGCTAACATGTTTAGGATTTTGGGTTGTGTAGACGCCCTTAACGAGATGATGAGTCTACAGCTTACCTGGCATGACGTCGTACATATGTACGAATGTCACTCCTTGAAGGAGGGGGGGTACTACTTAAAGTCCCGATCTCTCGTTGTGAGGATGATATCGTGCCTTCTGAAGTCCAACAAGGGCATGAAGGACGATTACGTCATCGTCTCTAGGGCGTGGCATGACGGTCATCATTGTCCAACCACGAAGGGGGAGCTAGGTGGGGTATTTTAGGACTAGATTAAGATAATCATAGGGATTGCGGTTTAGATTTCACTTTATTTTACTGCGTATGCGTTTGGTTTAAAGGTGTGATGACTAACCTTGTGTTTTTCTTTTGATTGTGAATGTGCTCGGCCTAAATCATCTGCTACGATCCGAGGTGTTTGCTCACTCGAACGGCCAGCTGCGTGCCGTTCACCTGATATTGGATTTCGCTCTAATATCAGATAATTTCCAAGAAGTCGGGGATTCCATCTGAGCGAGGGACAAGAGACTTCGCCGAATAGACGTTTCTCGGCCTGGTTTTTTGGCAAAGAAGGATCTTCCCCCGGTTCCCTGGCCACTTTAACAAGTTACCCCTCAACAAGTTACACAAAGGGAGGAGTCCACTACCTTTCCGCCATCTTTGGACACGAAGATAGACCAATTTCGTTTCGAAGAGGAGGAAGAAGCGCAAACTAAACCTCTTAGCCCTCAAAATTCTGAAACTTCAGAAGAAGAAGACGAGATGTCTTTGCAGCCAAGGAGGGGGTTGAAAGCCCTCATTGTGGGGTAGAACGCGGGTACCTCTTCTAAGGTGCCCCCGAAGGAGAAGGATGCCGACAAACTGCCGCCTCCTCCACCCCATCCAGCCACTTCGATCGGCCTTCTCCCTATGCCCGATTTGAAGAGGAAGAGAAAGGTGGTAGACCTCGAAGCCGAGGAGGGTGAAGTGCCTCCTCAGCAACAAAAAGAGGCAAAACAACAGAGGGGTGGGAGAGACAACAGGAGGGTTTCCCCACCCATGCACAGGAGTGACTCCCACTCCAGAAAGGTTCAGCATCCACCTGCCTGGGCTCCTCGGCTAGAGTTGGACGGCGCTCCTATTCCCGCCACTGCATCGATACGGGAGTTCCAGAAGGGGCACTCGGGCTATATTGCCGAGGCCTTGGAGTGCCCGTTGCTCCTGCCTCGGGACATGGAGACGGTTAAGTCCTGGAGGCAGGCAGATTTATTCATGTCCCTTAAGAGGGACTTGGCCATGATGAGTTTTTGGTCGCTTTATTGTGCATAGAGTTTATTCATGCTTGTACTGTATAATTTTATTATATCTGTAGTGACGTAATGTTGTTATTCTTATGGTGCAGCTCACCCAGCAAGTCTATGTGGCTGAAGATTGGGTCAAGGATGCCCGTAATCAGGCTAGGGCTAAGACCGAACTACGGAAGGACGTAGAGAAGAGCCTGGGTGTAATGAAGCATGAGAAGCAGGAGTTGGCTAAAAAGCTAATTATCGAAGAAAGAGCGAGGAAGAGCGCCGAGGCTGGCCTCAAAAGCGCCCAGGACCAGGCTGAAGACCAATGGAAGAAGTTACACATGACGGAGATAGAGTTGGCTACTGAGAGACAGCTGGTCCTGGAGCTTCATGCTCGAGCATAGAAGGCCAAGAAAGCCGAAAAGAACGCTCGGGAGGTGCTAAGGGCTGCGGAGTCTGAGAAAGAGGCCGAATTCCTTCGCGGTACAGAAGAAACTGAGAGGAGGCTCACGGAGGAGGTTTCCGAAGTGTGCAAGGACTACTGCCAGGTCACTTGGCATGAGGCCTTGAACTTGGCTGGAGTCCCAGCCGATTCAGACCTCAGGCAGCCGGAGAAAATATATTTCCATCCAGACATTAGTGCGAACCCGGCTGATCCCGCTTCCTCCTCTCCTCGGGCCCCGGAGCAAGTGAGTCAGGCACTTGTTCCTCTTGAGGCTACTCAGAAAGCTCAAGAGGGACAGGGCGCCCCGTGCGAACCAGTCACTCCGGATGCTGCTTCTGTGACCGCAGACCCTAACAAAGCCAAGGAAGCAGTGCCCTCAGTTGCCGAGCCGAGCGTACAGGGTAGCCTTCCTTCTCAGCCCAATCAGGCTTAGGGCATAGACTTTATCTCCTATACTTGTAATTGTTGCTTTGTTGTTTTTTTTTTTTTTATAGTTGTTTTGCATGTCAGACTAATGTACTTCACGTTTTGATTTAATGAAAGTGTTTTGTTTACCTTCTACTGTTCCCCATTTTACTTATTTGCTTGTGAAAAGCTTAAGTTCATAAACTAAAATGGCGATGGAAAGCCCTAACATTCATACCAGAGACATTTAATTAACTTAATTTTACCTCGGCAAATGAATGTGAATTCAAACAAGCACAACCAAGTATCTTACTGTCGATTCGTCCAAATTGAATAGGAACAATAGCTTAGAGTATGCAATCTGAGTGAATATGAAATATTGAACTTTTGCATAGTTCTAAGTGATACGACTTTGAGTGTATGATTCGAGGGGATAGGTACACCCGAAATTCTGCACAGTATTTAGGAAAGTGAAGAAAAATTGCTAATTTACCCAAGGTTCTATTGGGCACTCAGGGGCGTTAATTTACCCAAGGTAGGTGGTCCGAGGGACCAGACCTGATCAAGGTTCTGTTTTACGCTTAGGCATGTTAATTTACCTAAGGTAGGTGATCCGAGGGACCAGGCCAGACCAAGGTTCTGTTTAACGCTTAGGCGTGTTAATTTACCCAAGGTAGGTGGTCCGAGGGACCAGGCCTGATCAAGGTTCTGTTTAACGCTTAGGTGTGTTAATTTACCCAAGGCAGGTGGTCCGAGGGACCAGGCCTGATCAAGGTTCTGCTTAACACTTAGGCGTGTTAATTTACCCAAGGCAGGTGGTCCGAGGGACCAGGCCTGACCAAGATTCTGTTTAACACTTAGGCGTGTTAATTTACCCAAGGCAGGTGGTCCGAGGGACCAGGCCTGACCAAGATTCTGTTTAACACTTAGGCGTGTTAATTTACCCGAGGTAGGTGGTCCGAGGAACCATGCCTGACCAAGGTTCTGTTTAACACTTAGTAGTATTAATTTACCCAAGGTGTGTGGTCCGAGGGACCAGGCACGACCAATGTTCTGTTTAATACTTAGGAAATAAGCAGTATAGTAGACTTCAATGCGAAAATGGAAATTTTCATTAGTAATAGTACCTTTTTAGGTTATTTACATTCCAGGGGTGTGGTACAGTCCTTTCATCTAAATCTTCAAAATAAAAGGCTCCTATTCCAACTACTGATAGGATACGATAGGGGCCTTCCCAGTTAGGTCCCAGTTTCCCCCAGGCCGGGTTCTTCGCAGTGCCCACGACTTTTCGCAAGACCAAATCTCCAGGTGCAAGTGGTCTCAGTTTGACATTGGCATCATAACTCTGCTTGAGCTTATGCTGATAATAGGCTAGTTGGACCGCAGCATTTTCTCTACGCTCGGCGACTAGGTCCAGATTGTCCTTTAGCAGTTTGTCATTGTCTACCGAGGTAAATGAACTGGTTCTAAGTGTGGGAAACCCAGTTTCTATGGGGATAACAGCCTCAGCACCATACGTCATGGCGAAGGGGGTCTCTCCGATAGACCTTCGAGGAGTTTTCCTGTAGGTCCAAAGTACATGTGCTAGTTCTTCCACCCATTTTCCTTTGGCATCATCTAACCTCTTCTTAAGACTGCTTACTATGATTTTATTAACTGCTTCAGCTTAGCCGTTTCCTTGAGGGTATGCAGGGGTGGAGTACCTATTCATAATGCCTAGCCCGCTGCAAAATCTTCTAAATGCTTTACTGTCAAACTGAAGGCCATTATCCGAGATGAGAGTATGTGGTACACCAAACCGTATTACGATATTCTTCTATACAAACTTTTGGACATCCACATCCTTGATGTTTGCCAATGGCTCGACCTCAACCCATTTGGTGAAGTAATCTGTTGCGTCGACCAGGTATTTCTTGCTCCCAGTTGCTTTAGGAAAAGGACCTACAATGTCCAGGCCCCACTGAGCGAAAGGCCATGGACTTGACAAAGGATTTAGAACTCCTCCTGATTGGTGTATATTCGGCGCAAACCTCTGGCATTGGTCACACTTTTTTACATATGCCTGTGATTCCCTTTGCATGTTTGGCCACCAGTACCCCTGAGTTAAGGCCCTGTGTGCTAGAGATCTTCCTCCTGTGTGGCTGCCACAAATCCCCTCATGCAGTTCTTCGAGAAGTAGTTCTGTGGCTTCAGGATGCACGCACAATAGGTATGGACCGGTGAAAGAACGTTTGTATAGCTTACTCTCTCTTGACAGCCAAAATCGAGGGGCTTTTCTCCGCACCTTGTCAGCTTCGGCCTTGTCTGTTGGTAAGATGTCGTCCCTAAGGTAGGTCACCATAGGATCCATCCAGCTCGGCCCTACTCGAACTTGATAGATGTTGAGCCCTTCTTTTTCCTCGGCATGTCTTTGTACATCTTCCACCAGGATAAGTCGAGGTAGCCCCTGAGCTGAGGTGGTTGCAAGTGTGGCCAAGGAGTCCGCGTGCGTGTTCCCACTCCAAGGAACATGTTGCAAATTGAATGACTTGAACCGTGATTGCAGTCGCCTGACCTACCTTAGATATTTCTGCATTCTTTCATCACGAGCTTCTAATTCTCCCATGACCTGGCCGACGACCAGCGCTGAGTCCGAGAATACTTCTGCCGTGTTTCCACCCATCCTTTTGACCATGGCCATTCCAACCAGCAACGCTTCGTATTCGGCCTCATTGTTAGTAGCCGAGAAGTTTAGTCTGAGGGATTTTTCGATGACAACGTTCTCAGGGGATATTAAGACTAGCCTCACTCCTGAGCCTCTTTGATTGGCTGCACCGTCCACATATAATTTCCAGGGTGTGAACTCTTGCATAGACACAAGGCCAACTGAATTTTCTTCCATATATATCGGCTCGGCAATCTTTTCTAACACAGGCTCAGCAAACTCGGCCACAAGATCGGCCAATATCTGCCCCTTGACCGAGGTGCGAGGCAAGTACTTTATGTCAAAGGCTCCTAGGATGGTACCCCACTTGGCAATCCTTCCCGTATAGTCTGCACTCCGAAGCAATAATCTGAGCGGGAGTTGGGTAAGGACCACAACCGTATATGACTGGAAGTAGTGAGGGAGTTTACGAGTGGCATGAACTACGGCAAAAATGGCATTTTCAAGTGGCAGGTAATGGACTTCGGCCTCATGAAAGGATTTACTCACGTAGTACACAGGTTTTTGGACGCCATTGTCGACTCGTATAAGTACCAGACTCACAGCATGAGTGGCTACAACAATATAGGCGAACAAGACCTCGTCCGTTGTAGGGCTAGACTTGATGGGAGGCCGAGTTAGGTATTCTTTTAGTTGTTGGAAAGCTAGAACACACTCTTCATTCCACTCAAATCCTTTCCATTTGTTCAGCAGCTGGAAAAAAGGCCGACATCTCTCAGCAGACCTGGAGATGAATCGGTTGAGAGCGGCAGTCATCCCGGTCAACTTCTGGACTTCTTTTGGGCTCCGAGGGGGTTGCAGGCTGTTGATCGCCCTAATCTGGTCGGGGTTGATTTCAATTCCGCGATGGGTGACCATATAGCCCAAAAACTTTCCTGATCTGACGCCGAAAGAGCACTTCGAAGCATTGAGATGTAACTTGTGTGTCCTTAAGATTTCAAAGACGTTTCCGAGGTCTCCAACGTGGTCGGACTCCAGCTTGCTTTTGACCACCATGTCATCAATATAAATCTCAATGCATTTCCCCAGTTGTGGTTCAAACATTTTTGTCATCTTTCTCTGGTAGGTGGAGCCTACATTCTTCAGGCCAAATGGCATCACCTTATAATGGTAATTCCCAATGGGAGTTACGAAGGCTGTTTTCTCTTGATCGTTCAGGGCAAAGGGAATCTGATGGTACCCTTGGAAGGCGTCCAAAAAACTCATTCGTGGATGCCCTACGGTTGCGTCTACCAGTTGATCAATCTGTGGCATGGGAAAGGGGTCTTTTGGACAGGCTCTGTTTAAATCCATGAAATCCACGGATACACGCCATTTCCCATTCTTCTTCTTCACCACGATTGTGTTAGCCAGCCATTCTGGATAGAAGACCTCCCTGATAGCCTCTGCTTGCTTGAGTTTGTTTACCTCATCCCTGACAGCGTCAGAATGTTCCCTGGATGAGCACCGAGGTGGCTGCTTTTTGGGGAGGGCAGCCGGATTTACATTTAGGTGATGGCAGATGAACTCGAAGTCCACTCCTGGGGCCTCGTAAGAGTTCCAGGTAAACACTTCAATGTTTCTCCTAAGGAAGGTTAGCAGCTCTTCCTTTTCATGAGGGGGTAACTGAACCCCTATCTGGAAAAACTTATCTGGGTCCTACCCAATGACAACTTTCTCTAGTCTTTCACATTGCTCCTTGGTAGGCTCCACGGCTTTGGGGGGAATCGAGAACTTTGACTGCTACGAGCAGGGGCGTAGCTACGTTGGTGACTGGGGGGGCCATGGCCCCCCCAAAAGTTTTTTAAAAAATTTTAGAGTAGGTAAAATTATATACTTGAACCATTTTTCTAAGAATTGGCCCCCACATGAAAAAAATTTTGGCCCCCCCATTTGTCCATGTTTAGTGTTTCTTCCAAACTTGATTTCCATCTTTTAATATTTTCTTTCATTTATTGTTAGTCTTTTCTATTGAAACTTCTTCAAATGTCAAACCATTGGCTCGATTAGAAGTTTTACTTTTTCAATTCCTAAGCTTCAATATATTTTTCTTGATCTGGTCTAAGCTGATATTGCTCTTTATTGTTATTATATTGCTCTATGTTGGAAGCTGATATTGTTGTCCGCATCTGTTGCTATTTGCTAGTAAATGTTGCTCTCTGTTACTGAATATACCTATTGCTATTTTTCCTACTCTATGTTGCTGTGGCCATTCTTTTGTCTTTGTATTCTTTCTTTTCTTTGCATAAAATTTATAATTTTGTCTCAAAAAGGAGTGCTGAGCTTATTTGGAACTAGCAAAAATGACTTTAAGATCTTGAGAAATACTAGAGCTAGTATTCTTCTCCTTCTTTTTTTTTTTTTTTTTTTTTACTAAACCAATCTATAAGCTTTATTCAAAATTTCATTTTTGGCTTCTATTCTACTCAAACAGCCAAATGTGAAAGTCATCTTGTATTTTTATATATAATTTCATATTGGCTTTATAAGGATTTTGTTATTTTTATTTTCTAAAAATATTATATCTTCTTATAGATGTAGTGGTTATATTTATATTTAGTTTCTTGAATGGTTTGAACTTATGGTTTGTTAAAAGGACTAAGAGAAACTTAGAAGGGAAAATGAACTTAAGATACTTAATTGGTCATTTAGTTTTGTTGTGCTAATAAGAATTACATTGATTAAACTAATGCACAAAAACATATATATATATATATATATATATATAGCATTTTGAGTTTTTCTTGAATTATGACTTACTGCGAGATATTTTAACCTCGGCCCCTCCTAATTGAAATTCCTAGCTCCGCCCCTGGCTACGAGTACCCGACCGTGGTGGTCGTTGGTTCAGCATCAGGCCGATGTGTAATGGCAGCTATGAGGCATTGTCTTGCCATAGGTTGGCTGCCAACAATCTCTTCCATTCGTCCTTCCGACAGAAATTTAACCTTTAGGTGTAAGGTCGAAGAAACAGCCCCCAGAGCGTGGAGCCAAGGCCTAACTACAATGGCCGTGTAGGGAGAGTATGAATCCACCACGATGAAGTCCACCTCGACCACTTCAGACCCTACCTGTACGGGTAGCCTTATTTGACCTTTAGGGATGACGGTCTTCCCATCAAAGCTGACTAAGGGTGAATCATATGCTGTCAGGTCTTCAGGCCGTAAGCCCAGTCCTTTGTATAGGTCTGGATACATGATCTCAACCCCACTCCCTTGATCCACCATCACCCTCTTCACATCGTACCCTTCTATTCTAAGGGTGATGACCAGAGCGTCGTCATGGGGTTGTATCGTCCCCATTTTATCTTCATCCGAGAAACTTAAGGCTGGTCGGGCCTCCATCCTTGCCCGTTTCGTTTCTTGGTTGGCGTCCTCGGCGGATGTCCTGGAAATGGACAGTACTCTGGAGGGGCAGGATCCAGTTCTCCCGGGGGCCACGAAGATAACGTTAATCGTGCCTAAAGGGGGCCTTGATGAGGCGGTCCCCGAAGCCCCTGGCCTGATATAGTCTCCTTGGTTGCTTGGTCGATAAATGAACTGCTGTAGCTTTCCTTCCCTCGCAAGTTGTTCCAAGTGGCTCTTCAAAGTCCTGCAGTCCTCGGTTGTGTGCCCTCGCTCTTGATGATACTGGCAATGAAGGCTCTGGTTGCACTTCGTGGGGTCTCCTCCCATCTTGTTTGGCCATCTGAAGTATGGCTCATTCTGAATTTTCTCCAGAATCTGATGAATTGGCTCTCGGAACACGGTATGGACTGCTTGTGATACAACAGACCTGGACTGCACACTGTAGTCTCTCCGCGGCCTGCTGTTACTGTACCGGTCCGACCTGAACTCCCTCCTCTCCTGAGGGATAATCTTAGACTTTCCCTTTCCGATCAGCTGGTCTTCCTCGACGCGCTTATACTCGTCTATGCGGTCCATTAGTTGGCGCACACTTCTTACCGGCTTCTTGATTAATGATTTCCGCAAGTCGTGCTCGGCTGGTAAGCCGACCTTGAAGGTTCTTACTACCATGTCATCGAAACTCCCTTCGATTTCATTAAACGTCTCCCAATACCTGTCTAAGTATATTTTCAGCGTCTCCCCCTCTCGTATGGACATGGATAGCAGGGAGTCTAATGGCCGAGGGACCCTGGTGTTTGTCACGAACCGAGAGCAGAAAGCTCTAGTGAGCGCCGTAAAGGATCCAATAGAGTCTGCCACGAGGCCATCAAACCACCTCATGGCTACAGGCCCCAAACTGGAGGGGAACACTTTGCACATGAGAGTCTCGTTCCGAGAATGGACAGCCATTTTCTGATTGAAATGGCTCACATGCTCCACGGGGTCAGTCCGTCCGTTGTATGCAGTGAAGGTAGGTTGAGTGAAACGCCGAGGAAGGTTTCCCCCTTTAATTCTATGCGTGAAGGGCGACCTGGAAATTTGATTGAGTGCCCTACTCATTGCATCACTCCCAATACCCCTTGAGGACGTGTTTCTGCCCTGCGATTATGGTGGGGTTCCTCTACGTGAGAGAAAGATTCACTTGGGGGTGTCCTGGAGCGACGTCTATAACTGGCATCGTCGTCATCGTCATAAAAGTCATCCATGATGAATGGACTGCTAGATGGACTGCGCCTCCTTCGCGCACGGCGCAACTTCTTCTTGAGGCGATCAATCTTGCGTTGCATGTCTTCATGAGACTTGTCATTGTCATTTCGACGTCGACTCCTCGCAATATGATTTATGTGCACGCTCCCTTCGCGGTCTCTTTCACGCTCGAGGTGCACGAAATTGTCAATATGCTAAGAGCCACTTGACTCCGCTCTGTTAGAATCTGATCTAACCATGGTTTAAGCCTCAACACACAGGTGCAATAGTGCTCTCCCCACAGACGGCGCCAATTGTAAGGACACAAATCGTGGATTGGGCCTTTGAATAGAATAGGTTGGGGCCCAAGCTGTGTATGGTATCCTTAAAATGAATTTGTAAAGAGAGTGGGCTGAAGAACACTTGACTGAATTCGTATGAGTTGGAGGCCCAAGTATGATTACGACCAAATTTATAATGATAAGATATTTGATTGATACAATGTTCTTCTCGGCATAATCCGAGGAGTATGCTTATACAAATGCTATGAGTACTTCTCTTTTCTCTCTCTCTCTCTCTCTCTCTCTCTCTCTCTCTCTCTCTCTCTCTCTCTCTCTCTCTCTCTCTCGATTGTTCTTCTCCTTCTATTTATATGCCCTTCCTCTATTACGTGGGCTTTTCTTGATACTTGTCCCATCAACCCCCATCTAGAGTCTTCATCTGGTAGCTGTAAAGGATGAAGGTCACTGTTCAGGTGTCTTTTTCCATTAATGCGGCCATGATGTTAGCTGCAGGATCATAAATGCGGTGGCAGCAGCCTTTTGCTTAATATCTGATCTTCGCCACCTGTCCTTTTTGTCCATATAAATCAGGGGATTCTCCGGGAGAGCTAGGATTGACGCTGGAGCATTCATCCGGGACACCCTTTTGACAATCCGAACAGGCAAGCCTCTTCGGACTAGTCCTTCTTCCACGTGACTTACATTTCAGAATCGAATTAGGCTGGGCAAACCCATCAAGATTTGTTGTCCTCGGATGTATAGGTCTCCTTGGACAGGCCCACGGCCCAAGATCTGGCATTGGGCCTTTTACCCATACATAAACTTTTTCATTTTTGTTCTAGGTGAGTTAATAAAATGCAAAAGATAAAAGGTCCAATATATATAAATCATCAAGAACTCAATAAACAAAAAAGAAAAAAAGAAAAAAGAGTAAACTTATATGTATATCCAAAAAAATTTAAATAAAATAATAAGAGAGAGAGAGAGAGAGAGAGAGAGAGAGAGAGAGAGAGTATAATTTGAATCCATGTATGTGTGTAATTATAATTTTTTTAAATTGTACCGTGCATATGTACATGTTATATATTAGTTTATAGAATATATATATATATATATATATATATGATTGTGTAGTAACGTTCTAGTAACGTTATTTGTATTTTTTAAAAATATGTGCAAGTAAAAAAAGTGTGTAAAAATATATATATTATTATTTAAAAATTAAAAATATGTGTTTAAACACATGTATCAAACTAACCTCTAAACTTATCCATTAAGTTTTCTAGAAAACATTTCTATTAAACCATCCCCATTATCAAGGCCTTAATCGGCCCCAAAAGACTTCAATTACTTTCATGGGAAACCAACATTAGCATGCATGCAGCAATTTATTAATAATTTCGACCATTCCTCTTCCCCACGTGTTAAAACCTCTCTCCAATTATATATAGATTTATATGCAATCCCCTTACTGTTGGAAAAAATTGTACATAAGTGGAAATTTCAACGAGCACAACTACTCAAGAACACTAAAATTTATGTGAAAATTTCTTATTTTTTAAAGAAAAAATTACATAATAAATTCTGAATAATTTTACTATATTAAATAGAAATTATAATATCTTAACTTAAAAAAAAAACTCTTAAACTTTGTGTTTAGGAGAGTAATTTGAGTAATGTTGTTATTTTTAATATATATATGAATAAAAAAATATATAAAAATATGTATAATAGTATTTAAAATGTATAATTTTATGTTTTAACGTGCTTCCCAAACACCTTAAGGGGTGTTTGGTTTGTATTTTTAAACAACAATTTTCAGTTTTTAAACAATATTTTACGTATTTCAACACACTTTTTCACCCACACATATTTCAAAAAACAATAAACAATAATTTTCAAACTACTTCACCAAACATCCCCTTTAATCTCTCACAATTTTCTTACACTATATTTACTCTTCTCTTTTGCTTAATCTCACTCACGCAGTTTTGTAAAACTGCACCGGTCCTCACACTCTGAATCTTCACTTCTTTTCTTCACATTGTACTCTTCACGTCAAGTCACAATTAATGAAAGTCAGCTTATCTTAACTTTACAAAAACCAATTCCTTTTCTTTAGGTCTCCCTTAAGCCGAATGACCCCTTGCCTTTTGTTTCTTTCTTTTCTTTCATCCTTCAGCGTGTTAGGCACGCCTTGCATCAGCTTGCATTTAACCAAAAGCTGATTTTGTGAGGATTTAGAAGACAGAGTTCATAAATGAGCTTTGATAAGAGTGGCAAGCAAGTGCGCTAAACCCACTAGGTGCCACGCACCCAACACTTTAATTACCAATGCACTCACTTCATATTGTTTTAACTAATCAGCCTAAACAGCAATGGCATCCTCCAAAATGAGCTTGAAACTTTTCATAGACAAAAAAAGTAACCAAGTTCTCTTCGCCGAATCCGGCGAGGAATTCATCAACTTCCTCTTTAACTTTCTCGCCCTGCCGGTCGGAACTCTCGTTCCACTTCTTAATCGGGAAGTATTAAGCAGCTTCCAAAACATTTACCAGAGCATTCCAAATTTTGGTGACGCTTACTTTCAACCAAATTTTATCAAAGACACTCTCCTAAAGCCCAAAGTTTACGTCCCCGGTGGTTGTTCGGACCCTCTCCAACTGCCAAACGTGGAATTATCAACACCAAGGAAATGTTATGAGTGTTGTAATAACAGTCACAAGTACGTGTCTAATGATAAAATTGCAGTCTGTCCTTCGTGCCGGTCTTCTATGATCTTCTATGGTGAAATTGTAGACACATCATCAATACCCTCCTCTGTTCAGCGAGGATACGTGAAAGAGTCGGTTACGTACATGGTGATGGACGATCTAGAGGTGAGACCGTTGTCCTCGATTGTGTCTATCGGCGCTATTCTTCACAAGTTCAATGTCAAGGACATAGGGGCTCTTGAGGAAAAAGTGGTAAAGTTGAGCACGGATGTGGTATGTTATAATCGTTCTTTTCTTAAATTTTTATCACAGTACCCATTCTATTTACGTAATAATTTCTGCTCTTTCCTTTGTTGAAAATTATAATACGCTCTTTATAACTGAGAATGAGGGTACTATCAGTGATATAAGTGGTCTTTTAATCATAGCTAGTTTAGAGTAGTTAATATATCACATAAAATTATGGCATGGGCATTGACATTTTTTCTCAGTCAAAATATTAGGCATGGAGTTTTTCTTGTTTAATTTTGCATCTCAAATTATTTGCTAAAAAAAATGATAGCAATGGAATAGACAAATTTGGTATTGATGTGCATCATTATTTCAAGATGTCGAAAAACTTAATTAACAAAAGATCATAAATTCTACCTGTTACGCACACATGATTTCTGTGTCAATTCTTATTTTTTGTTGCTTTGATATAGTATATTGCTATGACTTTTGGGCAAAATTGTTCAAAACCTACTATTCTTACTTAAAAACATATTGTTGTATATACTCTCTTTCGTCTTGATCCACTCACTCGTAACAAACAGACTGAAATCCCTTATTGGTGAAAGTGTCACTTTTCTCTTTATATAATAACTATTTTGCTTGTTCATCTGGTTTATTTTTAGGGATTGAAATTGCTCAAGACTTCTTTGCATTCGAAAAGTGTTCTGACCGATGTTTTCCTCCCGATGTTGAAGAAGGAAATCAAGATGGAGAATTGAATATCAATTTTCTGAATTCTGTGGGACTGCCAAATTTTTGTAGTTTTGTTTTGTTTTGTTGCAGAAATGATCTTAATGTCGAATTTTGTTTGACAATGTAATGGACAATGTGTGCTTGCTCCTCTCTCTTCCCCTTGTGTTTGTTAGCCAATTTATATGCTCAACTTCTTTTGGTGAAAAATGTTGCTCTATTTTTCCTTTTAAAGAAAAAATGCAGTTTTGAAGGCCATTCGGGGATGATCTTGATCAACATATTCAAATTGTGTCTAAAATATATCATTTTAAAAAAATAATTTACACTTGCTACTACAATTATCGATAAGATCGGCTCTGGAGGGGAAAAAAACCCCTTGCAAGTAAAATATTTTTAAGTTTTGACTTACTAAAAAATTAAATTAGATTTTAGTTATATAATTATATTCCCATTATTTTGTTCCAATTATCTAATTCTACTCTTATTATTTGATACCAAGTGTTTTTAGATTAAAAATGTTTAAATTTTGTATCAAGTGTCATTTTATCTCTAATTTTTTGTCACATGTTTTTCCGTAAAAATAAATCTCACTTACAAAATCATTTATATAAAAAAGACTCAATTATAATGCATTATACTTCTTTGTAATATATAATTTGAATACGTAATACTTATAACCAACTTATACTGTAACTATTTTTAGTCAACCTGAAACGACTTGCAACACGTTTTATTTAAAATTAATACCAATATCCATTTAAATTAATCCATGTTTTTTTAATGAAATTTTACTATTAGATTAAATATAAATTTCAATCGAAACTTTTCTCATTTACTAAAAAAAAATTTCTTCATTTTGAATATATTTCCATGATATATATCGATAGTCTTCAATGATAAATTGTATATTTATTATTTAGTACTCAATTTCATCATGTTAACTCAATTACAATGGTAGAAGAGAGAATATGAATGTTAGATATTTCTGCTGAAAACGTATAAAAGGACTAGTTAAACACTTAAAACTATAATATTCTTAGAAAAATTTAATGATATTTAAATATTAGAAAATAGATTAATTAAAATTAGTACAATAGGTCTCAAATTATATTGTGTCAACCTTATATATTATACCTTTAAATTTGTGAAATATTAAAAATATGCTATACTTATCAATAATATATATATATATATATATATCTATATATATATATAGACACACTATGGGTTAAACTCTCGTTTTTAACCAAAAGAGATTATGGATCAATGTTCTATTGTCTAACCAAAAGAGATTTGTAAAGTATACGTGGTGCAAGCATCACTAGTGTGGTTATGAAATTAATATATGGGTACTATTAATGAGTGTTGTACAGCATTTGTTAATAATTCATTTAAAAATTTTTTTTATAGAAAATAAAAAAAATTAATATTTTGACAGTTTTTTTCATTTCTCATAAAAGTGGTATAAAAACTTTCCTAAAATAAATTATTAACAAGTGTTGTACAGTACTCGTTAACATTTTCCTTAATATATATCTTGATTCTCGTGACACCTTACGCCATCTCTCTCTCTCTCTCTCATAGAGTAATTATTCATCTTAAATTTTGGGTAAATTGATCACATTCATTACAACACTAATTTATAGTAAAATTTGTTATAACTTTAACATTTTCTTAAAAAAATTATATTAAAAAAAAGAATGAATTTTAAAAAAATTATTATATAAAATATTAGTTAAATATTATTTAAATAATAATGTAAATTCGCCATCTGAAGCGCTTGGCCAGCCCTGCTTATTAGCTCGTACTCCATGAGCATGATAGTGTAGAAGGGCAGCCCATGATTTCGTATTTGGTAAGAGACACCATCGCTAGCATTTGACCCTCTCGCTCTTATAAAAAATATAGGGCAGAAAGATAGATCTCTAGCTCCAATTTCTGAAGACCATGGATGCTGGATCTTTGTTCCAAGATCAAAATTGGACATAAATTAGACTAAAATTGTACTTATTAGATCGATCTTATTTTCGATCTTATAGGTGTGACACCTAAAGTTAGTAAACTGATGTGATGCATGTGATGGTTGGATATGTTCGAATTTTTTTTAATTATTGGTGAGTTTATAAAATTTATATATCAAATTTATAGTATCTTAATTAACATCACTTATAATTTTTCTTTTTTAAGTCATGAGGTTAAATTGTACTTTTTAAAATGATAAGGTTTAGTTTTAATTTATGAAGTCTGAAATATTTAAAGTCCAAATTTCTCACCTAATTATTAAAAATATTTTAGTTCTTAAATTATAGAGTTAATAATATTATTTAAAAAAAAACATATAAGGTTATGAAAAGAAAAAGAAAGGTGGTAGCCAGTACTTAACCTTGGGTTCCTATTGCGTAAAGAAGCATGACAAGTTTCTAGGGGGCGTAAAGCAAATAGGCAAATATGAGATATAGCTACTAGCTAGCAATAATTCACACACAATTCAAAGAAAATCAGAGAGAAATCAGTACACTATCTTTATACAGTGGAAATACGAAAGAAGAAAGGAAGAAGGCTTTTGAGGGGAAACGAAATTCGAGAAATGCAAAAGCAAATAGGCAAATATGAGTTATAGCTACTAGCTAGCAATAATTCACACACAATTCAAAGAAAATCAGAGGGAGTACAATATCTTTATACAGTGGACCGTGATTAAGACGGTTTTGGGTTTTTGATTTTCAATCAAATGTTATCTATTTATCTATATCAAGTGTCTATGACTGTGTGGGTCACAACAAAACAATATAGTTGCCTTTAGGCTTATTCTTGGCCGTACGCCGCCGATTGTGAGGAGTAAAGGTGAAGATTTTATGTTGATTAGATGGGACGGCTTAGGTTTTAGTAATGTGAACGGGAATATATATACAGAGAACTTTTTTTTTTTTTTTTGAAACTATATTCAGAGAACTTGGGCACTAACTTTTCAAGAAAAAACATATACTTGCAATGATATATATGCCTTCGTTTGGAGAGCACGTTGGCGTTCACGTTGGGCGCCTTTCACACTTTTTTTTTTTTTTTTTTGATGATGATGCGCGTGTTTTATCCACAGTTAATACTGTGCAGTTATTGTGTAATTACTGTTTATAAACAGGAATTGCAATTTTTGAAATTTCACTTCTTTTTTTTTACTGTTTACGGACTTACAAATACTATTTTTTAATAACTTTTTTATTAAAAATAGGTCTCATTACACTATTTATATATTTAAAAATTATTCTGTTACAGTGTTTTTCAGTTTTCAATTTTCAATTTTAGCGGTATCCAAACGAATTCGCATCTATTTTAATGTTTTTTACTCAATTAAAGATTTTTGACATTTATTTTAAAAAATTATATCAGATTATTCTATTAATCCAAACAAAACCACATCAAATTTTAAAAGTTATTTTGACACAACAAAATATTATTTTATTTATTTTAATACACAATTTTACAATACACATCAAATTTTTTTTTTATTCTTTTCTTATGCTTTCTTTTTTGTTGGTCCGTTGGAGACATTAAGGTGAGAGAATGTTTGAATATTATTAATTAAAGAAAAATACTAGAACCACAAAAAATTTAACAAATTTCATCACAACTCACTACTTGACGAGCTGTGAACGATGGAGGTCAGATGGTAGATTCATACTTCCACCACTTTTAACTCACTGGATTATAACAACAATTGTGAGATTTTTTTTGTCCCTAACATTGCTCTTAATTAATCCCCAAGTTCCCTACGGTCATCAAGAGAGAGAAAATTTTGAATGATTACTCATCACTCTCTTCAATGCTATTACTGACACATATCATGAATGTGATTTTTTTTTTTTTTTAATATTTGGTGTGCTTAGAGTATTGGCATCATGTGTGCCAAATGCTAAATTTTTAGCATTTGGCACACCAAATACCAAAATTCTTGCCTTATGAGATGTGCCAAATCTCAAATATTTTTACAACATGCTAAAATTTTTTATTATTTTTTAATTCCCTCTCTCTCTCTCTCTCTCTCCCCTCTTTACTACTCTGCCTCTTTCTCTTCTCTCTCATCTCGCCTCTCTCTGCCTCTTTCACCGATCAAAGCCATGGTTTGAACCGACCTCAGCCTTGTTTTGAAGTCACACCATCAATCTCAACCATGTTTAAAGCCACACCGCCGATCTTAGCTACAATTTGAAGCCAGTCTGAAGCCACACCGTCGATTTGAAGCTATACCGCCAATCTCAAGCACCACCGTTGAAAAACACCTTCACCACCGATCGCTGCCTCTCTTACTAGCTTGTTTTGATTTTAATCTAGTTGTGGCTTCTTCTTTTTTGGGTTTTTGGTGGGTCGATCCGATATTGGTGGATTGCGGTGGTTATGGATTGTAGTGGGCTGCTTTTGGCAGTTGTGGTTGAGGTAATCGGTGGTGGTTGGTTAATTTTGGTCGGTGGTTGGTTGTGATGGTTGGTTTAATTTGGCTGGTGGTTGTGGGTTTTGGTGGTGGTTGTGGGTTTTGGTGATGGTGGTGGGCTATGATCTAGTAGGGGTGAGCTGTGGGTAGTGGTGGGATGCTGTGGGGTGGTATCATGGGTTATTGGGTTTTATGTTATAAATTATTTTTAATGAATTGTATGTATTATTTTAATGTGTTGTATGAAAAAATAAAACATTTGATGTATTATATAATATTAAATGTTATATTAAAATAGAAAAAGTAAGTTTTTGTGCGAGAAATTGGCATTTGACATAGCACGCCCAATGTTAATGCTCTAAATGTTAAAAATTCAACACAACTAATGTTGTTGCTCTTAGGCCCAATGGCCAAAATGCTTCTACCTTCTCTTCTTTTTCCTTTAGTGTGTGAGACATGGTAAAACGGGTCAGAATTTTTTGACCCCACCCAAAAAATACCTGACCCAAACCCTAATTTTTTGACCCGAAACAAAAGCTGGTTGACCCATGACCTAACTCGGATAACCAGTAACTCGACCTATTTTTTTAAAAAATTCGCTAACAAATATTTTGTCTGCACCCTTGGGTGCTAAGTGCATAAAGCACAAACCATGGCAAGCTAGCAGCCTACTACCAGGACAGCAGCCAATAAGAGCAAGTAGTGGCATGAATCACATGGTAACCCATTTATTTTATAATTAAAAAAAAAAGAAGTTAAAATGAAAGGAAAAAAAGTAAACAAAGAAAATGGAAAAATATTAAAATCGGACTGACAGTGAGAGTTCAAGACATTTGATTTGAATATACACTAACAGTAACGCTACTAAGTTTCTAACACTACTTGTCTACTTACACAAAGTGACAAAACTTAAGTTGAAGTTACTAAACTAAAACAAAATAAGTCCAAACCCGCAAACCTAAGAGTTTTTCATCTTCTCACTCAGTGCTCCATGCCTCCACTACTCCAGTTCTTCCTAAATAATCTTTCTTAATAATCTAATTTTATTATTATTTTAAGTGCAACAAGAACATGTGCAGTAAGGAGGCTGATAACTTGACATGGTTCATGATATTTAGTTTTTTCTTTTGTAAGAATTAAATTATTAGTAGTGTAAACTTAAAATATATATTTTTTTGTGCTCCATAAGATCTATCTATCTTTGAAGTTGTAAATTTGTAATTACAAGCATTTTGGCAGTAAATTATTAACATTGAAGACTTTATTCTCATGAATTCATAACTATAAAGAATTTTAATAATGCTCAAAACTGTCAGAATTGAAAAGATATTAATAAGAGGATTAGGTGCAATTCATATCGTTGATTGATTTTATTCATTTTCTCAAAAAAAGTTGTCATTGATTTGTTTTTGTAAATTTTTTTTTTAAAGTTAGTTTGAAAAATACGGATTGACCTGAAATCCGATTGACCCTACCCAACCCAAACCCAAACCAACCTGCCCGTTTTCCACGTCTCCCACAAGCCTAAGTCAATGTCGAAGGAATGAAAAGGGTGGTCAGACCTCCAACAGTGGCGGCTCAAGGAATTTTTTTCCAAGGTGGCCATTATTAAGAAACTTAAAATATACAAAATTTAATGGAAGATAGCTTCATATATTGACAACAACCAAAAAAAAAAAAAAAAAACCCTACGTACATAAAGTCTTACAATTTTCTTCTACAAATGTTTTTACTTTGAAAACGTTGCATGTTAATCTCATTATCAATGTTGTAATTTACATCTCTTTCAAAATTTTAGTTAAATAAAAAATTTCCTGGACTTTTCTTTTTGTTTGTAAGAGCCCAGTTATTGTTAAAAGGACTAAAGTTTGAGGACAAAGTATGACTACAAACTTTAGCCTAGGACTTCAAATTTAATTAAACAAATTAATATAACTACATATTTTGAAAATCTAAAGGCTTGTTTGATAGTGGTATTCAAGTATTGTTGTTTAAAATAATGTGAAAATTGTGATTTAAAAAATGTTATGAAAATACGTGTTTAAAGTACTCATAATGTAAAAAATGTGTTTGGTACTTGTGAGTATCAGAAACACAATTAAAAAACGCTATTTGGTCAAAACAGTAGGATTCATGGGTAACTGACTTGCACAATTTATTTATCACAAGAACAAGGTGGGAAATTCCATAATCGAAAGCTCAAACAACTGATTAAGAAAGTAAGATTACAGATGAGAAGGTTTGTGACACAGATTTCTTTCTCGAGATACGGAGAAAGAAATCTGGCATGCTCAACCAAAGGGAAAGCGTTTTAGAATTTGGCATGCTCAAAACTCCGCAGGAATTGTCTTGGGAGGTTTCCCTTTACTACTTATAGAGATGGGCTTAGACCATTTCCTAAAGGATGATTTTCTGAGTATTTGGGCCTCGGCCCCGAATCAAGTTCACCTCCTCCCCCCCCCCCCCCCCCCAATACCACATTTTCAAATAACATATATATTTTAAAACATGAAAAAACACAATTGTGCATTTGGTATGAGTGTATATTTTTATAAATAAAAAAAGTGAGTAATTATCTGACATGAACAATACATTTAGCACTATTTTATTTGATGAGATAGAAATTTCCCCTTATTGCCTGTTCACTCTCTCTTTCTTTTTTTCTTGGAAAAAAAAAACCCCAAGATTCTTCTATTCGTTTTCTTAGTGCTCTTCATCCCTCTCAACCCCAGGTCCTAGCATCTTTACTTCTCTTTGTTGTTTCTTTCTTTTGTTTACTCTAAATGTTTGATTTGGTTTGTGTTTTGTGGGTGGGGATTAAACTCAAATGGGTTTTGTTTTTTGTGTTTAGCATTTTGTTTATATGGGTTTTGTTTTGTTGGTGGGGTTATAAGAGAAAAAAAAAGTCATTTAGGAGAGAGAAAAAAAGTTGTTTGTGTTGTTCACATTAGAGTGTCCCACGAATTTTAATATATTTACAACAATGTCTTTCAACATTGTTGCTCAAAAATTGAAAACTGTCCATTAGGTGTTCTCAAAATACAGTGCTTAAACACCATAAATTGAAAACTGTGACTTAAACACCCTTAATTAAACACTCTTACCAAACACAATTTTTTTTTGGCCCACAGTTTTTAGTGTTTAAACTTACCTACCAAACAATAATTAAGCATTGAATTGTACATTCTTTATGTTCTTAAAACACGTGTCAAACTTCATGTCAATTGGATGTTGTTTACTATTTGATCCATAATCTTTTGATGGTTTGGGGTTTGGATTTGACAAAAATATATTTTGGGTATGGTCCTTGTGTAAATCTTTGGGTTTGAGTGTGTTTGCTTCTCTGTTTGGAATTGGGTTTTGGGCACTAAAGATTAAGGTTGGTGGTGCTAGTAAAATCGGGATGGGGATTGGGAACCGGTGGAGAGAGAAGCGGGTTAGGGTTGAAATGGCAAAGAGAGAGAGAAACAGAAGGGTAGGAGGGTTTGTTTGGGTTTGGAAATCATTAAATTGCAAGGACAATTGTTAATTTTTTTAGTGTGCCACCTAATAGTATTTGTAGAAATTTAGGGTGATCACATATTTTTTAATGATAAAAAAATTATATATAATAATGATTTTTTTTCCTGGTGGTCACTAGTGCAGAGGAGCCAGAACCCTCCAATCATATTTTATATATATATATATATATATATATATATATAGATCTACATTGTCCTTATCAACACAGCCACATCAAATTTTCATAACTACTCAGTAAAAATGCAAACAGCTATGCCTATGGCATCTTCCGAAATGAGCTTGAAGCTCTTCATAAACAAAAGGAGTAATCAAGTTCTCTTCGCAGAAGCAGGCAAAGAATTCATCAACTTCCTCTTCAACATTCTCCTCCTACCAGTTGGAACTCTCATTACGCTTCTCAAACTATAAATAATGCTTGGCAACTTGGGAAACATTTACAACAACATTATAAATTTAGCTTACCTTGAACTCGACGAGAAGGACTCTCGTCTAAAGCCCAACGTATGCATCTCTGGAGACGCTGTATTCCCCCTACGATTTTCGAACATTCTATCATTAATCAACATGAAATTCTACGACACAAAATGTCCATCGTGTGGGTCGTGCTGCTTGAGCATGCGTTACAAACTGAAATTCTGCCCACTCAATGGAGTGAAAGAAGCTCCATACCTGGTGATGAATGATCTGGAGGTGAAACCCCTATCCACAGTTTCTGTAATCACTCTGCTTAACAAGTTTCATCTCAACAAATTTGGGGATCTTGAGGAGAAAATGGTCGATTTAGGCATGGATGAGGTGTGTATATATATATATATATATATATATATGCCAGTTCTTTCATCACTTTCTGTGTATGCATATAAAGCATTACTTCTTTTACAACTTTTACTTTTTGTTCTTTCTTTTTTTTTTCAATATAAATGATTTTTTAATGTTAAAAAATTATTTGAAAGTCCACTTGGTGTATAAAACACTAGTGAATGTTTAGACCCCCAATTTAAAAATAATCAACACAAGTTTATACTCAAACAATATATGTGCAGAATGATAAGTACAAGCAATACCCAGATAAACAAACTACTCTAAACCATAATTAATCATAACACAGCAGCAATTAAAGGTAAATAGTAGGGGTCAGAGAGATGCAAACACAAAGATAACACTGGCACGTGTTATCGAAGATGAAACCGAAGAATTCGGCAAAATGATCCACTAAAGAATAAAGTTGGGATACACGAAAAACCTTTCCGCCGCCCTCCAAGCGGTAAAATGATCCACTAAAGAATAAAGTTGGGATACACGAATAGCAATAGACCCTCCAAGCCTAATCTACCCAATGCACCTAAGCCCTCCAAGCTTCTTGCTTCAATAAGGTTAAGCCTAACCATGTCTTCTTTAGCTTTTCGGATCCTGCAATAAGCCCATTGCATCAACCAAATGAATTGGTCATCTCTGAACTGCTTACCAAGCACTAAATAACCTCCTCACAAATATGTGTTTTGTGAGATAAAGATTTGGCTAATAAACCTCTCAAGGGTATGTTAATGGAGAGGGTGAGAGTAGAGGAATTTGAGAATCAAAGATATAAGATTGTGGATGAGTCAATCTTGTTATCAAAGATATAAGATTGTGGATGAGTCAATCTTGTTGTTCTCTAAGGCTCCTTTATCAAAATTCTCTTTGGAAACTCTCTACATTTCGTGGGTATAAGAGTATTTATAGTAAGGTACGTGAGAAATGCGAAAAGACATTTTTCTGCAAAATAGGGTGTTCCGACAACTCACTCGCAATTAGGATGAGTCGTGAGTTTGAGTCATGAAATAACTGACTGGCCAGACCGTCCTTTTTGTCTTGTAGTTCTCCAGCTGTCGTGACCCTTCAGCTTCCGGAATGCTTCACATGTGTGGCATTTTGGCGCGTCAACAATCGTGAGATCCAGTCGCGAGAATCCTCTTGAATGCACACACACTTGAATTCTTCACACTTTCTCACACACAACCCTTAAATGATTCTCACCTAAATACAAGGTATCTAATTGCTGAAATACAAGCAAATTTGACACGAAATAAAGCCAACATATGGTTGAATAAAATCAACCTTACATTATTAGTTTACATTTCATTATATTGTAGGCTAAACAAATTTGTAAAATTATAGTTATGAAGAATAGGGAAAAGCACCGTCAATAAAAAATAAGGTATGAAGTTTTTCTCCTTAATTGTTCATCTTTGATTATTTTCAAAAGAAGAAAAAGAAATAAATTTAGTGGAAATTTGAAATTGTTCATTTTTTTTTTCTACTAGATAGTGGTAAAATAACTATTTTGCTCATGTATCTGGTTTATTGTTAGGGTTTGAAGCTGCTCAAGGCTTCTCTGCAGTCAAAAAATGTTCTGACTGATGTTTTCCTCCTGACAGTGAAACAAGAAGTCTAGATGAAGTACTACTATGAATTTTGAATTGTTTGAATTTTGTGGAATTGCCAGATTATTATTGTTTTGTTTTGTTTCAAATATGTATCTAAATGCCAAATCAGGCTTGGCAATGTAATTGACAATTTGCTTACTCTTCTCTTGTCTAGATTGTGTGTGTATGTGTGTTTCTATTAATTTTCACCTTATAATGGTTGGACTTTGCAGAGTTTTTAAGCAGCACCATTTTTCTTCTAGAATTATGACTCCATTTGGAGGAAAAATGGCATTTGCCCCTGATTTACAAACTATGTAACAAAATGCCTTTATTTTGAAATTATTTAGCGAAAAGTGTTTTCGCAAAATCGAGTTCCGGGTAAAACTCAATATCCTCAAAATCGAGTTATATGTGTATTTTTAAATGGAACTCGATATTAGCAAATGTCAAGCTTCACTTAAATTTTCAAAATAATTTAAGTGTCAAAATATGCATATAACTCGACACTGCTAATGGTTTCATCCGTAACTCGATTTTATTAAAATTGAGTTTCAAAAATCGAGGCATTTTACTAATTAAATAGTTTCAAATTGTTATTAGGGGTAAATACTTTTTTTTCCAAATTATAGAAATAAATCATAGTTAGTTAATTGTTATTAGTTCTAATTTGAATTTACCACTGAAATGATTTTTTTTGCTCCGCCAGTCACTACCTTTTACAAAATTTTTTTGTAAAAATGTTATAAAAATATTATAGACATATCATTTTTAAAATTAAAATTGTGTTTGGTACCTATTTTCACAGTAAGGTCAATGTTTAATTGATTCTAAAAAAAAATTGAAAGCTCAAGTAGTGTAAAACAGTAATGCTTGTTTAGACCCCAAAATAAAAACTTACGACTAAATTACTTTTACCCTACTTAACTAAGTGTTGAATAAGAGTAAGTGTAACGCAATAAAATCGGAACAACTCTTTAAGGCCTAAGCATATACAATAAACAATAAATGTAAAGTTTAAAGGGTAAGGGATGAGAGATGCAAACACAAGATGTTGTGAAAATTTAAAATACTTGCAAATGTACAAACCGTGCTGAAGTATAGTTTAACAATAACGAGGTCGAACCCATAGGGACTTAAATGAAAGTAGGAAAATTAATCAAATCTTAACCAAATTAATCCTAGTCTAGTTTAATAAATATTGGTTGTTTCAAATTAAATATACTAAGCAAATAATTAAACTAAGCAAAGATATAATATGAAACAGTAAAGAGATGTAAACAATCTAGAGAAGTGAATTAAGGTTTTGGAATCCACCTTTTTAATGCATATCAGCATATGTTTATGATCATTAATTTTTCTCAACCATTACACGATAATCTAGAAATCAATCTTGCTACCATGCAAAATGAAAGTTCAAATAGTGTGTAAAACACTATGAACGTTTAGACCCCCAATTTACAAATTTATTAATTCAAGCTTTAATACAAACGATAAACGTGCAAAAAATGAATTAAAGCCTAAAACAGAATTGATAAACCATCTGAGTCAAATAAAATCACATCCATAACAGAAATTAAATGACAAAAATAAAGGGAATAGAGATGCAAACACAAGGACAACACAAGACATGTTATCAAAGAGGAAACCGAAGCCCTCGGCGTAAAATCTCTCCACCGCCCTCTAAGCGATCAAAATGATCCACTAAAGAATGTAGTTGGGATACAAGGACAGCAATAGACCCTCCAAGCCTAATTTACCCAAGTACCTAAGCCCTCCAAGCTTCTTGCTCCAACGAGGTTACGCCGAACCTATTTCTTCTTTAGCTTCCCGGATCCCGCTACTAGTCCATAGCATTTACCAATATAAATTGGCTCCTTCCTAACTGCTTCCCAAAGTACCAAAGAGCCTTCTCACAGGTATGGGTGAGGTGAGAAAAAGTTTTGGCTAAAATACCTCTCAAGGATCAACAATTGGAAAGGAAGAGAGTAGAGGCATTTGAAGAGTCACAAGGCAAAGATTGTGGATGAGTCAATCTTGTTTTTCTCTAGGGTTTCTCTCTCAAAATTCTCTCTGGAAGCTCTTTACATTTCGTGGGTATAAGGGGTATATATACTGGTGGATGTTTGGAATGCAAAGAGACAGATTTTTCATAACAGAGTTGGCTGGTGGCTTGGCCTTGCGGCTATACTGAGTCGCGAGTTCAAGCCGCGAACAAACTGAAAGGCCAGTCTGAAATTTTTTGTCCTGTAGTGCAACAGCTAGCACGACGGTTCAAATTCTGGCAGCTTTCCAATCGTGAGCCACCCGCGAGATCCAGTTGCGAGTTCTCCTCTGCACGCTTCTTTCGTGTGCAACATCTAACGACTTGCCAGTCGCGAGACACCAGCGAAGTCCAGTCGCGAGTCTCTGTTCTGCAGCACAGTCTTGAGCAGTTCTTCACACTCTCTCACACACTACCCTTACATGATTCCCACCTAAATACAGGGTTTCTAAATGCTGAAAATACAAGCAAATTGGCACGGAATAAAGCCAACAAAGTGGTTGATAAATTTCAACCTTACAATCTCCCCCTTTGGCTATTCCGTGACAAAACCCTACAACAAACTCTAGACTTAACGCGTGAGTTGAGAATAGTTGAACAAAACTCACTCACACCTAACTCTAGAATCTGTGAAGCTCTTGAATCATAAGTACAAGTATTTCCTGAAAAGCAACCACACAATAAGTTCATTGTATGCAGAAAAACTTGTATTGCATATGAAGCAAGCACAATGCGATCAAGCAAAATGGATTAAAGCAATAGAGCATGGCTTAACCAAAAACAAACAATCACTATAAATAGTGATCACAATGTTCATTCTCACAAGAAATGAACATCCGGACATGCAATCTAATAAGCTCAATAACAAGTATCATTTGCATGTCCAACACTCAACCAATGCAACAACACTACCTAATTGCATTAAGGATAAAAATCCAACACAGGGCACAAGAGTGATGTACTTAAAGATAAAAGCATGACATTTAAACATAAAGAGTGAAAGCCACAAGGCAAGAAGACAAAGTGCTTACAAAAGCCAAATACAAAACATAACCAAAATGCCACATAAGCAAAGGTACAAAATAAAAGGCTACAGAAGCATAGGTACAAATTAAAACCGAAAAACATCTAATATAAAAACCATAGTGCCAAAACAAAGTACCATAACCAACAGATTATACCAAATGTGTTTTGCAGAAAGATAAAGTAATTTCAAGACATAAGGAAGAAAACATAATAATAAGTGCTCCCCCTCAGCAAGTGCTCCCCCTCAAGAGCTATCCCTAGCTATCTTCCACACAAAAAAATCTCCCCCTTTTTGACCGGAATGGCCAAAGGGTCACTGCTGTGTAGTGAAGCTGTCAAGTTTTGCTGAGAGAATGTTCATTTGATCTTGAAGTGCATTGAGCTTGTCAGTCTGTTCATTCTGCATATCTTTGAGTCCATCAATCCTTTCAAGGATGATCTGGAATGCATCTGGAGGTACTTCTGATGAAGATGATGCTCTGCTTCTCTTACTGCGACCTCTAGAACTTGAGGGTTGACCAGCAGCTTCTGTTTCAGTTTCCATGCCTTCACCTCCTTCTTGATCACCTCTTTTTTCATCACCCAGAAGACGCACTCGTATCCTTGAGATGGTTAGGTTGTTAATTGCTGATGGAGTAGACATGAGTCCTATATCTTGAGGAATTTCTACCTCTTTTAGCCTAAAAATTCTCATGAGAAGACTAGGGAAGATCAGCTTAGCTCTGGAGGTTGTTCTGGTCTCATCAACAATGGTATAGTATATATGAGCACTGATGTCTATGAAAGACTTTTTATTGAGCTCCATTAGAAAAATTGCTCTTGCATTGTTGATTGTTGATTGTTGTCAACTTCCTTACAGGATAAAGGTTGAACATCATTATCACAGTTAGACATCTCATGTCTGTTGGAAATGCATTTGTGTTGAGACATTTCCCTTCTCTAACTCCCCTAATATGTGCCTAAGCAGTCTCTATGGACATCATTCTATCCTTGTAATGTGTGAAATCATGATCATCCATTGCCTCAAAACCCAGCACCTCATCAATATCATCCACATCTAGTATGAATTCATGACCTCTTACCCAATAGTTGATCTCATTCTCTCTCAGCACAGCATTAGCATAAAACTCCCTAATCAGAGGTTCACATACTCTAGGGAGATCACTCAGCAACTTCTCCCAACCTCTTCCCTCAAAGTAGCCAGGAATGAAGGTATCTCTTAAATCAGCCAAGTCCACAAATCTCTCTTGAATAATAGGTGCCTTTAAGTAAAATTGGGTGTATCTCTCAAAATGCTGAGGAGGCCTGAACTTAGAGTTGTCCATCTTCATTCTTCTGTCACCTTTCTTAACAACTGTTTTCTTCTTTGTAGGAGTCATCTGAAAAATCAGTGATAACAACAACCACAAGGACAGAACACAATAGATGAAATATTCAAAACTTCAGTGCTAGATTAGATGGAAACAAAAAAACTAATCCAGAAGATCATACTACATAGTGATAGTAAATCTAAGGATATAACATACTATACAATATGAAAATACTATCAAAAGGTGAATCGAACCCTAAGAAGTTATAGTGCAGACACAAGGTAAAAACCCATATGGTTCTCAATGCAGGACAGAAAATGTAGATGTGCAACAAAAAACGATGTTTAGACACATATCACAGAAAGCCAAACTAAATCTTTAAAACCCTTATGACTTAATCAAATTCCAACAGGATATATCACGATGGGTAGGAAACCTCAACAAAGGTCAAATCAATATAAGCACACAATGAGGGTAGACAAGCATGACAAAAGGCATAACATGTGATAGATAAGTGAAATCAACAGAACCCATAGAAGCAGAATCAACAAAATGATTCAAACCCATAGTAGGAACTCAAAATAACTCAACCGATCAAAACAACCCAAAATTCAAGGAAAAAGACTTAAAATCATGAAATAGGTAATGGAAATATGAAAACCTATACCTTTTTCTTGAAGATTGACGAATAAATGATGAAGAACACAGAGATCTTTGAGAAGAACTCGGTGAGTTTGAGAGAGAACACGGTTGAGACAATGAACAGTCACAAATATTCGAGGAAAAACTGAAAAGTTTTGAAAAACTGACTTTAAAGGCGCAAAGCACGCGATTTTCGCGACTGAAACAAGTCGCGAGAAAGACGCCAGGTCCAGTCGTCAGAACACTTCAAAGAGGAATTTTGAAAAATTTGTCTAAATGTTTTTCGCAACTGGAGGTTCAAACCGCGAGCTGAGCCACGAAACTTTCTGTGTAAATCTCGCAACTGTACCTCCACTCGCGACAAAGTCACCAGATCAAGACGCGAGAAGCATAAAAATCCAGATTTTTGAAAAATTTTCTAAGTCTTTTTTGCGACTTAGGTATTAACCCGCCAGAGAGACACGAAAACAATCTGTATTGATCTCGCAACTGGGATATGTGACTGGACAAATCCGCGAATGAGTCGCCAAAACAGGACACAACAGTTTTTGAAATTTTTGACAATTTTGCTAAAACAAAAAGACTTTTTCAAAAACACATAAATGCTCAAAAATCTTTTTGTGTTTGATCAACAAAACTTGAGCATGTGAAACACATTTTATCAAGTACAATCACACAAATGAATAAGGCATTCAAAGAACATAAGCAAGTGTGATGTGTGTGAATATCAATAATGAGATAGTCCTTCGTCTAATGTGAAGCTTCAATGATCAATTCAACCAAGGCATGCACAATTAGCACTAGATAATGAGATCCATCTCAATTATGGAAATATGCATATATGACCACCCACAAGAAAATGATTACATAACTTTTAAAGCTTTTCATTTGGCTTCATTACAATTCACATCATTTTGTCATTTTGAATCAATATATCTCATTTTGAGATTGATGCCTGAAATTTTTGTTATTTCAATTTGATGATCAAGCCTTTGGCTTTTTGGGCATCATATACTATATTTTGAGTCGCTTTCCCTTTTTCCTAGTCAAATACTAGTTTGTGTGACAGGCTTTTACAGCTCAATATCTCTTTTCATTTGGAGATTTACATTTGAAGAGAAAAATAAAGAGTGGGAAGATATATAGACACAAGTCTATGCATGTCTCAAGATCAACAAAATCATTGACTAATCATTCATGCTAAGTTTGAAGATCGATTTACAACAATCACATAGATTTCAAGATTTTCTCACATTGATATGAGTGCAATGAAAACAAGTTACGCTCATGAATGCACTAAGCCATTAGTACAAAGGTACAAGGCAAAACAAGTTTATGACAAAAACTCAACAGCGTTGATCAAACCTTTTAGATTTTATACTTTTTATATGTTTTTGAATTTTTGACCAAAAAAAAAAATTATCCAAAAAACAAACCATGTAAAAACATTTAAATTAAGAACACATTCAAACAAGCATAAAAACTAACACCCAAGCAAAGACACATAAGATAGGAAGAATTAATGCATGGATATGTTATAATGCTTATGCATGAGTACCCTTTTTCACCTACACGTCACGTGCGTTTGGGGTGATATCCTTATGGGATTGGGTACAGGAGTTTGAATTTTCAAACCTCCGTGTGAAGCTTTCTAAACAAGTGGTGAAAGCACCAATCATCTTCATCACATCCATCACTCCAGAGCAGGGGTGGAGCCAAGAGGGGGCGAGGGGGGGCAACTGCCCCCCCTGAACTCCACCAAAACTCCTTTACTATTAGAGATTTAGATTATTTTGTCTCCCTAGAAAGGTATAAGCATAACATGTTAGTGAGTAAGAGAGGAAGGGTTTTAGTTAGTTTACAAATTTTACACTCGTTGGGGGCTATCCAAATAGTGCTATTTGCCTTTCATGTTAGGAGATATGCTCTGTTTTAGGGTCAAGAAACAGAGTGTTTTTTAAGTTAGTCATATTTTCATTAGGTGAGGGTGAGGACTAGAGAGAGGGTTTTGTTAGATGATATTCCTCTCAGTTTAATGAATTTAGTTTAAGCTAATATATGTACAACACTCATAATGCCAGTAATCAAAGAGCACACCACATGTCAGTTCAAAGTTAACATGCAACGGGATGAATGTGGCCACGTTGAAATGGTTCTTACTAATTCATATACTTATTGTACCATTATTTTTAAGTTAACACTGAACTGAAAATTTTTTGATTAAAAAAACAATATTATCTATTATCTATTAAAAAATTAAAAAATTAAAAAAGTTTTTTGTATATAAGATAACATATACATAAAAATTGACTCACTACATTTGATCTTTCACAATAATTGAAATTGATTTTTCTCATACCACTACATTTCTTAAGTCTTTTTTATTGTTAAAACAATCTTCTACCAAACCTAGTTTAAATTTTTCTCACCACTTCAGCTCAAAGCAGTAGGTCTGTAGCCATTGGCCCAACAAGTCATTATACAACTTTTCAAATATGTTATGTTTTTTACACTTTTTCATTGAGATAATTTCATAGTTTATTTTGAATACATTGATTAATATCTTGAATTGTAAATAAATACACTGATTAATGTCTTCAATTAATTTTTATTTAATATGAATTAATTATCTTTATTTATTATATATTATTTATTTATTTTTATTGATGCAAACTAATATTTTTAAGATTAATTTTGTTTTCAATCTTATCTTGTAACCTTGCCCCCCCTAAACTAAAATCCTAGCTCCGCCACTGCTCCGGAGTCACCATTTCGACCTCTTGATTGCTCAACAGTCCAAATTTTCTTGTCATTTCTTGGTCCTCTCGACCTTTGATCACTTGCATTCTTCGATGCTCTCAGCTTATGACAGTTTGGTCTGGTGTGGCCTTGAAGTCCACAGTGATGATAGAAATGGTTCGTTCTTGGACCTCTTTGTGGTCATGGGAGTGATTTCCTTCTAACTTCAGGTATGACCTCTGAGCGGTTACGGGGCTTGTTGAACACCCGTTGATCAGCCACAATCTTCTTCTTCTCTGGATTCACCTTTTCAACACTTGGAATTTCTATCATAGGCTCCTTTGCCTTCACAAACTTCATGTCCTTGGAAAGTTTGACAGCTGAACTGCTTACTCCAGTATATCCCAAACCAGATATGTCCGAGAAGTGTTTTTGCAAGGAGATTACATCATCCAGTTTCTTTGTGGAGACTCTTTCTATCTTGGCATTTGCTTGAACCACCTCAAGCTCAAGAAACCTCACCTTAGCATAGGCTTCCGACAACTCTCTATTTAACTTCTCTATCTCACACTTGGCCTCCTTGTGACGAACGAGAAGACTTCTATATTCCTCTTCAGCTTTCTTCATCTTTTTCACAGCTGCCTTGGCCACATGTGTATAGTCTCCATACTTTGCAAGAAGTAAGTTGTAGTTCTCTTGAAGACTTTTGGTACACTCATCCTCTTCATCTTCTGATTCTTCAACTATTCCCATTGATTCCTCATCGCTGTACTCTCCAAGTTCTTGTACAAGCAAATTCAAGTCCTCCGAAGACTTAACGTGAGCAATAGTCATAAATGCGAAGTAGTTCCCTTCTTCGTCACAGCTTTCCTCATAATCGGAGTTGGATGAGTCCGAATCACTAAGAGTTGCGGCATAAGCCTTGCCCTTCGATTTCAAGTAATTGGGACATTCTTTCTTAATATGTCCATGTCCATTACACTCGAAACATGTGATTCCTTAAGAGGATTGGGACTCCTTACCATCTTTCTTTTTAAAATTCTTTTTCTCTTTTCCAAAACTTGGAAATTTTCCTTTTTCAGAAAACTTTCCTTTCTTCTTGAACTTCAAGAACTTTTGGAAGTTCTTCACAAGATATGCGACATCTTTATCGTCAACATATTCATCAGATGAGTCATGAGCTTCCACCCTTTCATCAATTGTCTTGAGAGCAAAAGATTTGCTCCTCCTTTGCGATGGCAATGATAGCTCATAAGTTTGCAGTGAGCCAACCAATTCTTGGACCTTAATATCGTCCAGGTCTTTGCTCTCCTCAATTGTAGTAACTTTTGCACTGAAGCTCTCCGGCAATGATCGAAGGATCTTTCTCACAATCTTTGAATCCTCTGTTTTCTCACCCAAGTTGAACTTGCCAATCACCACTTCATTCAGCTTGCTATAGAAAGAGTCAAAGGACTCATCCTCACTCATCTTGAGCTCCTCAAAGCGAGTGGTCAGCAACTGTAATTTGTATCTTTCACCTTTTTGGTTCCTTCATACGTGGTCTCCAATTTTTGCCATGCCTCCTTAGCCACTGAGACATGGGATATCCTGTGAAACTCATTTGGAGACACACCACAGAAAATAGCATTCAAAGCTTTACTATTAGCATTAGACGCAGCAAGGGCTGCTTTATCCCAAGTGGATTTTTTGGCCTCAGGCCTAACCCAACCAATATCAATAGCATCCCACACACTTTCATCAATAGAACATAAAAATGCCCTCATTCGGACTTTCCAAAAAGCATAGTTGCTACCATCAAAAAATGGTAGTGCATTCAAAGATTGAAACTGATCTATCTCAAAACAGGGTCATGGATCGCACAAAGGTAATTAAACCACAGCAAGTGCACCCGCTCTGATACCAATTGAAAGTTCAAATAGTGTGTAAAACATTATGAACGTTTAGACCCCCAATTTACAAATTATCAATTCAAGCTTTAACACAAACGATAAACGTGCGGAAAATGAATTAAAGCCTAAAACAGAATTGATAAACCATCTAAGTCAAATAAAATCACATCCATAACAGAAATTAAATGACAAAGATAAAGGGAAGAGAGATGCAAACACAAGGACAACACAAGACGTGTCGCAAAATTCACTGTTTTCACAATTCTTCACAAAACTCTCACACTCAACCCTTACATTAATTCCCACAAATATACAGGAAAATAATTGAACATAATAAAATTAAATTTAACACAAAATTAAAACCAACAAAAATATAATTATAAATTTCAACTTTACAAAATCCACAATTAATTAATACAATAACAAATATTCTATAGATAAAACACTTTTCATTTTGTTATTTGTATGCAAACTATTGTAGTAGTGACTGTTTTTTGTCTTTATTAGCTAAAAGTCCAAACAGTTAAGAGTCAATCCCAACGCAAATTTGAATTTAGTTTTTCCTTTTCGTTTTAGATTAGTTTTCCCTCTATTCTCTCTCAGTATCTCACCTGCCAAAATCATGTCAAGATCTAATCAATGTCAAACCACATTAATTTCTTCTTCTTTTTTCAATTTCCCAAATGCTCTCCTCTTCACACCTTTTCTCCTCTTTAGGGCTTACCCTCCCTCTATTTTTTTTTAATTTACTTTTTCTCCTCACCATAACTCTTATTCTTCCCTCATCAGTCTCATTATCCCCCTGGATTTTCAAAATTTACCTGAACTGAAGTAGCTTTGTAGGCCTATACATAGGCCTATACAGTGGTGGAGTCAGAATTTTAATCGAGGGGGCAAGATTAAAATAGTAATAAAAAGATATTAAGTATTTTTTTTTTTTTGATAATTATGTGTTATAAGCCAAAAAAAAAAAAAATGTGATAAGCAAGATTTTCACAATATTTTCACAACAAATTATAAATGGTAAATTGTTACTTGTTCAAATTTCAACCCACCACTGAAATTAATTTTTTGCTCACCAATAACAACCAGTAACAATCTGTTACTTAAGATTTTTTGTAAAGTGTTGTTAAAATGTTGTGAACGTAGATTCTACTGTAAAAAGCTCACAAATTAATGTGACAAGAATGAATGATGCTTAAATAATATAATAAATAAATGTTTGAATGAATTTTTTTTTATGATTGATAATACGTCAATTTGTAGTATTCATAGCATTACTCCACAAGAAAAGTGTTGTGAATAGTAAACTGAAAATAATGATTGAGAAAAAAAGGAGCAATGAAATGGGTGAAGACGAACATGGTGAGATAAAACTAATAAGAATAGTAAATTTTGTGAAAAAATGATATGATTTGGTATGTGGGAGAAGATTTTTTTTTTCCTACTTTCTGGGTGATAAGGGTCTATGCATGTATTAAAGTGTTAGTCTTTTTTTTTGTATGGGTAAAGTACCAAAGAATAGTTCATAATATACCTATTTTAAGGAGCCAGACCCCTTTCAACCCCTCCTAGCTCCGCCTCTAGGCTTAGAGCTTTGTTAGTTCCAAGACTCTTTAGTAAAGTTACAGATGCAGCTTAGAGCATTTCCATCAGGAGTTGCAAAATTATGCCATTTTAACAAATCAAAAAGCCTACTTTATTATTTTACCACATCATTTTCCAATACATCGTATATCACATATTCTATTCTTTGATTCTAAACATTAAAATAATATATACAACACATTAAATAATATATTGACTCAAAACACAGCCAATATATAAACACACAACCTAGTGGCAATCGCCACCAACCATGAACCAACAACCACCGCTACAACCATTGCCACAACCAAGAGCTTCCTCTACCACCCAAAATACAACTCAAAACAAACACAACCAAATACCCACAACAAACCCATTACTAAACCACCACCAATACACCTTATATCACATATTCTATTCTTTGATTCTAAACATTAAAATAATATATACAACACATTAAATAATATATTAACTCAAAACCCAGCCAATATATAAACACACAACCTAGTGGCAATCGCCACCAACCATGAACCAACAACCACCGCTACAACCATTGCCACAACCAAGAGCTTCCTCTACCACCCAAAATACAACTCAAAACAAATACAACCAAATACCCACAACAAACCCATTACTAAACCACCACCAAAGGCAAATCAACTGCCCCAAACTACAACCATAATCACTAGATCCTCCAACAAATTCCAAATCCAAAAACCTCAACAAAAGAGGGAAAAAAACTCAAAATATTCAACAAAATAGAGAATAAAACTCAACCAACTACAGCCATAAACATCGTCGGTGCAAAACTCAACCAACCACCGCCATAATACCGAAATCACAACCAACTCAACAGCCCAAGATCGGCGGCAATAGCTGTGGAGGACGAGATCAGTGAGATCGAAACCACCCAATACCGAAATCACAACCAACACAACCACCCAATCCTAAAGACTAACAACCCACCAAAAAACCCAACTCAACTGACCCATCTATTGTCTTAACCAATCACCAACCCAAAACCGCAACCCAACAATACCAAAATTACAACCAACTCAATGGCCCAAGATCAACGGCAATAGCTGTGGAGGACGAGATTGGCGAGATCGAAACCACCCAATAATGAAATCACAACCAACTCAACCACCCAAATCCAAAGACCAACAACTCGCCAAAAACCCCAATCCAACTGACCCATCTACTATCTCAACCAACCACTGGACCAAAACCCCCAACGCCACCGTAACCAACTGACCCACAATCCAAAACCCCTTGACGCCGATCCATAGCTCTGCCGCTCAGTAAAGAGAAAAGAAAGAAGTTTATTTGAGTTTGATTTGAGGTGCAAAGAGAGAGAAAGACGTTTGAGGTTGAAGGTGAGGGAGGGACTGGGAATTTGATCTAAAGCAGAAAGAGGGAGAGAGAGAACACGGGTTGGGAGAGAGAGACAGATTTGTGAGAAGAGAGAGAAAAATCGAATAAAGAATTGAGAGGAGAGAGAAAAAGTGGAATAAAAAATTATTTTTTTGGTTTAGCATTTGTGTCTGTACTGTTCCAAATTTGGAACGATACTGTTCATTTGTGCCATATGTTTTGGAATTTAAAACACCTGCTGTGAGGTGTTTTTTGGTGTTTGGTGTGTTAAATGCCAAATATTTAGCATTTGGCACCCCTGATGGGAATGCTCTTAGAGCATTCGCATCCGAAAATGCCATTTATCATATTTTATCATCCCAAAAAGCTACTTTATCAACTATACAATACCATTTTATAATACACCTAGCATCCCAACTTTTATTTTCCTATTCTACTCATTAAAATAATATATATTATCCACTAAAATATATAACCAAAAAAATAATCTCCTATCTCTAATTTTCTCTCTCTTCCTTCCTCCCCCGTCTCTCTCTCTTCACCGTGAACAAATCCAAACCCCAACCACCTCCTCCACTCAGCAACAATCACTTACCCATCCTCTGCCCAGCAACAATCACCCATAACATAGACCCAAATCACCGCTACACCACTAGTCACCCCAGCAAACCACAACAACAATCCCAAAACAAAAAAATTGAAGAAAAACCCACCATCAATTCATGCCGATTACCACCACCACCAAACCCAGAAACCATAGCAAAAATAACCACATGAAAATGGCCACCTTGCCACCACCACGCCACCGGCCAGTAACCTACACCACAACCAAACTCACCACCAACAACAACCATAAGAAACAACCACCAAAAGGAAAAGAAACACAAAAAATTGCCAAAAACCACCACCAACAACCACAATCACAAGAAACGGCCACCATAAAAACCACCGAGAGAAAAAAAAATCGAAGAAACCCACCACGAGGAAACACAAAGACACCAAAATTGGGTTACAAAAACTACGATCGAGGAAACCACTTCAAACCAAACAATTGAACTAAGAAGAAAACCCAAGCCGCCAACTCCACATGCTGACTCGAGGAAACCACTTCAAACCCACTATCGAGGAAACCACTTCAAACCCACCACGCCGACTCGCCAATCTCCACACGTCGATCAGCAACCCCAAGCCACCGATCAGCAAACCCAAGCGTCAATCAGAAACCCACGCCGTCGATTAGCACACAACTCTCCGATCTCCACCGCTAGAAACCCAAACAACTCGCCAATCTCCACCACCAGAAACCCACAACAACTTGCCGATCTAGAAACCTAGTAACCCAAAACAACTCGCCGATCTAGAAACCTAGTAACCCACAACAACTCATCAATCACGGCCACACGAATATCCACCTAAATCTCATCAATCTCGCCACAAAAAATACCTAGAAAAATGCCATCACCGTCGTGAGAGAGGGTAGATGAGAAAACAAAGATGAAGAAAGAGAGTTGAGAAAGAAAGGAGACATCTCAGCCCAGAGAAAGAGAAGATAAAGGAGAGAGAGAATAAAAGTGATTAAAAAAAAGTTACAATGGTGCTACAGTGCCATCCAACATTTTGGATAGTACTATAGTAACATTGTAAAATTTTTTACAGTTGGCACAATTTGGTAGTCTGGATGGGGCATCATTTTAAGGGTTTGATGGTAAATCAAACCTACATTTTTCATTTCGCAGTCCCAATAGGAATGCTCTAATTGATATGTGTATTTTGTAGTTCAATAAACATGAAATCCGAAAACATTGATGTAAATCCGAAAAAAAAATTAAAGAAAAAAAAAGGTTATAGCATTGTAGAAATGGACCAAATGACTATCAAGTTATAAATGGTGGATTTGTGAGCTCAGTTTTTGACATTATCATTTATAGTTTGCCATACGGTGAGTCACGGTAAAAGGTGTAAAATTTTGCATATACGTGACATTTTCCACCAAATGACCAATAGCTTATAAAATTAGGATTTTTTTTGAAGGCCAAGCAAGCTTCGTTAGAAATAAAAAATAAAAAAAATACAAAAGCATCATTCATTCATTCATAATCACATTCAGACCTTTCATAATTTGGGTCGTTTGGTTTCAGTGTTTAAACACTGTTGTTCAAAAAAAAAAACAATATATTTAGTAGAATGGTTTTTTTAAGTGTGTTAGAGCATTAGCATTGGGGAATGCAAATGCCAAATGTAAGGAATATTTGGCATTTGCAGCTCTCAAATGCTTTGCATCAGGGAATTGCAAACTGAGGTATTGCAAATTTTTTTGCAATACTACTACAGTGCAATTCTATCTTTAGAATTGCACTGTAGCAAGTATTGTAAAAAAAAAAAAAATTTATTATCTCTTTCCCACGAAATTTCTCTCTCTTCTCTCATTTCCTCTGAGATCTTCTCTCTCTTCCAAGCATGTTTCTCTCATCTCTGAAGCTTCATCGCCGAAACCCATCTCCATCTCCGAAGCTTCATCTCCATCTCCATCTCCGAAATCTCCATCTCCATCTTCTCCATCTCTGATTCTCCATCTACTCTCTCATCTCTGAAGTTTGAAGCTTCATCGCCGAAACCCATCTCCATCTCCAAGCGTCTCTCCATCTGCTGCTCTCTCATCTCTGAAGCGTGTTTCTCGGTGCAGATCAGTCGGCTGACGGCGGCGATCGAGTGTGGTGGTGTGGGTTTGGGTTCGGCGCGCGTGTGCGGGTTTGGGTTCGGTGTGGTGGTTGATCGGTGCGGTGGTGGTGTGGTGGTTGATCGGTGCGGTGGTGTGGTGGTTGATCCGTGCGGATTGGTTGATCGGTGCGGTGGGGCGTGGTGGTTGATCGGTGCGGATTGATTGGTTTGGGTTGGTTTGGTAATTGATTATGGTGGAGCCGTGGAGGGGGGGGTTGCCGTGGGTGGTGATTGATGATAGTGGAGCCATGGAGGTAGGGACCGTGGGTTGTTGTTGTTTTTTTTTTTTTTTTTTTTTTGGTTTTGATGGTGGTGTATTGCAGCAGTGATGGTCGGAGAGGGACCAGAGGGTGGTGTTGATGCTCTGGGTTTTGTTTTGGTTTTTTTTTTTTTTTTTTGGTGTTGATGGTGGCGTATTGCTCTGGTGATGGTCGGAGAGGGACCAGAGGGTGGTGTTGATGGTGGGCATGTGATGATGGTGTTTTCTGTAAAATTTGTGGCTGAATAAAAATATGAGAAAGAAATAATAAAGAAAGATTAAAAAATAATATTTTAATAAAAATAGAGTTTTGAGATGCTGAAAATATAATAAAATGATATGGTATAATAATAAAGTAGCTTTTTAAAGTGGTATAATAAAGTAGAATTAAAATTCTTTAATGCTAATGCTCTTAGAAAAACGCTACTCAAATTAATGTGTTTAAAAATTTATTTTAGAAAGCTCCTTACAATTGCTTTTGGTTTTTTTTTTTTTTTTTTTTTTTTTTTTGAAACTCAATTGCTTTTGGGTCTAAACAATATATTTCAGCGGCACGTTCGTAAATATATGCAAATTGGTGGGCCCATGTGGATTAGACAACACACCACAGAGCTATCCTTCTCTCCCACGCATCCCCTCTATCCCACGTCAGCTGTCCTCTCTATCCCCACTCTTCGAATAAAAATTTATAAAGTAGTACAACTTTGACAGTTTTTTTCTTTTCTTTTTGTCATATTACCAAGTGGTTAAAGAAAGTATTTATAAGAAAAAAAATTAATATTTTGACAATTTATTTTATTTTTTATAAATATAATATTAAAATTTTTTTAAAATAAATTATTAATTAATATCTTAAAAACACTTATAAATATTTTTTTATATAAAAAATATATATACCAAACACACAACTCACAATAAAATTAGGATATGATATCAAACATATTTTTTATTATTAGCTAATATATTTTAAAAACATTTTTCAAACTATAATTTCTAAATCATTTTAAAATATGCTTAAAAATCTCTGACCAAACTTTTTTTGACCATATCACAAGGGTCTTCTACAAAACTCAAAGCTTCCGCTTCCCAAGGAATAGAGATGAGTCTTTATCCTTTCAAAGCTTTGTTAATAACACCCATACAGACTTTTGGGTCTTTCTCCTATCTGTAGTGCGCCTGCTATATGTTAAATATAAAGTATATTTGGCATTCAGATCTAAAAATTGCTTAATAACTAGAAGGCCAAACTTGAGAAATGCTAAAATTTTTTTGCATAAAGCTACAATACCATTTTAAATGTAAGATGGTACTGTAGCTAAATAATATAAAAAAATAATTTTTTAATACTCTCTCTCTCTCTCTCCTCTCTCATTATTTCTCATCTTTTCTCTCTCTTCCTTCTCTCTTTCTCATCTGCTCTCTGCTCTCTTCAGACCCAAGACCTCGTGGGTTTTGACAATGGTGGAATCGGATGGCTCTGATGACTCCGACGACTCGGCGTGAGGGCTCCAATGGCTCTGATGGGTTTGAATTGAGCCTCCCAGCGGTGATACCGCTTCCTTCGAGTTTCAACAAAATCGAGCTACCCAGCCACAAATTGAGCAATCCGGTTTTCATAAATTTTTGTTGTGTTTGTGGGTGAAGATTGTGTGGCTTTGCAGTGGTTAGCGATGGAGATCGCAGTGGGCTAGTGTTGGGTCATGTGGGTTGTGTGGGTCAAGTGGGTTGGGATCTGTGTAGGAGTGGGTTTTGGGTTGGTGGTGGCGATGGCGGTGGGTTGATTTCAATAGGTGTGATTTTGGTGGGCAATGGTGTGGTCAGTGGATGCAGCAGCGTGGGTCTAGTGGTGCAACAACTTGGGCAATAGGTGCAGCGGCGTGGATCTGGTTTTTGACCGTGGGTTGCTGTGTGTGTGTGTGTGTGTGTTTTTTTTTTTTTTTTTTTGTAGTGTTGATGGTCGAAGAGGGTGGTTGCTGGTGGTGGTGGTGGTGTCAGGTGTGTGTAGTGCAGTGATGGTGGTGATTGTGGTTCTTGAACAGAAAGAAAGAATAAATAATGTATTGTATTGTAAATGATGGTGACTGTGAAATATAATATTTTATTGTGTATAAATATTATTTTAATGAGTAGAATAGAAAAATAAAAGTTGGGATGCTGAGAGAATTGTAAAATTGTATTGTATAATTAATAAAGTAGATTTTTGAGGTGGTAAAATAAGATGTGATAGAATTTCCGGCGGTGGATGCTCTTACATTTCTCAAATTTAGTTCTTAACTCAATAAAACTGCCCATTTAAATCCTTTTGCCTCAGCTGCACTCACTATTATATTGCTTTTCATCCTTGTGCCAGCAACAATTACTCTACCCTTCCAATCTCTTACAACAGCAGCAATACATATAAATTTATCTAATACTGTAGTGTCACAGTTTATTTTGAAGATCCCATTGGCGGGGGCTTGCCATTGAGGTATCTGCCTAGTCATGACAAACTAATTTAGGTGCTCCCTCGCTTTGAATGTTCTTGAAACTTCCTCTTAATTGTATTCAACATAAGGTTAATGTTTACTTCTCTATTTTGGAATATGACTTTATTTCTGAAATGCCATAGTTGTTCCCATATTATGGTTGCCATGATTTGCAGATGAGATTCTGGAATGTTACTTGGCACCACTGTGGTAGGAGGCTTTATCAAATTGCTGTACATTGAAATTTAACAGTAGTGTTTCTTTATTGTTTGTTTAATTGAAAGTCTTTTCTTGTGTTATAAAATTAAGCCCTTTTTATAGACTTGTTTAGTAGTTATATATTTATATTTGATAATAATAATTTACACAAATTCATTTCAATTGTTTGGTTTTTTTTTTTTTTTTTCTTTTGTGAACATATAGGGTTTACTTTTTTTAGATGTGACTAGATTATTAAATTTAATATTTACATTTTCAAAGTGTAATTAATTTACGGGAAACTATCCACAATTGATGTATATTTGAAAATAAAATAAGTTCAAAATTTAGCGATTACTAGTCAATGTACGAGTAATTTATGGGAAATATCCCGTTAATGAATTCAATAAAATTCATTAAAGTATCTCAAAGCTAGGCCATATCAACATAAATTTGAGAATTATAAATTGTCATAGATTTTGTTCTAGTTGGTTTGAGAAGTTTTTGTTAGATTCTAAGAATTAGGAACTAATGTATTAGAACTTCAATTTGTAATGTTGGCAAACTATGACAAAACAATGTTTAGTCTTGTATAAGACTTGCTCAAAGTATGACTCTTAATGTAAAGTTGGAATCGAGTTTTATGCAGAATTCACTGTGCACTTTCTGCGTGACTCGATCGATCGAAAATTAGACTCGATTGATCGAAAGTCGTGCAGATTGATTTTCTGCAGAATTTTCCAACTCAGCCCTTGCCCATTTAATGTATAGGGTTTTATGTTTTGCCCTAAGTATATAAGGGAAAACCCTAGCCACGTTTTTAGAGTTCTATTTTGCTGTGTTTGTGAATCTCATTGTGAGATCTAGAGGTGTTTACCTTCACATACACCTAGGGTTTCCAAACTCAAGACTCATGTCAAGAGCTTGGTAAATCATACAATTGCAGAATCAAAGATCTTCAAGAAATACAAGCAGGTGCGCTTATGGATTGCTGAAGAATTCAAGGAAAGAAGGAGTCCGTGGATCTCGGAGCTATCATGGGGTCGTGGTAGTAAGTTTCCTACACTTGGGTAGCAATAGGATGTTAGTGGTCTAAGTCTTATTGTGTAAACTTCAATTCTTTCATAGTGAATTCAGTTTACCTTGAGGATAGCTAGGTTAAATTCTCCCCAGGTTTTTTACCGGTTTGGTTTTCTTAGGTCATCAGATCTTTGTGTTCTTTAATTTCCGCTGCTTTATTGTTTTTGATTATTTGTGTTAACTTAGTTCTGTTTAAATTACCTAAGTTAATCACTTGGCTAATTCTCTAAGTTAATCTGTTGGGTTTAAGGAGTCTAAACGAACTTACAAGTGGTATCAGAGCGGGTAGTTTTTGTTTTTAATCCTTTGATCTTTTAGCTGATCCTTGACTCCTGTTGTCATGAAACACGGACACTCTCTTGTTGTTCCACCTCACTTTGATGGAAACAACTATGCTTATTGGAAAGTAAGGATGAAAGCATTCCTGAAATCCATTGATGAGAGAGTTTGGAATTCCGTTGAGTACGGATGGGAGAAGCCCACTACTCTTGTGAGTGAGTGGCAAACTTCTCAAAAGGAGGCAGCCGCTTTCAATAGTAAAGCTATGAATACTATTTTTAATGCTGTTTCCATAGAGGAATTTAAAAGAATATCAAATGTTGAGGTTGCTCATACTGCTTGGAATATCCTCCAGACTGTGCATGAAGGCACAAAGGCAGTTAAGATAAACAAATTGCAGCAATTAACTACTAGATCTGAAAGCATTAGAATGAATGATGATGAATCTTTTGATAAATTCTATCCTAAATTGAATGATATTGTTAATTCTGCTTATAATTTGGGTGAAATCTATGATCAACCTAAAATTGTTAGGAAGATTCTTAGATCTTTGACTGAGGATTTTAGACCCAAAGTGACTGCCATCACTGAGAGCAAGGATGTGGACTCCATCCCTGTTGATAAACTTGTAGGATCTCTTCAGTCCTATGAGTTAGACCTCCCTAAGACTAACAAATCCAAATCAATGGCTCTTAAATCTGTTGATGATGTTGAGGATGGTGGATTTGATGATGAACTCTCTGCTACAGAGATTGCCTATCTTGCCAAAAACTTAGAAACTTTCTTAGGAACAATAACAGAAGGGCAAGAGGCAAGAACACTGTTGAATCTAGAAATTTCAGGAGGAATGATCCCACTAAGGTTAATAACACTGAAAAACCTAAGGAGAAAGTAGGTCAGCCTTCTAATAATTCTTTGGGACAACAATGTTATGGTTGTCAAGGGTATGGTCATTTAAAATCTGAATGTCCTACATACTTGAGGTCTAAGGGTAAGGCTATGACTGTAACCCTTAGTGATGATGAAGTTTCTAACAATGAATCTGCTAGTGATGAGGATGGAAACTTCATTGCTTTCACTGCTACTACTGTAGTTAATGAAAGCATATCTGTTGAAGAGAACTCTTCTGATGGGGAACTCTCTAAAGATGCAGATTTACAAGAAGCCTATAATAAACTTTGCAAAGTTGCTACAAAGGATGCTATGAATGTTGATTTAGGCTTAAAGAAAATTGCATTTCTTGAACTTGAAAAGAAAAATTTAATTGTAAAATTGTTTGATGCAAATGAGCTTTTGAACAATGTGAAAACTGAGAACATGCTTTTACTTGATAAAGTTAAATGTTTGGAACTTGATTTATCTGTTGCTAGAGAACAAACTAATAGGTCTGCAAGCTCCAAACTTGATCACATGCTGAGTATTCAAAAATCTCCTTCTGACAAAACTGGTTTAAGTTTTGAGGAAGGTATTTCTGTGCTTGAACCTTCTTCCACTAAATTTGTTCCCTCTTCTGAACCTCCAAAGAGTAAGATTGTCAAACCTTTGGTGAGTGAACCTGTCAAATCTGTAGATGTTGCTCCACTTAGAAAAATTAGGGTTGATCTTCAAGCTTCTCATTCTAGAGCTTCTACTTCTACTAAGGGCAAGTTATATGATAAGCCTGCATAGGTTTGTCACTTTTGTGGAAAGTCTGGACACATACGTCCAAATTGTTTTAAGTTGCAAGCTGCTAAGCGAGCAAATAAAACTAAAGTACCTGTGCCCCAAGCACATGATCCTATGGTACTTATTGGTGAATTGGTAAAGGTGTTAAACCTTTATTCCAATCTTGGAGTTGCTCAGAATTCTAATGTGAATCATAACTCCAATGCAAAAGTTGCATCTAAAAAGTTTTGGATGCAAAAGGCTCAATCTAATTGAGTCTATCTGACATGGTCCTTGTGCTTCATTGCTCTATCTTTGGTGACCTCTGTTTCTAGGATTTGCATTGCATTATATTCATGCATTTCATTCTAGGATGTTTTGTTTCTTTGATATAAAAAAAAAAAAAAAAAATTTTTGCAAATTGTGTTTTTGCTATTTTTTTCTTAAATTTGAAGACAAGGTTGGTCAATCAAATTTTGCATGACATGCTTATATACCTTGTTTAGCTTTGATGCACTTATGTCTATTGCACTTTACTAGCTAAAATTTTGTTGTGCATGTTGTGTGGGAAGATGCTATATTTGTTGATCACATGATCTTGATCTTGAAGTCTTATGTCTTTGATTGTTGGACTTGGTCTTATTGAGAAAGGCATAAATAACCATCTCACCACTGTTTACTAGCCAATCATGAATACCTTAGTGCATATCATAAGATTTTTGTGCTCGAGAAAGTGTAGCACATGCACAAAAAGAAAATAAGGTGTAGCCTCTAAATAAAATTGGTGTGTACATTATTGGGCTATAATAATTTCACAAATTCAAATAAAATTGGTGTGTACATTATCCCGGCTTTTTATTAAGTTTCTAATCAATTAAAATTGAATATTATTGTTGAGGCAAATCAAGAAACTTACATGATTGCAAGCTTTTATTCTAGGAGATGTGAAAGTTATATGATGTAACTCTTTAAGTAATAGTCTCTTTCAAATTCATGTGATGAATTTTGTAGAAATTGTGATTGATTACTATGTGCATATCACCTCACATGTTTCTCAAGCTTCTGCTAGTTGCACACATTACACAAGTTATTCTTTGCTAAACTGTGTACATGTTATTGTGTGTGTTTTTGGTCTGACCAACCAAGTTTGAAATTTTCTGAAAATTTTTGCAAAACATGTTTGCTTGCTTGATTGGTTGAGGAAGATTATGAGAAAAGCTTAATCTGAGAGATCTGGGTTGAAAATATGGGTTTTTGGGAAACATTTCATCTCATACTCATGCATTTTGTCTTAAAATCTAATGCTTTGAGGAGTTTTTGAGTTAATTTGTTTCAATCTTTCAAAAATTCATTTTTTCCAGATATTCGATCGATCGAGTATGTTTTTCGATCGATCGAAAATGTTTTTAAAATCTTAGTAAACTCTCTGTGTGTTTCGATCGGTTCTGAATTGCTACTGGATCAATCGAAGAATTTTCGACCGATCGAATCTGTTTTTTGATCGATCGAAAATCGGGCTGAATGAATTTTAAAAGGACTTTTCTCACGTGGATTCTTTACTTTTCAAAACTTTTTCAAACGCTTTTGTCTCCTCTCCAACCGGTCAAAGCTATTTTTGGAGATTTTGTCGTTTTCTTCAAATCTTATCTTCTTCTTTTTTCTCTCCCATTTATTATTACTATCATTATTTAGGAAATGAGCATGTAATAGTCTTAATCCTTATTTATATATATATATATATATATATATATTTATATATATTTTGGGGGGCTCTTTACAAATCCCGTACTTAGGATAAGTTTAAACCTTAATAATCTCGTGTAATCATGAAACTAATAATTTAGCATCATTACTCACTTTTTTTTTTTATATGGGGAATTATAGTTTGAATTCTATATTTCATTGTTGTAAGTTGTAACTATCAAACTAAAAACAAAATGTATTACATCACTTTACAAAATAAGGTGCAACCTCTTCCTCTTTGAGAGAGAAAAAAAAAATCTTCTACTATACAAAGAGAGAGGATTTTAATATTTTATTATTAGAATTGGGTTATGGGATTTGATTTGGTGGATTTCATGTAATTTTCTAGTACTCATATTATAATGTGACTTGATTATATTTATTATCAGATGTACCATTCATGTGAGATGATGAAATACCATTCTACTGTGTTCCAAAAATACTAAATATTTCTCATAGATTTCAACCACAATTTCTTCAAATGCATTACAATCTTGTATGTTATCAACTTCCAGAATTCAAGAGCAATATGTGTTTTATTGAAAATTTCATATCTTAGCAATACCATTGATAATAGAGAGAATATAAGAAAAAATTAACACACAAAATTTACATGATTCAGCAATACTATTAAAAATAAAAGGGTTTTAATAATAATTTTATAGTGCTTCAAAAAAAAAAAAAAAAAAAAAAACACTAATCCAATGCATTGCAAATCAATGGAACCATTTGAGAGGAGTACTTAATTACATCCATTGAAAGACTGTCTCGTGTCAAATTATATGGGGAGAGCTTGGCATTGCAAAAGGAGTCTCCTGTATTAGAAATGCAACCTCAACCTCTTTTAAATTTCTTTTCAAAAAAGCAAAAGCGTTTTGGAGGTCTTTTATTTATTTATTTTTTCTTTAAAAGAAAACAATATGGTGATGAATGTGATTTTGGTCTAATGACATTTTTTCATCTAAAATAAAGTAAGGTCTTAGCCAAGAGCCTTTGTAGTTTAGTTGACACTTTATAGTGTTTTCAATCAAAACATCTAAAGTTCAATCCTCCCATTCTCTAACTATCAAATTATCAACAAAAAAAAAAAAAAATTCTAAAATCTCCTAACGCAAAATTCTAAAAAGATCTATACCTTAAGCCCTTAATTTTTATCATATACTATATATCATATATATAAACTGTCATCTCTCTCTCTCTCTCTCTCACATGGTGCATTATAAATATATTAAAATTATTTACATAATTAACTATTAGTGGAACTCTATTACCAAAATTTTTTAAAATTCTCTCCTATCTTATTTGTGGTATCAAGAATTCCTAATTTTTCATTAGCAACATGAGTGGTACACTTGTGTAATTATGCTCATATTTCTTTACGATATTATTCTTAATATTTTGAAAATTCAACTATTGAATTATATATTTTTGTTAATTTTAATATACACACCAATTAATTTTCACGAATTCCTATATTTCTTATTATGTGAAAGTAGCTTTATTAAATAGTAATATTCCATCGTCTCTCTCTAACATTGATTTTAGGTTAAAATTTAATTTAGTCTCTTGAATTTCACTTCAATCGCCACATTAGGCCTTAAAATTTCATTTTTGTCAATTTAGTCACTTATTTTTTTCAAAACGAATTCATCTAATCACTCTATCCAAATCTTTTTTCTTTTTTTGAGAAACAAAAAAGAATTTTGAAATCATTTTAACAATTTTTGAAAAATATTTTTTAAATATTTATAAGCAAACATATAAAATGGCATATCACATAAATGATTTCAGTTAAAATTTTAATAAAAAAATAATACTGCTTAAAAGGCGAAGCATACAATACAACACTTCCATGGGCCTAGAAATAGGTACAAAAGGACAACATATATCCAACAAAAGCCCAAATACGTTATACAATATCCAAAGCCCATCCCAAAGCGTCAGCAAGGGCTTATGCTAAGTGCTCAACGCGACAAGGTTATATCGGTAATTCTGTTATCTATATAAAACAGCATTCATCGTCTCCGCTCGAAAACCCTACTCAGCCGCACTCTCTCTCTCTCTCTCTCGCAGGTTATTATCTCCTAAAACCCCATTTTCACTTTGCTCTTACTTCGATTTTCCTGCATCTAGATCTGAAAATCGAAGTGGGTATTTGACAATATCAAAGACTAACCCTTTTTTTCGTGCTTTTGTTTTTGCTTTGGTTTTGTATTTTTTAGGTAAGGAAGTGATTTTGGGTAGAGTTTTCATCATTTTGCAATGGCTCCTGCTAAAGGTACATTTCTCCTTCCAACTTATTCTTTTTATTTTTTCATTTTTTGGGTTATTCCAATGTTAATCTATGTATGTTTTGCTGAGTTTTCAATCTAGATAAGGTTTAAGTTTTTTGGTTTCTGTTTTTTACTATGGTGGGCAATCTACGTTTGTATTATCTTACAGGTGCTAAAATTAGATTCTGAGGCGAATGATTTGTGTATTAATAAATTAAAATTGTTGATGGGTGTATGTAATCTTATAATCAAATTGGCAGCATAAATTTTTAATGGGTGTAAAGCACATATATGCTGTTTTTTTCTATGTATATAAGTCTCTGGTGTTCCTATGGTTATGCTATAGGATAGCGCAACGCTTGAGATTCATAAAATTAATGTTTTTGCTGTAAAATTGGTACTTGGTGCATTATAATTTCCTAATGCATGCATATATATATATATTAGTGTGGAGGGAGATTATGAATCCTGCTTTCTCTGTTCGAAACACTATGAAATGCCATTTGACCTAAAGGTCATTGGCTATGTTTATGTATTGTTGGGTGGGCGACAAGGTGGGGTGAAGGGGTGGGCTTTGAAAATCCTCTTCTTACATTTAACAACATAGTTGGGCATGTTGGATCTATGTGCCATATGGATTATGGACTAGAGCGTATGGGGTCCTAATTTTTTATTTTCATCTGGAAATGAGGAATCCAAAACTCAGCAATGCACTCTAGCTCAATTAGTACCTCCTCCCCCTTGCTAGTGTTAGGTGGATGGTGATGTTATGGGTTCAAGACCCATTGGATATTAATGCAACTTTACCGTAAAAAAATGAGGATGCTGAAACTCCAACTTCAACGGTATGCTTTAGAGAAAATGTGTGGAAATCTCATGGAGATAGTTTTCTTTTTGATATACACTTTGCCCGTCCATTATTTGTGTTAATTGTTAAACATCAGGGTATGGAAAGTAGTTTTGTTAATAGGGATTTGTGTACTAATCATTGTTTCTGTAAATTTGTTACTGTAAAGTGTTTCTGTATTGTTGATTTGTTTAGCACACATGAGCGTAATTCCTACCATCTTACACAATGAAAATGTTCACAGTATTCATGTTTATACCTTCTTGCTGTACTTGAGATTTAATGCTTTATCTTCTACAGCTGACAGCACAAAAAAGTCTGATCCAAAGGCTCAAGCCTTGAAGGCTGCCAAGGCTGTGAAGTCTGGAGCAACCTTTAAGAAGAAGACTAAGAAGATCAGGACATCTGTCACATTTCATCGGCCAAGGACATTGAAGAAGGCAAGGAACCCCAAGTATCCTCGCATCAGTGCTCCACCTAGAAATAAGTTGGACCATTATCAGATTCTCAAGTTTCCATTGACTACCGAGTCTGCAATGAAGAAGATTGAAGACAACAACACCCTGGTTTTCATTGTTGACATCCGTGCTGACAAGAAGAAGATCAAGGATGCTGTGAAGAAGATGTATGATATTCAGGCCAAGAAAGTGAACACTTTGATCAGGTATATTTCAGTAATTCACACCTAAGATCAGCAAGCAAGTTAAGTTGGTTTACTTGTTTTCTGTTAAAACGTTTGACATGATATATAAGAGAAGAAATCTGGATTGTTTTGTAACAAAACTGTCTTTTTTTGAATCCTATTACTAAGATTTTTGGTGTTGGGTTACTTGGGAAAGAGAGTGGACTGTCTACAACTTAATAAACCACTAATAATTCTGCTGTAGATTGAACAATCTGTGGTGCTACAGCTAACATTTGAAGCTTTCTTCATTCTGGCACTTCTTATTTTTCTTTTACACTGCTTTCTATTTGCATAGACAAGGTTGGAAAATTTAGAGACTTTGATTTTTGTGATGCAGGCCCGATGGAACTAAGAAGGCGTATGTTAGGTTGACACCAGACAATGATGCCTTGGACGTGGCAAACAAGATTGGCATCATATAAGATATAACTTTGTATCCAGTGTCTTGAGCAAAGTGACTCTGTCCTTCCTTGCTATGACAGTTTTGATAGTAATGAGGCATTCTGTTAGGACTACAAATATCAGTTGGTTATTTAAATTTGTATTGGGATCTATATTTTTTTACAACTTTTGCAATTGGATGCTGATTAGGATGATGTGAGTTATGTGTGGTGGTAATGTGCCATTGGTTACCCTATCTTTTCTATTTGCAATGCCATTTCTTCTGTTTCATAGAACCATTTTTGCTGCAAAAAAGATGTGTATTTGATCAACTGTTTTTATGTTTACTAAGTCTTGTTTGCGCTGTTCCCCATTCGATACAGACAAGGGAGCTGGCAACATGGGAGCTATGGCAACACGAAGACGGTTGATGTGTCATAAATAGGCTTGCGATGATTTGTACGTATTCTGCTAATGAATGAGATTATACATGGTGGTAATAGCACAGAACTTAGGGACAATGTCTTAGGTTCTATAATTAAATTCAAAATTTAACCATGCGGTTGCATTAGTCAATGCAACACAAACAATGTTACGTTTCTCTATGAGCATTTTTATCAACACTTCCAAATGTTATAAATGCTAAATTTTAGCATCAAAAGATCAAAAAGCATCTCAAAGTATCTTTGACTGCAAGAAGGTTATTAGTAAAGGGATGTGCCATAGAATTGGCAATGGCCTTGGATCTTTGAAGATCCATGGGTCCTTAACGAGCTAGGGTTTATCCTTTATCCCCCATAAAAGAAGCGGTATTTCTACTGATGTTCACTTGGTAGCAGATCTGATTAATTAAGATACCAGACAATGGGATAGAAGTAAAATTTCAATATTATTTGAACCTTTCACAATAAGTAAAATCCTAAACATCCATCTATTTCATCAAACCATGAATGACCACGTATTCTGGTGTCTTACTCCTTCAGGCAAGTTTTCAATGAAATTCACTTATAATGCTATTAAAGGGCTAAATCCTCCAAGCCACCTTTACATGCTCTGTAAAGATTGGAAGGATTTATAGAAGCTGAAAGTTAATGTCAGACCTAAAAACCTTTTGTGGAAAATGAGCTGGAGCATTCTTCCAACATGTTCTGTTCTTAACAGTTGATTTACCATTTCTTCTTTGAATTGCTTTTTGTGTAATAATGCCCCTGAATCTATTGAACATTTGTTTTTGTAGTGTGATTGGGTTGTTCAGCTTTGGTTACTAGCCCCATAGCCTATATATATGAATAAGTTATCCTCTCTATCTATCTTGGATTGGATTAAGGTTATTTTGAATCCAAATCCATGTTGGGGTTGGATGAAGAATCTGTTAAAGACTTCAAGCTTTATGCTACCATTCTCTATGATCATTTATGGATGGCTAGAAATAAAGCTAGAGTGGAGGGTTCCAAAAGTGATCCAACTGATCTTTCCAGACAGATTTTAAGAGTCTTCATGGAGTATAAAGAAGCTTGGAAGGAGCAAAATGAGAGGCCATCCAAAGATGTGGTCTGGTCTCCCCCTCCAAGGAGCTGGATTAAGATAAATTTTGATGCTGCAATCTATGAAGAGAAAACCACAGTTGTAGTTGTGGGAAGAGATACAGCTGGCAACCTTTTTTTGGCATGGTTAGAGCAATTTGAGAGTGAGAATTCCTTGCTAAGGGAAGCGAAAGCAGCCTAGTATGTCATAAGGTGTGCTGTGAATGAAGGATTCCAAAATAAAATCTTGGAGGGTGATGTCTGGAATGTCACTGAACCTCTGAAAAAGTCAGATGTAGCCTCGCATTGGAGTATCGGGTCTATTCTAGAAGATATTTTGTTCTTTGCTAATTGTTTTTCAAATGTTGAATTTCTTTTGTCCATAGAAAAGGGTAATGTATCTGCACATTTGCTTGCCCAATGGACAGCTCTTGTAAATTGGTCTGGGCTGGTTCCCATCTCCAATTTGCCTTCTCATGTATTTCAAGCCTTTGTTAGAGATGGACCCAGGCCTGATCTTTTTGTTTCTCCCCTGTTTCAAGTTGAGTTTTTTGAGCAATAAAGTATTTATTCAGCAAAAAAAAACAAAGCTCTTAAATCCTATTCATTTTGCAATCCAGCTGTAGCGGAGAGAGAGGAGAGAGAGAGGAGAGAGAGAGAGAAAAAAAATAAAAAATGAATAAAAAATAATAAAGAAAGAATATTTAAATAGAGTGTTAAAAAAAATAGAAGTTTTAATGGAAGGGATATTGTAAAATGATATGTTATATATTATAAAATTAATTTTTGAGATGATAAATGCTAAATTTTTTAGAAGTATTGATGGGAATGCTCAAAGTACCATTAAATTCAAAGTATGTGACTTATTGTTCAATATAACCACGAGTAATAGGAACCTAAAAAGTTTCAGTACTTGAGGAACTGTATCTAGCAATTTTATGTCTCAGCTGATTCTGGCAGTTTGATACCGACTTTAAACTAGGACTTGTAATTTGTGTTTTGGTCGTCTCCTCTATCAACCAAACAACGTTACAGACCTCTAAGATTTTGCACGATGTTATCTTTGGATTAGACAGACCATTGTATTTTGCATGGCAGGGTTGGCTTGTTATATACTTTTGATGACGCGCTTTTGCTGTGAAACGCAGTGACGTCTGCAAAGCATGTTTAGCAGAGTTTATCATTTTAGTGCTCAAAATAACAAAGTGAACTGGTCAATGGATGAGGTATGGCCTGATCAGCTTCCAGTCATCTAGCAGGGTTTATTATTAAAATGAGCACTCACAGCAGTGCTGCTAAATAATTATATTACTAAAAATATAGTTATTTAGCACCACTCTTCATAAAAATGAAGCTGCAACTTATACTTAAAAAATATAGCTCCACAACTATAGTGCACATCTAAAAATAGATGTGCACTGTAGCTCACATCTAAAAAAACAAAAACTATTTTATTTCGTTTCACGCCTATCAGAATTTTTTTTTTCTTTTTCTTTCTCCTTCTTCCTCATTTCTACCCTTTGCTCCTCTCTCCCTTCTTCCCGTTGCACCTCTCTCCCTCAGTCGTTCTTCATTTCTTCCCCCGCCGACCCAAGTTCCTGCCTAGCGCCGATCCAAGCCCCTGCCCAGCGCCGATCCAAGCTCCTGCCCAGCGCCGATCCAAGCCGCTGCTAGGTTCGTGGTTGGGTTCGGTGCCGAAACGGTTTGTGGGTGGTCCAGTGCCAAAACGGTTCATGGTTGGTTCGTGGGTTTTTTTTTTTTTTTTTTTTTTTTTTTTTTTTTTTTTTTTTCAATTGGTTGCTTTTTGGTTGAGCTTGGGGCTATTGTGATGGTGGTTGTGGTTTGGTTGTGCCGCAATGGTGGAGGTGGATTTTGTTGTGATTTGGTGAATTTGTTTGGTTTGAGTTGAGGAAAAAGATTGGGTATTTGGATTTGTGGTTTTTTTTCCCCAGCTGTGGACTAGAGGTGGTGGTGGTGGTGGGTGTGATTGGGGCTGATGGTGGAGGTGGTTGTGATGGGGGCTAAATGGCTGACGGTGGAGGATGTTGTGATTATTGTTGAAGTTTTTATTATTATTCTAATAAGTTTTTTATTATTATTTTAATCAAATAGCTAAAATTGTAGATTCATTGCTGTGGAGTGTAAAGAGCTAATAGCTAAAATTATAGATAAAATGACTTTTAGATGTGGCAAATAGCTAAAATTTTACATCCACTGCTGTGAATGCTCTAATTGCTCTGCAATAGCTTCAGTTAGTTATTGTGCCGGATTTCAGTCTTTTTATAAAGTGGGTATATGATATACTTAAGAATCTTGGTACTGTATAAAAACTCACTCAATCTCTTTAAAATGTGGGTTAGTTATTGTACCGATCTTAATCTCTTTATAAAGTGGGTATATGGTATACTTAAGAATCTCAATATTGTATAAAAAATTCACTCAATCCTTTTATAAAGTGGGTATATGGCATACTTAAGAATCTCAGTATAGTATAAAGACTCAATCTCTTTATAATAATATAATGCGGATATATAATATACCTAAGAATTTCAGTATAGTATAAAAAAACTCACGATATTTGTATTTTTATCTTAAATTCATGCATAAATGTATCAATTGATATATCCACAAAAATTACAAATTTTTTAAGATCAAGTATGGAATTTTTTTTTTTTTTTTTTGAGAATGATCAAGTATGGAATTCTGTTTACTCACTTTAGAGAAAAAAAGAAATGTATCAATTGATATATCCACAAAAATTAATAATTTTTTATAGAGAAAAAAGGGAATATATCTTGTGATATTATTTCTATTTTATCTGTTGAACATTGGATAATAAAATAAATTAAATATTAGTTGCCATGAAAAGCTTTGCGCCTAACTTGAGAATATAAGAAAGCAGCGATTGTGGGATTCTCCTCCATTATAACCAGAATTTTTGAAATTTAAAATCTGAATTTCGGCACTCCTTTGGTTGCAAAATACCAACCCCAGTGGGAACTGAGACATGAAAGATACCAATTTGTATCGTGCATAAAATAGACCACAAAGGATCTCATGTTTAAATAATGATTTAACAACGCAATGAAATGTTATTTTATATAGTCGCCTTGACCAATTATTTAAAATTAAAATTAAAAAAAAAAAGTCATACTGACCTTCAATAGGAATGAAAGATTTATGTGCATCATAAATTCATAATGTTCACTCATTTGGCAAAAATGCTTTCCTGCACATAGATTATATAACTTTCAATGTAATTTCATTTGGAACAATAAGTTGTCTGCATTGTAGCCATTCCTCATCAATGCACTGCTTCTTAGTATGTAAAAATTGAACAGTACTAGTTACTAACTAGTATTGGCTCTTGGACAATTCAGGAAAATGCACTCGCAGTTCAGAAAATGGTTTCTTCCTAATGGAAATGAGAAAATTGAATGATAACATCAAACATT